>OY283144.1:35427820-36027820 GCA_958299785.1 Medicago lupulina | reverse complement strand
GGACCCCGGTGCCTAGGACCTGGAACATGGCTAATCTACGCCATTATTATAGTTAGAATTAGAATCTCTCTTTTTTCATGTTTTTTGTCTTTTCACTACTGCAGAACATGGCGAGATCGCCATCCGAGAATATTTTACAAATTTCTCTCAGTACTTAATCAAGGGATAGGGTAGCACTCTTTTTCCCTTGCAAGGGCTGGGTTTTTAACGAGTCACCCTAGTTTCTTAAACGTTGTTGTTCTTCTGTATTCTGGCTCTACTTCCATAACTGCAAGTACGAACTTAACGCCTAAATGAGGTTAACCTTACTAGAGGTTCTAGCCTTGCGACAAGAAGTAAGCGTAACAATTAACCTTCTAATAAGGCTCTAACAAAACGCAAGCGCCCAAACAGGGTTAACCTTATCGAAGGCTCTAACTCGGCGGAACGCCCAAACAGGGTCAACCTTAAATATTGAAAGGCTCTGACTCGGCGTCGTTAAATAAAATATGTGCATATACTAACCTTATTTTAAGGCTCTAAAAAGCACAACGCCAAAACAGGGTTAACCTTATCGAAGGCTCTAAATCGGCAAGAACGCCCAAACAGGGCAAACCTCACTAAAGGCTCTAACTCGGCGTCGTGAAAACGAATGCCTAAACTGGGTTAACCTTACTAGAGGCTCTAGCTCAGCGTCATTAAAATAAAGGGTTAACCTTATCGAAGGCTCTAACTCGGCAAGCGCCTAAACAGGGCTAGCACTAATCAGAACACTAGCTCGGCGCAATAAAGAAGTCCACGGCATAAAACAAAAACGGAGAGCGACAAATTCAAGAGCAAAGAAAGTAATAAAGCGTCTCAAAATGACAGCAAAGTCTTAAATAAGATACGACAGAAAAAACATACCACCATCCGAAGTCATAATATTACAAAACAAAGCGCCTACAAAGGTCACCCATAAATAGAAGAGTTAAACTTAAAAAGAAAAAAGTACAAGATCAAGGTTCATCAACAAGCTCGCCGTCTTGCACAATCTTCAGCGAGTCCAACGCAGACAAGTCCAACTCGGGATACAAGAACGCCACCTGCGACTTGGCCCTATCAAAATCGTCCTCGAACTGGCTGACCAGCGCCATCTTGCAATCCTCCACCACTTCTTTAGTACCAGCCAAATCCTTCTCTAGTTTGTAACACCCCGTTTCCCAAAACATCGTAATAATAATAATAATATATAATCAGAGTAAATCAACAACGGAGCATTACACTGCTTTTCAAAATTTATTAAATAGAAAATAAAGCTATTTAACTTCAACAAGACTTTAATCTCATAATAATTTGCAGCGGAAATTCTTTCAATACAATATTCTTCTTCAACAAAATCTTGGCACAAAGGCTTCAACAATAAAATACTATCCGTCATAAATAAATCTCAGCAACATTATTTTCAAAATAAATGATACATAAAGGAATGAAAGAAATAAAACAACTAATTTCCCATCCCGTTACGTATCAGAGCCCTAAGACACATGAGCCAACATCCTACTAGCCTTCATTACCTGCAAGTTACCCATACGAAGGGCAACATTTTCAAGCAGAAGGGGTGAGTTTCGCAATCAAAAATAATATATATAAATAATTCATCAACTTGAATTAAAAACAACAACAGCACAACAACAAGTATCATCAAGTCCATACATATATGGCATCAACATCTATCAACAATAACTACATCATTTATGTTAGAATTATAACAACAACACCAGTGGCGACAGCTCACCAACAACGACCTCGACATCAATGACTACACAACGACAACTCACACCGACAACAACAATGCAACGACATCAACAACAAATGCAATATGCATGTGGCACCATTTTACGCGCGTTGAATGACAAGCATTCCAGGGCATGAGCCCTCAACAGTTGGATGGTTAAAGCATCCCAGGGCATGAGCCCCCAACAGGTGAATGACTAGCATTCCAGGGCATGAGCCCTCAACGGGTGAATGATTAACATTCCAGGGCATGAGCCCCCAACGATGCATGAGTATGAAGACTCAGTGGTGCATATCAGCATACAACCCAACGACTAATGGTGTATACCAGCATACAACCAAACAACAACAACTACTAAGACATATACGACTGTGTCTAATACTTGTGACACACTCCCCCAACTGGACAACGCGACCAAAAATTATTCATACAGTCATCAGCAACATAGCATATGCATTTACAATTATTCACATATGCAAATTAAATCCACTCATGAAAGTCTACATCCACACTTAGTATTTACCTTCTTAAATAAGGTTAATTAATTCCATAAAACATTTTAGGATGCTCAAAACAAAGTCCTAATGCACGAAGCAAAATTCAGAAAATGGTCTTACAGGGCCTATCTCGCTTCAAGTGAAGGCCATCTCGCTTCAAGCGAAATCTTCACAGAATGGTTGGTTCTCGCTCGCTCAAAGTTCGCTTGTGGTTCGCTTCAAGCGACCTAAAAGACGTAAGTCTGGGGGTATCTCGCTTCAGGTTCGCTTGGCGTTCGCTTGAGCGACGCTCACATGCTACAGGTTCTGGGCAGAATTTGGGTCGCTCGCTTAAGCGACGGAAACTTCGCTTGAGCGAACACAATGACGAAAGTCAGGTTCTTGTTCGCTTGGCGCTCGCTTAAGCGGACGGTCAATTTCCAATTATGGGCAACTACAAGGCAGCTCGCTTAAGCGACGGGTAGCTTCGCTTAAGCGAAGCATCATCTGTACAGACTAAAAACCTACGATTCTCAAACCCCTCTTTCAACCAAAAACCCAATTTTGATCCCCAAACCACCCAAAATGAATTCCAACAATGCTTACAGGTTCTATATGCAACAAAACACCAAATACAACTTAGAAAAACACCATCAACAACATAATTCAACCATATTTAACAATTCATCATAATTCTTAAACCTAACCAACAACAACCATTTTCAATCCAAATTCGGGAATCTTATATATATATATATATATATATATATATATATATATATATATATATATATATATATATATATATATTATTGAATAATTGCTAGCCTCACCCTTACCTGAATTTAGATGAACAACAATCTACAGAAAAATCCTCTCCTCTTGGCTTTTCCCCCCTTGTTCTTGGTTTCTCTCCACTTTTCTCAAAACTCTTCTTTTCTTAGTACGTACAAAATGTTTACTGACTAATTCTTTCCTATTCTCACCAAATGTAACTCCCACTCTATTTTCTTTAAACCCCTTAAATTCTAATAATACCTCATTAACCCTCAAAACCTCAATAAACATTATTTTCTTACTTATTTTATTAAATAAATAAATAACCTCCCAATATCATATAATAAAACATCAATCAAATAACAGCACCCCACATATTCACCTAAATCATTTTAAAACATCAAATAAAATACTCAAAATCAACCAAAATAATAAAATAGAATTTAGAGTGTTACACAGTTCGCCAGTCTTCGTCATTAGTTCGCCCTTCTCGATCAACCAGCCAGCCTTCTCTTTTTCTAGATCGGACAAAGTCTTTTCAGTCTTACTTTATCCGACAACAATCCTTCTACCCGCTCCTCAAAGGCCGCCGCCTTATGCTTATACTTTTCAACGTCCTTCACGGCGTCCTGAAACTGTTTTTCTAGAGAGTCGTACTTACGCTCCATAGAATCAATGTATACCAAAGACCGAAGGGCACCGGAGCCAGCATCTTGCACCAGGTCGCCAAACTTAGCATGGAAATTGGCGTCTTCATCCATGGCAACAAACGAAATATTCTCCTCCATATACCGACGGTACTGGAAATCCCGGTGCCAAAAGGACTGACGGTAAGCAGCATCGACTTCCGCCACAACATCCTCTTCGGATTTATCAGCGTCCTTTCACAAAGTACAAGCTTTTTTCTTCGGGGGCGAGGCTGCCAGATCAATAACGTTGCCTGTGGCGCCCTTCCCGGATGAACCAGTCGCCAAGGCATCATCCTCTAGAGTCTCAGAGGCAGTCGGAGGATCCTTTCTTCCCTTCCGGAGTTGCAAGCCGGCAGGATCACTGACAACATGGTCCCCGACATATTTCTTTTCTTTCAGCTCGGCGAGATACTTTCGCCTTTCCTTTCCAGTAAGTGGCATCATCGGAACTGCACAAAAGATGTGGGCGGGCGCCCCAGTTAGAAAACAATTACGGAAGTCAAGTAACGGAGATAGAAAAATTAAAAATACTCAGAAGATAAAGTTCTAGATCCTCAGAATCCATTTCTTTGTTCAGGAGTACACGAATATCGGTAAGTTTCATCCGGTCCAAGAAACCAACCACCCCCTGCTCATAGGCGGACATTTTCTTATAGTCATAACCGCCAATCACCCGGGGGCTACTCGTCCAACTTAGCGGAAATTTTAGGTCGCCATCTACACTAGCAACGGACACAGCTGAATCCCGCGACGCGCGCACCCTCATGAAACTTATTCTCCAGTTCTTCTTAAAATTTGAAGCATAAGAAGGAAACAGTTGTTTACCAGCATGCGCACTGAGGGACAGCCACGTGCCCTTGCCTACCCTCTTGGTTCCATAGAAATGAAAGAACGCGCCGGCGGAGGGGATCAACTCCAATGCCTCACAAAGAATCTCGAACCCACGGATGAAAGCCCAACTGTTGGGACGAATCTGCGTCGGAGCCACGTTCAGGAAGCGCAGCACGTCCATTTCGAAACGAGTAAACGAAATCTTCCCCCTAAACTCCTCTAGGACGACCCCGTACATATGAAAAATCTCTTTCACGCCCTTAGGACGCAGCACACAGACTATCTCGCCAGGCGGGCAGGGTAACAAATCTATATCTTCTTCCCGCCCGGTCGAGGAGACGGCGTTCTTACTCCTGAAGTGCTCCACCTTCGCCTGATCATCGTACATGGAGTGGTAGCTTTGGACGTCGTCGCTGAAGACCTCCGTGTCAACATCCGATCCGGAAATCCCTTTCCCACGCGTCATCTAGGGACTAGCGTAAGCGACGATTTCCTTTCCTGAAGTTGAATACAGGAACACACAGTCACTATCGTGAGAATCATCGCTATCACTCTCACTCGATAAATCGGACGTAGACAAATGACCGAAGTAACTCGAGCTATACGCTTCCCAGTCAATAACGTCGTTCGGCCGCGTCGCGTGCCTTAGACAATCCCTCTGTAACTTAGCCCTCTCTAAAGGATCTACGGGGCGAATTTCCTTTCCTCTCTCATCACACTCCCGAATCACAACCATCACGAAAAAGGTAAAAGCTTGGAAACAAAATAAGGAGTTGAAAAGAAAGAATACCTGGAAAAACAATAAGGGTCAGATTATCCTTATCACAAAAGGGTTGGAAGCTGTAGGAAACGAAGAGAGATCTAGAAATTGAAAATGTGCCAGCGGAAATGAGGGAACAAAACGGTCGCCACACCTTTTTAAACAAAAAAGTGAAACGCTTCAGAGACTTCCTCGGGAAGACGCGTCTCCAGGATACGTGTCCAAGATCGCCTAGATTTCCGGACACATGGACGGTCAAACGGAAGGTCGCGCCATCCTGACCGTCCATTTAGCGCCATCTTTTGGGCGAACCTCGCGGTAATCCATCCCGCCACTGTGCAAAGACGCGAGGTCAGCACTTCGCCTTGATTCCAAGTCTCGTGCTTGGGGGGTTGTGAACCTTCATCCCTGAAGAAAACAAATGCATGCCCCCTAGGGGCTCCGAAGACAGAATAGAACGTGTAACACCCCGTTTTCCCAACATAAAAATTTCTTAAAAACATTTATCAGAGTACACAACAATAACGGGATATCACATATAACATAATCCGAAAAATAGTTAAATAATAAATTAACTAAATAACTTCAAAATATTGCAGCGGAAAAATACTTATAAATCATAATCGTTTGGCACGCAGGCCCCATAAAAATATCTCAAAAGAGTTAGTTCCATTATTTGCAAAATATCATAAAGATTCACGTAAAAGAATGAAGCATGCTTATAAAATAACCCCATCTCGTTACGTATCAGAGCGACCTAGACGACACAGTGAGGCAAGGCCACTCACGAAGCAACAACACACTAAGCACGATCACCTGCACTTGCCCACAAGGCGGCAATTCCAGCAGAAGGGGTGAGATTTCATAACAAAATAATATTAATCAACATAATTTAGAATAATAATTAACATCAAAACATTCTTAAACAACTTTACATAATTAAATAACAAGTATCACGTAGTCACATAATCAATCTTCATCAATAATGCACCATCTTAGACACAACAATGCAACAATGCTCTTAGACTCCTTATATGCATGTGGTACCAAACTTCATCATAAGTATTAATATACTTTTAAACGTGCGGAGGACAAAGCTCCTAATAAACGTGCGGAGGACAAAGCTCCTATCATGGTGAGGACTAAGCTCAATGTATGCTAATGCATGGACTCAAATCAAATCAACAACTTATCTTAATCACTTCATCAATATGCATCCAAGAAATTGGAGCTAAACAATATCTTATCATCATATATACATATATATATATATATATCATACGATTTCAGTTTAATAACATCAACAGCATAATTCAAATATCAAGAGCAGAATGATATCATTATATCAATTACAATTCAAAGCAACATAAACTTTATCATATTTGCATAAGGTATAATACTTTAATTCTTACTCAATATCATGAATATATCTTAATCAACTATACGGATTACTCTCAACATTACCATTAGGTCTCACTAACCCTTAGGGATTCCCTCTCAAAGTCTTGTGTGAAACAGATCGCAATAGCATAGGGAATGTGACATTCTGTCACAGCACTTGTCGCCGTGGCGAGCTCAGATGCTGGCCTGGCGGAAGATTACAGGTCTCTGTCGCCATGGCGGAGGAAATCCTGCCTGGCGGGGAAATTACAGGTCTCTGTCGCCATGGCGGAGGAAATCCTGCCTGGCGGGGAAATTACAGGTCTGTCGCCATGGCGAGCAAAATCTCGCCTGGCGGGCGATGAACAGTTTGTCGCCATGGCGGGATATGTCCTGCCCGGCGGAACGGTGTCAGAACAGGTTACGAGTTTACGAACTTTTTCACCCCAAATCCTATTTTTCACCATATTAGGCCCCAAATTCGACTGAAATAACAACATTAATCCTATTCTAGGTTCTGTAATCCATTCCTACATCAAATAAACAAATTCTACCGTTCAACTCATCAATTCTAGGGATTTGACCTAGTTTTCTCATTCTCCCAACTCAATCCTAATTCTTGTTAATTGATCATCAGAACTATGCTAATTAACATTATCAAGTCATTAGTCTCACCCTTACCTGGAATTGAAGAAATCGCAGCTCTCTCCTTCTCTTCTCCCTTCACGCGTTGCTCCCTTTTTCTCCCAAAAGTCTGATACGTTACTGACTTTCTAAACCTAGCTTCCCTATTTATACTCCCAACAAATCTTATCTTATTTACTCTTTCTCCCACATAACTCTCTAAAATCCAAAACTAACCCACAACTAAATATTTTATTTTCTTTTCAAATCTTATTTTATTTAACAATAAAATAAGTCCCTTAATCTTATCCTTAAAATTATAACTTATCACAAAATCATCCAAAATCATCAAAACATATCAAAACACATATATATTATATAAATATAATATAATCACCTAAACTTGATTTAAATAAATAATTAAACGAAAGTGGGCGTTACAACTCTCCCCCACTTAAAAGATTTTCGTCCTCGAAAATTACCTCAAGCAAATAACTCTGGATAAGACTCCAGCATCTTACTCTCAAGCTCCCACGTCAAGCTTTCACCAGTCGCTCCCGACCAAACGACTCTAACGAGAGGTATATCCTTGCCTCTCAACGTCTTCACTTTCCGATCATCAATCCTTACCGGTAAAGTCTCCACCGTAAGGTTGTCTCTAACTTGCACATCATCACTTTGGATCACATGAGATGGATCCGGAACATACCTCCGAAGTTGCGACACATGGAAAACATCATGCAAATTCGAAAGATGTGGTGGTAACCCAACTCGGTACGCCACCGTTCCAACCCTTTCCGATATCTGATACGGACCAATAAATCTCGGAGTCAACTTCTTTGACTTCAAAGCACGTCCAACACCAGTCACAGGGGTGACTCTCAAAAACACGTGGTCTCCTTCCTGAAACTCAAGATCTTTCCTTCGCTTATCATGGTAACTCTTTTGTCGACTCTGCGACGCTTTCATCTTTTCTTGAATCATCTTAACTTTCTCAGTAGTTTGCTGAACAATCTCCGGTCCTAAGACCACTCTTTCACCCGACTCAAACCAACACAACGGAGTTCTGCATCTCCGACCATATAAAGCTTCAAAAGGTGCCATCCCAATACTAGAATGATGACTATTATTGTATGTGAACTCGATTAACGGAAGATGACTATCCCAAGTTCCTCCTTGTTCAAGAACACAAACTCTCAACAAATCCTCTAGCGACTGAATTGTCCTCTCCGACTGACCATCTGTCTGCGGATGATACGCCGAACTCAATCTCAACTTAGAACCCAAAGCCTCTTGCAAACTTTTCCAAAATCTAGAAGTAAATCTTGGATCTCTATCGGATACAATGCTCGAAGGAACACCATGCAACCTCACAATTTCCTTGATATAAATCTCTGCCAACTGAGCAACAGGAAAACTAATATTAATCGGTAGAAAATGAGCCGACTTCGTCAATCGATCAACAATAACCCAAATTGCGTCGTTCCCTCTAGGAGTATTCGTCAAACTCGTCACAAAATCCATGGATATACTATCCCGTTTCCACTCTGGCACATCTAAAGATACCATCATGCCAGCCGGTTTCTGATGCTCAATCTTTGACTTCTGACACACTAAACAGGAATACACAAACTGTGCCACATCTCGCTTCAATCCAGACCACCAAAACAACTTCTTCAAATCATGATACATCTTCGTAGCTCCTGGATGAATACTCAAACTACTTCTGTGACTCTCTTCAAGAATCATCTTCTTAATCTCTTCATTGTCGGGAATGCAAATCCTACCTCGAAATCTCAACACTCCTTGATCATCGACTCGAAAATCACTATCTTCAGTCTGATTACTCGCAACTAATAAGTCTACAAACTTGACATCTTCTTTCTGTGCCTCTTTGATACTCATCACGAAGTCACTATCAATCTTCAGCATCCCCAGCTTTACACTCTGAGGTGTCCTTTCACAAACCAAATTCAAATCTCTAAATTGCTCAAGTAATTCGAACTCCTTGACCATCATAGCAGACATATGCAAAGTCTTCCTACTCAAGGCATCTGCTACCACATTCGCTTTACCCGGATGATAATTCAACCCAAAATCAAAGTCCTTCAATAGTTCTAGCCATCTTCTCTGCCTCATATTCAATTCCTTCTGGTCGAACAGATACTTTAAGCTCTTGTGATCACTAAACACTTCAAACCTCGCACCATACAAATAATGTCTCCACATTTTCAATACAAAGACCACAGCCGCTAATTCTAAATCATGCGTCGGGTAATTCTTCTCATGAATTCTCAACTGTCTTGAAGCATAAGCTACCACTTTACCTTCCTGCATAAGCACACCTCCCAAACCCAACTTAGACGCATCACAATACACCATAAAAGGTTCATCGGACTTCGGCAAAATCAGAACTGGAGCAGTCGTCAAACGCTTCTTCAATTCGTTGAAACTGTTCTCACAATGAACATCCCATACAAAAGCTTTACCTTTACAAGTCAACTGTGTTAACGGAAGAGCTAACTTAGAAAATCCTTCAATAAACCTTCTATAGTAACCAGCTAAACCCAAAAAGCTTCTAATCTCAGTAACTGACTTCGGGGTCTCCCATTGCGATACGGCTTCAATCTTAGACGGATCCACAGCAATACCATCTCCATAAATAACATGACCAAGGAAACTTACTTCTTTCAACCAGAACTCACACCTACAATTTAGCATAAAGTTTCTTCTCTTTCAATACTTGCAAGACAATCTTCAAATGATCAGCATGTTCTTCCTCAGTCTTGGAATAAATCAAAATATCGTCAATGAACACGACCACAAACCGATCCAAAAATGCATGGAAGATGCGATTCATATACTCCATAAACACTCCAGGGGCATTAGTAACTCCAAAAGGCATAACCTTGTACTCATAATGGCCATAACGCGTTCTGAAAGCTGTCTTCTGCATATCTTCATCCTTTACTTTAATCTGGTGATAACCTGACCTCAAATCAATCTTGCTGAAAACACGTGCACCCACTAACTGATCCATCAAATCATCAATTCTCGGAAGTGGATACCTATTCTTGATAGTTACCTTGTTCAACTGCCGATAATCAATACATAGCCTCATACTACCATCCTTCTTCTTCACTAACAGCACTGGCGCTCCCCAAGGTGAAACACTTGGTCTAACAAATATCTTTTCGAGCAAATCTTCCAACTGTTTCTTCAACTCAGCTAATTCGGAAGCAGACATACGATAAGGTGCCATCGACACAGGACATCTTAAACACACAAGGGAAGTAGTCACCGAACCCTTAGCTGGAGTTTTGACAACCATCTCCCCATTCATATCAGATACAACAAGATTCAACTTAGCAGCACAATCAAGAGCAACAAAACAATGTGTAGCACCAGTATCAATAATAGCAACTAAAGGTATATTATCAAAATAACAAGTACCTCTGATCAAGCGATCCTCGCTCTCCGTCTGCGTACCCGACAAGGCAAAAACTCTCCCAGTAGTCTGAGTCTTCTTAGGTTGTGTGCACTGGGACCCAATGTGACCTTCCTCATTGCAATTAAAACATACAATATCACCACGTTTACAATCAGCAGTAGTGTGACCCTTCTTGCCACAACGAAAACATCTCTTCACCTCTCCCGGACAAGCATTACTCTTATGGCCCTTCACACCACAAGTATAGCAGACAACCTCAGCAGGAGCATCTTTCTTAGCAGGTCTCCTCTCATCATTAACTCGCTGTTTGCCCTTATCTGTAGGGGCACTGTAGGGCTTAGGACGACTTTGCTGCCCCTTTCCTTTCCTCTCATTAACCACCTTGTAATGAGCCTTAGTGTCCTCCTCGTAAATCCTGCAGCTGCTCACTAACTCAGAAAAGTTTCTAATCTTCTGATACCCTATAGCCCTCTTGATATCAGCTCTCAATCCGTTCTCAAACTTAATACATTTAGAAAATTCGGCGGTCTCAGCAGAGTAGTGCGGATAAAACTTGGCCAGCTCCACAAATTTCGCAGCATACTCAGTCACAGACATGTTCCCTTGCTTTAGCTCCAGGAACTCAATCTCTTTCTTGCCCCGCACATCCTCAGGAAAATATCTGTTGAGGAATTCTCTCTTAAATACTGCCCAGGTCACCTCAGCACCGTCCTGCTCCAGGGTGGGTAGAAGACTAATCCACCAGTCATCTGCCTCCTCAGCCAGCATGTGCGTACCGAAACGCACCTTCTGCACCTCCGTGCACTGCATAACTCTGAATACTCTCTCAATCTCTTTGAGCCAAGACTGGGCTCCATCAGGATCATATCTCCCCTTGAAGGTAGGAGGATGGTTTCTCAAGAAGGTCTCCAACATACGGACCTCCGCTCCAGCACCAACATTGACATTTGGTTGTTGTCCCACAGCTTGAGCAACAGCTTCCAAGGCAGCAGCAATCGCAGCATCATTTCTTCCAGCCATCTTAATCCTTAACAAAACAATCATAAGTTAGAATAATACAATAATACTATTCTAACTCTAAGACAACGTCACTCGACTCTCTACTTGGCCGGACGGACCGACCTGCTCTGATACCAATTGTAACACCCCGTTTTCCCAACATAAAAATTTCCTTAAAAAGAATAGCATGCATCAGAGTAAGCACATAAACAGGGCATCACATATCTTAAAACATCTCATGTTAATGATTAAATAAACATTAAATCTTCATAAATTATTAATCATCGTCGCAGCGGAATAATCATAAAGAAAACATCTCAAAATCTTTGGCACACAGGCCTCAACAACGTCTTAATAAAATCCTCAAAAGAACATAATCATATCATAACATAATACGCAAGGAACAGAGAAAATAAAGAAGATCCCCTATTCCGTTACGTATCAGAGCACCTAGACTCGACTGCAGAAATCCTCACACGTCTGCACCTAATCTTGGTTACCTGCACTTGCCCACGAGGCGGCAATTCCAGCAGAAGGGGTGAGATTCACAAATAATTATATTAAACATGTAATCAAACAATCACAATTCAAACAACCAACATAATTTAACTCATCACAGATAAACATCTAGCATTTAGAACATCATCATAAACAACACATCATTTAGCATCATCATAATCATCATCATATACATCTTAATAAACATCTTAGACGACTCGACTCGACATCACACTTGACTATGCAACCCTACGTCTTATATGCATGTGGTACCAATCCAGGGCATGAGCCCCCGTCGCTATGAGCATAAATATACTCCAAGGCATAAGCCTTCGTCGCTGGTGAGCAAAGCTCCAGGGCATAAGCCCTCGTCGCTGGTGAGTAAAAACTCCAGGGCATGAGCCCCCATCATAGAATGAGTATGCATGAGACTCAACACTTTTAACTTAAACAAGTTAACATCTTAAACGTCGCAAAACATCTTAATCATCAAGGACTGACACATGCAGCAACTATACATACATAGACAGCAACATGGCAGCAAGTACTTCATAAAGTATAACATTAATAAGGCAAACATCGCATGTAATTCAAGCATTCATCACTTATTCAATTCATATTAACACACATAAGCTTCATAAAATCATCATAAACAATCTCAATCATCACGTTTCATCATTACAGGTTGTAATAAACATTATTAAAAGTCCCAGAAGCTACCCAATGGTCATCTCTCGAGGTTCTATGCGAAACATTCGCAAACAGAACACAGTTCTGGGTTCTGACTTAACTCGCTATGGCGAGTGGGATAGCTCGCCTCGCGAGTACTAAGGTCCTGCTCGCTATGGCGAGTTGGATTGCTCGCCTCGCGAGCTCTAGGGTAACGCTCGCTATGGCGAGCTGGGATGCTCGCCTCGCGAGTAAACTAGGTCTACTCGCCACGGCGAGTGCAAAGCTCGCCTCAGGCGAGCGATGAACAGATGCTTACGGGTTCTGCGAAAATCACACAAAAGTGTCCCAAATTCATCATCTAAATCATCTACACTCTCAGAAACAACATCATTATGATTAATCTACGTTCTGTACTCATCCTACACTTCTGTTCTACAGCTTCATAGCCTAATTCATGATCTTTCTCCATTTTTAACCCAATTTCAATTCTCTCAAAACAGCCCTATGATTGTTTAATCTTGATTAGATGAATTACAGAATAATATAATCAAATGCTAGGCTCACCCTTACCTGGTTATAAGCAGAAAATCGCAGCTCTAATGCTCTTCTCCTTCACACAGCCGTTTGCACCTTTTTTCCAAATTCTGATACGCGTACGTGTTTTCTAACCTAGGTTTCCCTTTATATACTGCCAACAAATCTTATCTTATTTACTCTTTCTCCCACATAACTCTCTAAAATCCAAAACTAACCCACAACTAAATATTTTATTTTATTTTCAAATCTTATTTTATTAAACAATAAAATAAGTCTCCACGTCACATAAAAACATCTTAAATCTTCACTTAACGTCACATAATATATTAATAAATATATAACAACTTCTCAAATAAATCAAATAATTAAATAATCAAAATGGGCGTTACAACTCTCCCCAACTTAAAAGATTTTCGTCCTCGAAAATTACCTCAAGCAAACAACTCAGGGTACGACTCTAGCATCTTACTCTCTAATTCCCACGTCAAGCTTTCGCCGGTCGCTCCCGACCAAACGACTCTAACGAGAGGTATCTCCTTGCCCCTCAGCGTCTTCGTCTTTCTATCATCAATCCTCACTGGTAAGGTCTCAACCGTAAGGTTGTCCCTAACTTGCACATCATCACTCTGGATCACATGAGACGGATCCGGAACATACTTCCTCAGTTGCGACACATGGAACACGTCGTGCAAATTCGATAAATGTGGTGGCAATCCAATACGATAGGCCACCGCCCCAATCCTCTCTGATATCTGATATGGACCAATAAACTTCGGGGTTAACTTCTTTGACTTCAATGCACGACCAACACCGGTCATAGGAGTCACTCTCAGGAACACATGATCTCCCTCTTGGAACTCAAGGTCCTTCCTACGCTTGTCATGATAACTCTTTTGTCGACTCTGCGACGCTTTCATCCTCTCTTGGATCATTCTTACTTTCTCAGTAGTCTGTTGAACAATCTCCGGTCCTAACATCACATTCTCGCCTGACTCAAACCAACACAACGGAGTTCTACATCTCCGACCATACAAAGCCTCAAAGGGTGCCATCCCAATACTCGAATGATAACTGTTGTTGTACGTGAACTCTATCAACGGAAGATGACTATCCCAAGTTCCTCCTTGCTCAAGTACACACACTCTCAACAAATCTTCCAACGACTGAATCGTCCTTTCCGACTGACCATCTGTTTGCGGATGATAAGCCGAACTCAACCTCAACTGAGAACCTAACGCCTCTTGCAAACTCTTCCAAAATCTAGAAGTAAATCTCGGGTCTCTATCTGATACGATGCTCGAAGGAACACCATGCAACTTCACAATCTCTCTGACATAGATCTCTGCCAACTGAGCAACAGGAAAAGTAATATTGATCGGTAGAAAATGAGCCGACTTCGTCAATCTATCAACAATCACCCAAATAGCGTCATTCCCTTTAGGAGTATTCGGCAAGCTCGTCACAAAATCCATGGATATACTATCCCATTTCCACTCTGGCACATCTAAAGGCACCATCATACCAGCAGGTTTCTGATGCTCAACCTTCGATTTCTGACAAACCAAACAAGAATAAACAAACTGTGCCACGCCACGTTTCAAACCAGACCACCAAAACATCTTCTTTAAATCATGATACATCTTCGTAGCTCCCGGATGAATACTCAAGCTACTTCTATGACTCTCTTCAAGGATCATCTTCTTCATTTCCTCATTATCAGGAATGCAAATTCGACCTCGGAATCTTAACACTCCTTGATCATCCACTTTAAAATCACTATCCTCCGTCTGATTACTAGCAACCAACAAGTCCACAAACTTAACATCTTCTTTCTGCGCCTCTTTGATACTTTTCAAGAACTCATTATCAATCCTCAGCATTCCTAGCTTCACACTCTGAGGTGTTCTCTCACAAACCAAACTCAAATCTCTAAACTGTTCAAGCAACTCGAATTCCTTCACCATCATAGCAGACATATGCAAGGTCTTCCTACTCAAGGCATCTGCAACTACATTAGCTTTACCCGGATGGTAATTCAAACCAAAATCATAATCTTTCAACAATTCAAGCCACCTTCGTTGTCTCATATTCAATTCTTTTTGGTCAAACAAGTACTTCAAACTCTTGTGATCACTAAACACCTCAAACCTCGAACCATACAAGTAATGTCTCCATATTTTCAATACAAAGACCACAGCTGCCAACTCTAAGTCATGCGTCGGATAATTCTTCTCATGAATCCTCAATTGCCTTGATGCATAAGCTACCACTTTACCATCTTGCATAAGAACACCACCTAAACCCAACTTGGACGCATCACAATACACCACAAAAGGTTCATCGGGCTTCGGCAAAATCAAGACTGGAGCCGTCGTCAAGCGCTTCTTCAACTCCTTAAAACTGTTCTCACAATGCACATCCCACACAAAAGATTTACCTTTACACGTCATCTGCGTTAACGGAAGAGCCAACTTAGAAAATCCCTCTATAAATCTTCGATAATAACCAGCTAGACCCAAAAAGCTCCTAATCTCAGTAACCGACTTAGGAGTCTCCCATTGCGATACTGCTTCAACTTTAGACGGGTCAACCGCAATGCCATCGCCAGAAATAACATGACCAAGAAAACTTACTTCCTCCAACCAGAACTCACACTTAGACAATTTGGCAAAAAGCTTCTTCTCTTTCAACACTTGCAAGACGATCTTCAAATGCTCAGCATGTTCTTCTTCAGTCTTAGAATAAACCTGAATGTCATCAATAAATACCACAACAAAACGATCCAAATAAGCATGGAAGATTTTATTCATATACTCCATAAATACGCCAGGTGCGTTAGTAACACCGAAAGGCATCACCGTATACTCATAATGTCCATATCGCGTTCTAAACGCCGTCTTCTGCATATCCTCATCTTTCACTTTAATCTGGTGATAACCCGATCTCAAATCTATCTTGCTAAATACACAAGCACCCACCAACTGATCCATCAAGTCGTCAATTCTCGGAAGTGGATACCTATTCTTTATCGTTACTTTATTCAACTGACGATAGTCGATGCACAACCTCATACTTCCATCCTTCTTCTTGACTAACAACACTGGAGCTCCCCACGGTGAAACACTTGGTCTCACGAACTTCTTATCAAGCAACTCCTCTAGTTGTTTCTTCAGCTCAGCCAACTCAGAAGCTGACATACGATACGGCGTCATAGACACAGGCTTCGTTCCAGGAACAAGATCAATCGAAAATTCAACTTCTCTTTCTGGAGGCACATCAGGAATCTCATCTGGGAAAACTTCAGGAAAGTCGCATACCACTTGTAGCTTATCGATCACTGCCTGATTCTCAATAGATAAAGACGCCATCAAAGAAAACATCATAATCCCGTCGCGCTCCAACTGCTTCAACTGTTTAGTAGATAGGAACTCTGCGCCACTCTCTTCCTCGGGAGAAGAAAAATGCACCGTCTTGCTAAAACAATTAATCAGAACATGATTGTACTCTAACCAATTCATCCCCAAAATTACATCCATCCCAACCAACGGCAGACACACTAAATCAATCTCAAAATCACGACCAAACATAGACACAGGACATCTTAAACACACAAGGGAAGTAGTCACCGAACCCTTAGCTGGAGTTTCGACAACCATCTCCCCATTCATATCAGATACAACAAGATTCAACTTAGCAGCACAATCAAGAGCAACAAAACAATGTGTAGCACCAGTATCAATAATAGCAACTAAAGGTATATTATCAAAATAACAAGTACCTCTGATCAAGCGATCCTCGCTCTCCGTCTGCGTACCCGACAAGGCAAAAACTCTCCCAGTAGTCTGAGTCTTCTTAGGTTGTGTGCACTGGGACCCAATGTGACCTTCCTCATTGCAATTAAAACATACAATATCACCACGTTTACAATCAGCAGTAGTGTGACCCTTCTTGCCACAACGAAAACATCTTTTCACCTCTCCCGGACAAGCATTACTCTTATGGCCCTTCACACCACAAGTATAGCAGACAACCTCAGCAGGAGCATCTTTCTTAGCAGGTCTCCTCTCATCATTAACTCGCTGTTTTCCCTTATCTGCAGGGGCACTGTAGGGCTTAGGACGACTTTGCTGCCCCTTTCCTTTCCTCTCATTAACCACCTTGTAATGAGCCTTAGTGTCCTCCTCGTAAATCCTGCAGCTGCTCACTAACTCAGAAAAGTTTCTAATCTTCTGATACCCTATAGCCCTCTTGATATCAGCTCTCAATCCGTTCTCAAACTTAATACATTTAGAAAATTCGGCGGTCTCAGCAGAGTAGTGCGGATAAAACTTGGCCAGCTCCACAAATTTCGCAGTATACTCAGTCACAGACATGTTCCCTTGCTTTAGCTCCAGGAATTCAATCTCTTTCTTGCCCCGCACATCCTCAGGAAAATATCTGTTGAGGAATTCTCTCTTAAATACTGCCCAGGTCACCTCAGCACCGTCCTGCTCCAGGGTGGGTAGAAGACTAATCCACCAGTCATCTGCCTCCTCAGCCAGCATGTGCGTACCGAAACGCACCTTCTGCACCTCCGTGCACTGCATAACTCTGAATACTCTCTCAATCTCTTTGAGCCAAGACTGGGCTCCATCAGGATCATATCTCCCCTTGAAGGTAGGAGGATGGTTTCTCAAGAAGGTCTCCAGCATACGGACCTCCGCTCCAGCACCAACATTGACATTTGGTTGATGTCCCACAGCTTGAGCAACAGCTTCCAAGGCAGCAGCAATCGCAGCATCATTTCTTCCAGCCATCTTAATCCTTAACAAAACAATCATAAGTTAGAATAATACAATAATACTATTCTAACTCTAAGACAACGTCACTCGACTCTCTACTTGGCCGGACGGACCGACCTGCTCTGATACCAATTGTAACACCCCGTTTTCCCAACATAAAAATTTCCTTAAAAAGAATAGCATGCATCAGAGTAAGCACATAAACAGGGCATCACATATCTTAAAACATCTCATGTTAATGATTAAATAAACATTAAATCTTCATAAATTATTAATCATCGTCGCAGCGGAATAATCATAAAGAAAACATCTCAAAATCTTTGGCACACAGGCCTCAACAACGTCTTAATAAAATCCTCAAAAGAACATAATCATATCATAACATAATACGCAAGGAACAGAGAAAATAAAGAAGATCCCCTATCCCGTTACGTATCAGAGCACCTAGACTCGACTGCAGAAATCCTCACACGTCTGCACCTAATCTTGGTTACCTGCACTTGCCCACGAGGCGGCAATTCCAGCAGAAGGGGTGAGATTCACAAATAATTATATTAAACATGTAATCAAACAATCACAATTCAAACAACCAACATAATTTAACTCATCACAGATAAACATCTAGCATTTAGAACATCATCATAAACAACACATCATTTAGCATCATCATAATCATCATCATATACATCTTAATAAACATCTTAGACGACTCGACTCGACATCACACTTGACTATGCAACCCTACGTCTTATATGCATGTGGTACCAATCCAGGGCATGAGCCCCCGTCGCTATGAGCATAAATATACTCCAAGGCATAAGCCTTCGTCGCTGGTGAGCAAAGCTCCAGGGCATAAGCCCTCGTCGCTGGTGAGTAAAAACTCCAGGGCATGAGCCCCCATCATAGAATGAGTATGCATGAGACTCAACACTTTTAACTTAAACAAGTTAACATCTTAAACGTCGCAAAACATCTTAATCATCAAGGACTGACACATGCAGCAACTATACATACATAGACAGCAACATAGCAGCAAGTACTTCATAAAGTATAACATTAATAAGGCAAACATCGCATGTAATTCAAGCATTCATCACTTATTCAATTCATATTAACACACATAAGCTTCATAAAATCATCATAAACAATCTCAATCATCATGTTTCATCATTACAGGTTGTAATAAACATTATTAAAAGTCCCAGAAGCTACCCAATGGTCATCTCTCGAGGTTCTATGCGAAACATTCGCAAACAGAACACAGTTCTGGGTTCTGACTTAACTCGCTATGGCGAGTGGGATAGCTCGCCTCGCGAGTACTAAGGTCCTGCTCGCTATGGCGAGTTGGATTGCTCGCCTCGCGAGCTCTAGGGTAACGCTCGCTATGGCGAGCTGGGATGCTCGCCTCGCGAGTAAACTAGGTCTACTCGCCACGGCGAGTGCAAAGCTCGCCTCAGGCGAGCGATGAACAGATGCTTACGGGTTCTGCGAAAATCACACAAAAGTGTCCCAAATTCATCATCTAAATCATCTACACTCTCAGAAACAACATCATTATGATTAATCTACGTTCTGTACTCATCCTACACTTCTGTTCTACAGCTTCATAGCCTAATTCATGATCTTTCTCCATTTTTAACCCAATTTCAATTCTCTCAAAACAGCCCTATGATTGTTTAATCTTGATTAGATGAATTACAGAATAATATAATCAAATGCTAGGCTCACCCTTACCTGGTTATAAGCAGAAAATCGCAGCTCTAATGCTCTTCTCCTTCACATAGCCGTTTGCACCTTTTTTCCAAATTCTGATACGCGTACGTGTTTTCTAACCTAGGTTTCCCTTTATATACTGCCAACAAATCTTATCTTATTTACTCTTTCTCCCACATAACTCTCTAAAATCCAAAACTAACCCACAACTAAATATTTTATTTTATTTTCAAATCTTATTTTATTAAACAATAAAATAAGTCTCCACGTCACATAAAAACATCTTAAATCTTCACTTAACGTCACATAATATATTAATAAATATATAACAACTTCTCAAATAAATCAAATAATTAAATAATCAAAATGGGCGTTACAGTCACCTAACCCTTAGCTGGAGTTTCGACAACCATCTCTCCATTCATATCAGACACATCAAGACCCAAAGCAGAAACACAGTCTAAAGCAATAAAGCAATGTGTAGCACCAGTATTAATAATAGCAACTAAATGAGTATTATTAATATAGCAAGTACCTCTGATCAAACGATCATCACTGTCTGTCTGAGTACCAGTCAGGGCAAAAACTCGACCCGTAGTAGGCACCCTCTTCGGCTGCTTGCACTGGGAACCAATATGACCCTCTTCGTTACAGTTGAAGCATACAATATCATTACGCTTGCAATCAGCTACAACGTGACCCTTCTTGCCACACCGGACACACTTCTTGACCTCTTCAGGACAGACATTGCTCTTGTGGCCTTTCACACCACAGTTGAAACACACAATCTCTGTAGGAGTACCCTTCTTTTCAGGCTGCCTATCAGCAACCATCCTCTGTTTCCCTTTATCAGCAGGGGCACTGTAAGGCTTAGGACGACTCTGCTGGCCCTTAGCTTTCCGATCATTCACTACCTTGTAGTGAGCCTTGGTATCTTCCTCATATATCCTGCAGCTATTTACCAAATCCAGAAACACTCTAATCTGTTGATACCCAATAGCCCTCTTTATATCAGCCCTCACTTAAGAGCATTCTCAAGGCATTCAATCAACTGTCTAAACCCTAATAGCGATACAAACCCTAGTATTTTTAGTCGTACTTTTCTGCAAGTACAATATTACTGATAGATGGAGGTGGCTGTTAGACCCTATTCATGGCTATTCGGTGCGCGAGACTTATCGTTTTCTCATGTCATCTGATGAACCGATGGATATGGGCCTCGTTGATAATGTTTGGCATAAACAGGTTCCTTCAAAGGTCTCTCTGTTCACTTGGCGCTTACTCAAATATCGAATTCCTACAAAGACAAATTTGGTTCAACGACGTGTTCTTCAACAAGTTGACACGATGTGCGCGGGAGGCTGTGGCCACTCCGAGACGGTAGACCACCTTTTTATGAGTTGTGACATCTTTAGTAGCATTTGGTATTTGGTATGGAAGTGGCTTGACATTGATTTTGTTTCTTCTGGTGCAATTCATAATCACCATGCTCAGTTTATTACATGACGAGTTTGTCGCGACTTACAGATTCATCATTGAAGGTAATTTGACTTGCGAGTGTCTGGAAAATATGAAAGGAAAAGAACAATTGTGTCTTTAAAAATGCGGCAACCGATTCTTACACCATCCTAGATAAAATTAAGTTTAATTCTTTCTTCTAGTTTAAAACTAACCAAACTTCAATCACTTTTTGTTATCATGACTAGTGGCAACGCCTACGGCTTTGTATGAGTCTTTCATTGTAATATTTTCAGCATTTTCCTTTGGTGGCGTCCTCTTGGTTAGGCGCCACTAACTCTGTATTTGTTTTAGTGCTTCACTTTCGGTATACCTTATGGGATGATTCACTTTTGGCTTTAGTAATATATTTCATTTTGACCGGTTAAAAAAAATATTGAGTTTGTTAAAAAAATTGAAGATGTGACTAAGATGAATTATTGTAAAACACAATAACCATATTGCAAACATGAATAATTAATTAATAAATTAATAATTAATCTTTCTTGTAATTTAGGTTGGAGAAAGAACACAACCCAAGATCAAGAACAATAAGAACAACACCAACATAACCATTCTCGTTTTTGCAACTTTCAGATCTCTTCATTCATTCCTTCATTCATTCGATCATCAATTTTGAGATGGGTTACAGAAAAAAGAACTTGTTGAAAGAGGATCACACTATTTCTTCATCATTGAGTGAAGCAATGCTTGCAATCACTATGAGTATCATTGGTTTACCTGTTGATGTTCATGTTAAAGATGGTTCTGTTTATTCTGGAATTTTCTTCACTGCTTCTACTGAATCAAATTTCGGTATACTTTTTTTTTTTTTTTCATTCATTTCTTCACTTTTTTATTGGAAAATTGTTTACTGTATTAATTTACTCAATTGGGTTGTGAAAAAATTCATTTTTTTGGACAATTTTAATGATTAGTTGAATAATTGTGTGTAATTTTCATCTGGGGTGGCATTTTTTTTTTGTTATTGTTTGCACCAACTTTTTTTTTTTTTTTTTTTTATGTTTGGTGATATGGTAAACTATTTTGATGAAACATGAATTGTAGATCCTAATAGAGTTGATAGTTTTTGGATTCATTCATTTTGTGTGACTCTTGTTATCTAGGAAAATCTTAGGGACTGAATAAGCAATTCAATCATAAAATTCATATGAGCTAAAGTACTATTCGTAGCACCGACACTTCAGATTGAAGACGTTATGGTGTCCGACAAATGACACTGACACATGTAGTTGCACCAAATCACTTTCATTTTCAAGTATCAGTGTGACATGTTTAGTGTCTGTGTGATTGTGTCATATGTTATATTATTGGATCTGATAGTCAATTAATGTACTTGTCTCTCAAGCATGGGTACTCCTAAAATGGTGAAGTACCGGTACCAAGTATGTGCACAGTACCTGCACCGTATTTACCGAACCATATCCATTTACTTGATTAATTCCTGGAAGTTAATACAGTATAAACATACATACATTGGAGAATTAGTAGAAATTATCTTGATTATTTATCGTATTTCAATTCTATCACTTGCTTTTGATGAAAATAGTGGAGGCGGTGGACAAAAAAAGTAAATCTCTGAAGCATGATAATGGAAGTGTGGTTAAATACATGGTTAAAACACGAACAATATCATAAAAAAAAATTATGATAGTTGTTTTTTTTCCATCATAATTTTACAACGACAATGGTAGTAATTCACTAAAAATATAATTTTTTTGATATTTTATTTTAATGTACCTTCGTTTTTAAAATTAGCCGTTTTTTCGTATCGGTACCCTACCGAGTACCGTACCCTTACTTATGCATCATAGGTACTTGTTTCCACCAGAAGTTTCTTTGACTGTTGGGAGTGAGAATAGCATTAGTAAAAGGCAAAGCAGGCCTAGATTGATAACCTTTTTAATTTTTGTTTGGTATGAAATCCCACACTTGAATTTTATTTTTGTTTGTTATACAATTAGAAACTTATGAGTGTTCCCTTACTTTGTTGCATGTGCAGGGGTTGTTTTGAAGCAAGCAAGGATGACCAAGAAGGGAAGGGGCCACAGTAATGTTGGAAACGAGACTTTGGTAGATACACTAGTGGTTTTATCAGATGATCTTGTGCAAGTTGTTGCTAAGGTAAGCCATTCGTAATTTTGTGTCATGCAATGTATCTTTTATGCATACACATCATTTTAGAATATAACTATGTTCTTAAGGTTAAGGTACATGTGACTTTGTGTGTAGGGAGTAGCGCTTCCTGCGGATGGTGTTGGTGGAAATATAACTGGTGATTATGAGGAAGCAGTTACACACGAGGTTTGTTCTGCTGAGAATCGTTTGATAGATGCAGAACAGGTTAATCAATCGAGGTATTGTCTATCAAATTCATTCAAATGGATGGAGATGTGTTCTATGCATAGCAAAGTTAATTTGTTATTATGTTTCATAAGCAACAACCTAAAAGCATTGAATTTGATAGTATCTTCACTTCTTGCCAACCGTGTTTCTAGCTTTTGATGTGATTTTCTCATACAAATAAATCCAATTAAGCACCTACCCCAGCATGCAATTTTTAAGTTATCATTTGTGCAAAACTTATCTCTTGCAGAATGTTGGACCTTAGTTAATAGTGTTTTTTATTAAGTGTCGGTGCTTTTCTGCCATTTTCTAATACACGAAGAATCAAGATTTTGATATTAGCAAGTAGCAATCTAAGTTAGTACATTCAAAATGTTCTCACAACTTGAGTTTCAACAATGCTAGGAATTTTCTATCTTATTAAGCCAGAAAATATGTATAATCTGTCATACATCAGTTAACTATTTCTCCTTTGGTTCTTGTCTGAAGTAACTGATATACCTCAAGTAAGCCCTTCAATATGAAATATTCTGAAGCCTTTATCTGTTCACAAATTGAAATTAACTCATTTTATGTATTTCGATTTACTCATTGGCTGGTTACAAAGTCAAACTCTTACTACTGAACTACACCTCATGGGTTCACAGAAGAGAAAGATAAAAAATAATGTAGGGCACTGTTACATAACTAATTGGAATATCAAGTGGCTTGGCACACGATATCTTGTGGTTTTTTTTATTGTTTAGTCCTGCATTTTTTTACACCAAAGATTGGCTTAAGTAACTTACTGCTACCACCGATAGCTCTAGCTTAAGCATTAAATCCTTAGAATTGCAATTGCCAGTTTTGTTAATAGCGGCTATGGCTGCGTTATAGCGCTATTTCATGGTGGAATTCAAACAAACCGCTATTGCATCACAATACGCTATTTAGTACAAAATATTGTAAAATAGAAGCTACCATGGCACTATAGGAGTGCTGCACAGCAAAATTCGAACAAACCAGCTTTTTTCCGCGATCCCCAATTGATAACAGTGAAAATTACTCAAAGTTACATTGTCTAGTTGGGGTGTTACCTAATGCTGTTACATGTATAATTTATTGATTGTTCAACTTAAGGAAGAAAATTGGAATTGCTCAATATGTCTGGATTTAATTTTCCTTTGTAATGTACGCTTAACACATTGTAAGATTTAGGGTTTATTTACCAGCATATTTATAACCAGTTTGTTAAAATAATGTAAATTGTATCATGATATAACAAAGAAAGGTAGAATAATATAAAATTCTTCTCTAATTCTCACCATAAAAATTATAAAGTGAAAGTTGTTAGATCCCAAGGGTGGTTGAGTAGCTCATTTTCCTTTAGGACCACTTTCCTTGCCTTTTGAGGGTTTTGGTGTGGTCCCCCCTCTTGTACAAATTTTTCCCTTTTTTTAATAATTTTTTTGAGTTAGGCGGCATAGGAAAGGGGTTTCTTCGATGTGCCAACTTCGTTGGGATGTCTGAGCCTCCCCTCTATGTCTGTCCTTTCTCCTGGCTTATAAAAAAAAGTCATGTAGGAAGTCACTATTGAATGTAGAAAGTTGATAGAACATGAATATATGGGTAAGGGATGGATAGTATATATACTAGAACAGGGAGAAATACAAACTGCCATAATTCAAATAAAATAACTGCTAGTAACTAACTCAACCTCTAAGAATTAGAGATCCCAGTCTCTCCCAACCAACAAAATATAAAACAAAAGAATGGCAGACATAATGTCATCCTTATTCTATTTAATTATATTATATTGGGCTTTGTCTATTGGGTCTCTGCCTCATAAACATTATTAATAGGAGGTCTGCTAACAAAGTTGTTTTCAAGCTTACGAGATCATACCTGAATCAATAGTGTACTTTATTGGAAACAGTTTTCAATAGAAACTACGTTTATTTTCTTCTTTGGCTGATATCAATTATTAGTAGTACTATACTTTGTTTTTGACTTAAAAATGGATGTTGAGATTGCACTTAGCTCATGTATTAGATATAGATTTTTGTGAAATGTTATTTCATTTTTCATTGCACTAAGCATAGTTAAATACCATTTGAGTCCATGTTCATCCTTACCATGCCCCTTACCCTCTCCTCCTACTGATAACAAATTTAATGAGATGAACCATCGAAATTCAAAAGTGAAGGGAATTATTTCACTAAACAAATTCTAATTTCCATAAAAGAAATATTAAGTGTGGTGGACTTCTTACATTGATTCATTTGTAATATATATGATTTGATGTCAACTCTTTGGATTATTTCCGTTTTGGAGCACAATTTTTAAGCATGTAGATAAAATAGTGCACTACTATACAATTCTAATTTGTTAAAACTTTAATATAAGAATCATCAGTGGCTATCATAACAAACAATTAGCACTTACTCGATGATTTTTCTTTTCAAATACACAGATTCATGACATTATTTTTTTTTCCTTGGGGTTCCTGCCAACTTTTTATTGACAGACAAGCTGGAGATAACAACTCCAAAGGGAAACCTGATGACTGCAGGCAGAAGTTTGAATTTAACAAAACAAATGTATGTTGGCACTTGGCATATTCGTAGCTACACTTTTGGCGGTTTGATTTTCTTTTTTTAATTCTAAAGCTGCGATTTTCCACAGGATGAAAAGATTCAAAGCCTTCATTCCGGCCATGAAAGTGAGTTGGATTTCCCTGATCTCTGTTTCATGTAAAATTATTCGTAGTCACCATTGATTGAAATGGCATAACTTCTAACGATTTTGGACATTTATTAGTTTGTACACTTCCTGAACAAGTTTTGTATGTTGAACAATGTGTGTAAGGCATGTTGTTTTGGATCTTTTTCCACCTTCAGGATATACCCTTTTGCAAAGTATATACAGAAAAAAAATAACATTGTTTTCTTCCAACATTTTTACATAAATGCCTCTATTTTTTCTAGTTAACCGACATATGTTCCTCTCAAACCTTGCTATTGCCTCTGATCTCTCACCTCGGAATAATTGAAGCCTCCCTTCCTAGCACAAGATTAGAACATTTTTTTTTTTATAATTCTATGTTCCCTTATTCAATTCTCATGTACTCACATTGTAGTTGATCCAAGTCTTGGCCGCGTTGAAGCTGATAAAGCTAATGATCAGGGTAGTGAAAGGTCTACTTCGCCGGATTCTACTTCTACACATTCCACCCTAAGTGAAGATCTCAATGAGGCATCACATAATTCTCCAGCAAAATTCATTGAAAAATCTGCTCCAAGGGGTACAGATTGTACCAGAAATGCCAAGGTAAATAAATCCGTTTAACTTTCATCAACAGATGCTGGCTAAACAGTCCTGATAAAAAGGGTGTAGGTGGAAGGTTTATTTTATCATAGCAAAGCACATCAGATGCATTTTTGTCCCTATACGACACATCTTTTTAACTGAAAGTCATTTTGGATACTTGTGCTAATGTTCATACATCAGATATTCATCTTCCTAATACTCAGTTAGCTATAGTATCGCTTAACATTTTGAATTGGTGGTCTATTAGATTTTTATCTTGTTAGAATATTAGAAAATATCTATAATATCTTTATATTATAGTTTAGTATCTTAATTTATCTCATAAGATCAGTTTATAATTTTAGAGTAACTTAGTTTATCTCAACATTTTTATGATTTGTTTTCAAATTTCCTTATTTATTTAAGATTACGAGTCTTGTATCCCTATAAATAGGGATAATATGTAGTCTTTTGTATCAAGTTACTATCAAACTATCATCAATGATATTCAAGCTTTTATTATTTTTCTGTCTAAAACTCATAACTTTAACACATTTATTGCTCCCTATATATGTCATCCATCAACTATAAACTTAGAATATTGATCTAAATTTTCATAGATTTTAGTTTTTTTATTTACGTAACAGCACGATAGATAGCTAGTGCTAATTTTGAGATAATGTTTTCTTTTTAGTTTTGTTCTTGTTGATTTACTTTTAACTTTTCTCATTGTGACTTTCTTTAGGAATTTAAGCTCAACCCAGCTGCCAAAACTTTCTCCCCGTCTTTTGTCCATCCTAATTCAGCAACTTCAACCGTGCCAACAACTGCAAACATGGTTTACGTGCCAAATAGTTCTCCACCTGCAAACATGGTTTACCTGCCAAATAGCACTCCACCTGCAAACATGGTTTACATGCCAAATAGTTCTCCTCCATTACCTGTTGCAACTATTCAACAAGAAGCTGGATTCAATAATTTTGCTTCTCGACCTTCTGTGCCAGTTAAGGCTTCACAGTATGGTAATTTGACGGTCGGAAATCCTGGCAGTGGTTCTCAATTTTCACAACCTGTATGTATTAACAAATTTGTTGATATTCTATCTCGTGCGCACCAATGCTTGCATGAGCATGTCTCTTTGATTAGTAGGTACTGTCAAAAAGTATATACTTCTTAGGCACTCATCATTATCATTTTTGGATTATTTGGCGACAGATTGTTGGCCAACTGACACACAGGACACAACCTCTCCAGTATGCTGCACACTACACTCCTGTTTTATCTGAACCTGCTTATTTGCAAACAACAAGCTCTCCTGCGGTAAGTACAGAAAGATATAATGCACCTTCAATCTAATTTTAGATTTCTTCTTTAAAGACAATTAATTTGTTTAGGAGGAATCACACGTTTCCACGAGATAATGTCTTTCTTTCTGAGTGCAGGTTATGGTTGGACGATCCACCCAGTTAGTCTATGTTCAGCAAGTTTCCCACGTAAGATAGCATGCCTATAACCCTTTTCACCTAAGGAGTTTCTTCATTTTTTTTATTTACCAAAGTTAAGCCAAAACTGGACAGAATTAAATCTATAGAAGGCTTTAAAAAATATTAAGGAATTTTCGGTGGATAAAGTTTTAAGAGAATTTTTACTGAATACTATTGACTTGAATTTCATGTGCAAATGTACATGCATAATATAGACTAATATATATTAAGTGAGATGTAGAGTGGAGTGATGAGAAGGTTGAGGGTTGTAGTCTCACCCACAACATAACACTTACAATTCAGCATTTGTCGTTTAAAAAAAGAAAAAGAAAATTTTGATGTCCTGAGGGAACATAAGTTGTAGTGATCAAACCCTTGCCTAGTTGAAGTTTTTGTTAACCATACACTTTATCTTGTCATGCTGGACTGGATTATGTGCAATGCCAATGGCTGATTTGTTGTCACACACTAGGCTTCATGGGAGTTTCATATACAACTTTTAAATTATCCAACAAAATGTTTAGCCATAGTAGTTCACAAATTCCCTATCTCATGGCTCAAAATTCAACTTTTCTGCTTCACTTGCCAACCAACTACGTTATGTTTCTTACTCCTCCATGCAACTAAGTTTCCACCCATGAACATACAATAACCAGAAGTTGATTCCCATCTGTGACTGATCTTGTATAGTCAACATATGTATAAACTTCCGTACATGAATCTCCTTTTTTTTTAAATAGTAGTCCTCTATCCGGTGTAGACTTCAAAATTTGTAAAAGTCTACATTGTGCTTGTAAATGTCTCACTCTCAAGTCATACATGATTTAGCTAACTATACAAATTGCATAAGCTTTGGCAGGTCTAGTATGATGAGCACAATATATAGATTTTCCCACAAACCTTTGATACTGAGCTTTGTCAACCGAAGGAATTTGTTCATAATTTCCAATTCCGATCATTTGGTGGGTACAATGGTATCCTTACAACCCAATTTCCTATTTCCCACAAGAACGGTATGATCATATTTCCTTTGGAAAATGAAAAGGCCTTGTTAGGAATGTTGTTATTGGGATTTTTAGAGTCTAGAGAAGAAATGAAACTTTAGTACTTCTAGGAAATATTTTCTAGATAAAGGGGCAACCCGGTGCTCTAAAGTTCCCGCATACACAGGGTCCGGGAAGGGGTCCCACCAATTGGTGTACTGTACAAATTATTTTCCTTTTCTCAAGGGAATAGGTAAATCACTTGGGTTAGGATTCTAAACGTTGAAAGGCATATCTAAGGTATCAAGCAAAAAGTAGAAGAATCAATACTTTCAATACTTACTGAGTGCTGATGAATGGGTTGACTGTTGGACAAGTTCTTCTTTCTTTGATACATGACTGTGATGTGTTCAATAGTATGTTGGTTAAGAGACTTGGTAGTTAGCTAGTTAGTTAGTTAGTTATTAAGGATAAGGTAGATGGAAGAAATGGATAAGGCATGTAACCTATATAAGATAATGGGGTTGAGAGGGATAGTAGTCATATTGTGAGAATTAGAATTGTGACTAGAGAGAGTCTTCGATCTCTCAAATATCCAAACAAACTTTTTGTACATTTAATAAAAATACATTCTCTACGGTCCCTATTTGAACCAATTCCTATGATTCTTACATTTGAGTGACAAGAAACTTGTTGGTGGCTAATATATACAGAGCATTGTTTGTGGCCCGTAAAGTACCGGAGCACAAATATATAATACTGAAACAAGTACAATACAACATGGATACAAGATGTTTTTTAAATTCATGATACAACATAACGTAGATATGTTACCAAAATCTTATAAAAACCTTACATAGATACAAAACTTAGTTAATATATAATAACTATAGTAATCACGATTTGCAAAAGGTATACTTGTGATCATAGGAGGGGATGAAGCTCTCTCAATTTGGTGGATTTCCCTCAAAGAAAGCAACCGGGGTGCAACATGGTGGATTTTTTAGATGGCGGTGCTGAAAGGGTTCCAGCCAATATTTGATTCAGATATTCCAGTTTGGGCTCAAGTCCAGAGCCAAGAACCAATGGAGCATAGGGAAAAAACTAATAAAAGAGGGGGAGCAAGAATTGGGCAAACTAGGAATCTTGAAGCTAAAAGAAGAATAAAAAAGAAATAGCAGAGAAGTAGATCATTGTTAGCTAGAGTGAGTTCAAAAAGAACACCGACCCATAAAATAAAATAAAACTGTAAAATAAGGGAACAAATCAGTCATTTGGAGAGACAGAATGTTAGAGACAATGTTACACAATAATACTTTACAAACTCGAGACAGCACAACATACTTAATTGACACTGATGAAAATGAAGACGAAAACATAGACTTTACATAAAGAAGCAAGGGTCTAAAATGCTTGCGTTGAAGCCAAATTTGAATAGCAAGACTCTTAGAGGTTCAACTGATGGAAGGGAATGAGTATCTTTTGGTTAGGATCACATTCATCATCATTGGCCTAGAAAATGTACAATTTTCTCAGTTCCTTAGCCCAATGAGATTTTGAAAAGGTTTACTGCACAATCCAAGTCTTCAACTGAGTATGTGAGTGGAAATGAGGTTATTTGAAGTTTAGGAACATGTAGCACATTATTCACGATAATAGGTGGTCAAACTTTTAAATTGCTATGGTTAGCAATCTACATATGAGTAATGAGTGAAATATGCTCTAACTAAGAATCCTTGGAAACAGTGCTGAGGCATAAAGGATTGAAAACAAAGGCTCTTTTTGGTTAATGGCTGCTAAGAGAGACAATAAGGGTATGAAATGTTTCAGCTCAATCTTATTGAGGGCCGGGATTCCATACATAGCAGCACCTGAATAAGGAATAACATCAGACAGAAATATCAAATGCAGTTCGCAAAAAGCTGGGGTTTTAGGGTAAAAGTTAGCAAATAGCATCTGTATAAAAAGTACTACTGGCAGCCTGGTGTCAGTTGGTCATGGTTACCAATATGAGTAGATGACACTGAATCAAGCAAAGTGAAATAAATGGTATCCAACATGGTGGCTAGAAGCAAGGCGTGTGAGCTCTCTTGCAGCTAATTTCACCAGCATGCAAGGGCATGTGAAAGGTATTCTGGGCCGTGGGCTTTTGGGGTTATGCTAGGCTGTATATGGTGGTTTCCGTTGGTTTACTCACAGCATGGCCTTTCTCGGTGGCCCAAGGAAAAAACGTAAGGTATGAACAAGCTGTAATAATAGGACAGCAGCAAGAAAGACAGCTGCTGTCAGACATGGATGCAATGAAGCGACTAGGGGGTTTTGATGCGGAAACAGAGTCTCCCAAATCAAAAGACCTCTGATACCAAGTAGAAAGATAACTCTACTGAATATTATCTCTGAATTGAATTTACATAATATCAACCAATCTCTTTTACTATTTTCCTAACCTACGGTTCTATTTCACCTGTGTAAATCTGTCCCAAAAACTGTACAAGATATAATAATAATAATAATAATAGTATTAATAATAATATCATTATTATTAATACTCTTATTATTATTATTATTATTATTATTATTATTATTATTATTATTATTATTATTATTCTCAAACAGATAATGATAGTTATAGTAACCTATGAATCCTTATAAAGGGAATGTGACTTCTGTGAAAATGCATCAATCTATCTATATTTGCTAACTGAATCAAGAGTTTTGCTAACTTTTTTATATTTCATATTTCCATGGCCAACCATATCTTTTTGACCATCATAGCTAAGTCTTTCTACTTGTGATTGAAGGATATGGTTCATGGTGTAACGGCTCCATTCTCAACTCGTCCACCGTTGAATCACATACAATTTCAAAAGCATCAAGGTAACAACATAATGAGTATATTTTTATTGCATTTGTTTTTCTTTTCAAAAGCTCTCTCAAGAAGCTGCCAAAAGAAAGTGATTATTTTCTCAAAATAAGCTATTTCAAACAGAAATGTCATAAAGACACTCTAGCATTTTCCCTTTCGATATGAAACATAATTGAATCTTGGGGCTCCAATAATTTTGACATCCAAATTGAATAAGAATATGAACCTGCATATCTTTTGGGCTAATTGTTCTATTTTTCAAAAACAGGAGGAACACATGGTCAACCAATACCAGTTGTTATCCCCCCATCTGTCATAACAAGCTTGCAACAACAACCCTATGAAGTTCAAAGCCACATTCCACTTTTGCAACCTGGCTTTGCTGCACCTAGAGCTATTTCAGTCCCAGGACCAAATGGTTTCTATGGCACTAAGTTTTCATGAAACGTTTGTTCAAATTCTTCTGTTTTATCCCTTTCTCCGAGTTAAAGCTCGGTCTCTATTTCCATTTTTTAATTGATATCAAAATTTTGTTTTGTTTCGTTTATTTCCTTTCTGTGAGAAGTGTATAGTAGCATTGTGCTGGGGCTCCATAGAAATTTTAGGGTTATATTTTTTTAGAAGAAATTTTTTGAGTCCTCATGTGAAGATAAGGTGCTAAGGTTCAATTCTGGTCTTGGGAATTGAAGAAAGATTTTTTCTTTTAGGGTGGATACTTGATATTGTACGTTTGGCAATTGCACTTAAATGGGTTGGATATAAACTCCAGACTGTTTAAAGAGATGGAAAATTGGTGTGACATTCAAATTTCATTGTTTATTTTGGACCTTACATAAAAGAATTTTTTGTTTATGGTAGCTATTTGCATACCTTTTTTTTTTGTATTGAGAGCTACTTTTACTTCCTCTGTTGTTTCTCGTGTCCAGATGGATAAATTCGGACAAAACGATATTTTTCACCTGTTCGGATGGATAAACCTAGATGAGAGTGGGATGGGTGTGTGTGGCTCTCCTGAATTTGTCTTTCATGAAATCATAGACAAAGAGAAGTATGTTTTTCGAGATTAATTGTCATAAGTCCTAATGCTTTAGTAAGCTTTATAGGCCTTGGACCAACATTGAAGACATAGGACATGCTAGCAAGATTAGTCACCAAATGCAATGTTTGGTTTTACGTTTGTATGCTGCACGTTTAAGAGGTACTGGTGTGAAAAATAAAGAAGCTACTAGTTGTAGCTTTTCTTTAGACGCATGCTTGCTGCCTCCACCACCAAAACAAAGGTTGATTGATACTCTGCACTTTTAGAGTTAAGGAGCAGAGTAATAATGAGGTTGAGAGTTCGATCCTCACTCCCAGTAGAATACCAACTATAATAATGTTTGCCATTTAAGAAAGAGATCTGATATATAGGGAAGGAAAGTTGTAAATCACATACGAATGGGATGAAAGTAACCAATAATATAACTTCATTATTTTTTTGGGAAGCTGGTGCTCGTGAGAAACATTTCTCTTTAAAAAAAAAAAAAGATGGGTTGGGATTTGGTAGGGTTCATAAGAATTGAGTTGGATTTTGGTCAATCTTGGTTATAGGTGAATTGAGGGAGTTTGATTTTGGATTTGGTAGGCTTCATGTGATATATAGATCGTTGAGGGACATCAGAGAGGGAGTTTGATTTTGGATTTGGCATGCTGAGATTGGTATGAAAATTTTCAGACGTGTTGACATAAGAGGTAAACCATGTTTACCACAATTAGGGTTACAATGGAGCCAATATGACCTGATACAAGATACAACTGTTCAGAAGGACCAAAACAATTTTTTTTTAAAATTTTAACTAGCAACACATGCAACTACAAGCTGCAGGGATATGAGTGACAAACGAAACGATGATAGTAAAATAGGTTCATCTTAAACGTCACCATACACAACGTTGTTTCAAACCATCATGATTTTTAACCATCCATAGACTCTGTAACTTTTTTTTTTTTTTATTTAAACGGGTAATGATTAAGAAAATTAATTTTACATATATGAAGAGAGGCATCAAAGTCACCCACAATCATATACAGATCCTAAGTTGGAGATAAATTGCTACAAGTTATTTTCAATAACAGATTAAATTAAGTTCCAGCTAATTAGAAGCACCGCAGGTAACAAAATATACAATGATGTAAAAAAAAAAAAAAAAAAAAAAAAAAAAAAAAAAAAAAAAGGTAACATAAGCAATGTTGTAAATTAGAATCACAAAGCGCACACCGCATAAAAATGACTTGAAAAGTAATTAACATCCAACTTCAAGGTGAAATCCACAAAACCCAATAAGGCTTGCAAGTTTAATTTATTGAAGATCCTAAAAAGCTATAAACTTGAAAACTCTAAATATTTCACTTTGCCAATAACTAATACTATTTTATGATTATGATAATAATCCTGCTGGCACAATAGCCACTAATAACAATAATTCAAAAAATATATAAATTAAGCATTCAATCATCAGAAAGGATTTGTTGAATTAACAGTTCCAGCATCTTGAAGTCCGGTTCCAAAACTCCTTACATCATCCAACTTGTCTCCAGATCCTGCCTCTGCTGCATTGGATTCCTGGTTTTCTGTTTTGTTATTCTGCAAAGCCTATCACATTACAACATATCAATAGAAAATTAATTGTATTCAACAAAAATTCTTAATGCGTGAATCTAGGTATTTTTGCTTATGATTGAGAAAGTAGTGTCGCAATTTAAACACATAATAGTCTAATCAAAGGAAACTAAAAAGTTGGTTTTTTCCATCACCCAAGTCAAAGCCTTGTTTTAAGGATCACGGTTACCAGCAGTCAGAATGTTCACACATTCACTCAGTCGGTCATCGGTAGTCGTTCAATCGGACGGTCTATATTTAAGCTTGGTATTTTAAACTATAAAATAAAATAAAAATCTGCATTTTTTTTTACGTGACCAAGATCGGATGACTACCAATGTCTACTTCATGAATGCAGGAAAATCCCGCGACTGCAGGGAATCCTGTTTCTTGTTGTACCTGCAAAAGCTCAGTCATTTTGCCAGTTTCAGTGCAGTCAGAAACTTTGGGAGCAGAAGCAGAATTTTCCTCAACATGAGACTGTACAGCTTGCAGAGGCTGAATCAAAACAGATTGACCCACGTCATTGGCTTTTTCTACTTGCATAGGGCTTGGATCCTTCGCCACTGTATTATCGCCCGGCATGGTGTTTCCAGTCTTGGTATCCATCAAATCCATTTTCTCGAGAGGCATGCTAGCTACTGTTAATGATTTGTCCTCGATTTTATTCAGCGCATCAGAAGAAGATTGAAAATTTGGAGGAATAACACCTTCACTTTGCGCGCTACTTGGAAATGAATTCTGGATAGTTTGAGCAGGAGGGGTAAGTGTTTGATTTCCATCTACCGGAATTTCCTTTCCCACAATCACGCCACTCGCAAGAGAAATTGGGCCAACTTGTAATGGTGGAGTGGAAACTGGCATCCCGTTTGAAAAGTTAGGTTGGAACAAAACAGGCACCGCATTACCTCTGGCTAGTTGATCGTTGATTTGGCCGGTTACCGAAGGAACGCTCATTCTGGGAGCGGCAACCAAGTTACTAGAACTAACTGCTCCTCTGGGAACCTGAGGGGCAGACTGTGAACCATTCACTGGAAGGGTTTCAATTCTAGAAGCGCTCACGGGTTGTCCAATTTTTTCCTTTGGGAGAGGAGTTTGAAACTGGTTAGGTCTTGAAGGGAAGGGAACCTCAGTTCTCTGGATCATTGGAATACCTGGGGCCACATCATTCTCGGGGCAAACAGGAACGAAATGTCCAGACTTAAAGACTAATCCCTTCAAAGTAGCATCAGAATTACCAACTCTAACACTGAGCAAATATCCGGCATCAAATACTGCCTCAATTACACCGGAAACAGCCTGGCCCACCATTACATCATTTGATTCCCTTTCTTGGACCCTTTGAAGGTGTTGATTTCCGTTAACAGCTTGAACTCCAGGAGGTAATGGGGCTGGTTCAACACGAACAGGAGTCTGCTTTTTGCTTGGACTTGGCATATAGGGACTCTCCGCTGAATCTGGCCTTGGGTATTTCCGTGGGCGACCACGTTTGCGCTTCAAAGGCACATCTCCTGAACCATCTTGCGTATTATTTTGGTTTTGTTGCTCCATCTTGGTTTATCTGTTCAAGTAGTGTCTACAATACGAGGACAGACGTATTTAAGCTAATTTGAAAAGGGAAGAAGAAATAAGAAAAACTATGAAGTTTGCATCTCAGACAATGAATAATCTGCAATTCTGCAGGCCTAAAATACTGAGATTATAACACTATTCTGACAACAATATTGCATCTAAAGTCTAAACTGATACATATCAAGTAAATTTGACAGTTTTATGTTGGCACTAGTGTGCTGCCAGATAATACAGAAGCTTCCCAAATTAACATGACTGCTTGGGATAATGTACATCACAATACAAAAAAGACAAAACATGACTTCCTGCATAAATATGGGTATGAACTATGAAGTCTTCCTCACTTCTACTATGACATTGAACTTAGAACCGTTAACATGTTACTATATCATGCAAGACTAGGGTTATATTTCAAGATGCAATACGCCTCTGTATCAAACAAGCCTTGATACAGTATTTCATTTCAATACAAAGGGCATGTCAGATTTAGAGAAGTTAATTATGCCATTTTATGAGCCATAAATATACAGGGTATGGGTATGGGTATGAAAAATGAGTATATCACTACATGTCAACTGTCAAGTACATTCCAAAACATTTAAAAAAAAAACAAACAAACATGCCAATACATTCTAATGGTAAAAAGAAAACACATGGCTTGGTACGGCTCTGATGAGGTTGTGAATGGGATAGGTCAGGTACCATCTAACCTAACCCATTTTTAAGTAACTATAGCGTTTCTTCACCCTTAATCCCTATTTCTCATTTGTCTACTACAACCCAGTTAAATTCATCTATCCTTAAATATGACTTGCGAGCCATAAGTGGGGTATTTTCAACAGCACATCGTGGCGATAGCACAGATGACGGCATACAATTGTGACACTCATAGGAAAATAAAGAGTGGCTCCGCATTTCCCAAGAACAAAAAAGACAAGGTCTAAGTAGACAATAGAATAGAAAAGCGGTCAATCAATACAAGAGAGAGGCTGACCACAAAAAGGATTGAGGCTAAAACATAGCATAAATACAAACCAACTCAGTATGTTTATTAAAAAAAAAAAACATTAAATATCATAAAACAATGTACAGTATATATGCAAAAGATAGTAATTATGATTTATGACCAACGCCAATAAGTTCACTAAGTAGTAAATACTATGCTTAAGTTGTGGTCCATGAGTCAATTTGGATTAACCAAAGACCAAACGTAATTGCGATACAAAGTTTACAAAAGGGAAAGCCACATGTGTTTGGAATTGGAAAACCATATACGCGGATTCAAAGCACCAAAGTTCATCAAGACAAGTACTTCGGGAAAAAAATCAATTTTGATTCTTTGGAATTCGTGTGAACAATTTTCCAAACACAAGTAGCTGAGACTTAAGAGACTTGGTAAATTGCATGAGGTCACAATGTCTAGTGGCCTCATAGTCATAGATCACAAACTCAGCAGAAATCACACAAATATTCATTCGTTGCACACATCAATCAATGAATTTAAATTTATCCAGGAAAATCATTACTAGCAACCTTACCTCTTTCCACTTTCAGTTTTGTAACATTGGCCGCAAAACAAATACCTGCAACAATTTAAAAAACAAATCAATGATAAATAACACACTAATTCCAGATAAACATCAAGAACATATAAATCAATAATCACAACATTAAAACAACCCCGAAGAATTAAACACTCCCTTCTAATTAATAACCCAAACACCAAAAATTCTAGGGTTTAAACTTCAAAAAAATCCATTAAATAAAATTTTCTCCTTTCTCAAACCAATCAAAAATTCATCTTGAAAAAAAAAGAACTAATATAAATTTCATAGAAACCTCTCCTCCCCTTTATAAAAAATAAAAAAAAAAAAAAAAAAAAAAAAACAGAATCCCAGGGTTTTAAATTTCCCATAACTAAATAAAAATCCAATTCTTCCCCTCCAGCATTAATTTTTTTTTCTTTATTTTCCCAAATTCAATGAAAAAAAACCCTAATGCGAGTTTCGTAGAAACCTCTCCTCCCTCAAAAAAAAAAAAAACACAATCCTAGGGTTTAAAATTTCGTATGACAAATAAAATTCCAATTTTTCACCTCAAATATTATACTTTTTTCTTTACTTTCCAAATTTAGTACAAATAAAAATAAAAAAATCCCCCAGAAAATCCCGAATAAGGGTTTGATTTAAAAAAAATAGACGATTGATGAAAAGGGAAAGAGATTACAGTGTTGGGAGGTGCGGATTGGATTTGATGAATTAGGGTTTGCGTTGAGATTTCGATTTTGTTGACAGAAAATTGAGATTCGAATTTATTTATTTTTGTTGAAACGCACGCAATAAGAAGAAGAGGAGCGAGATGGTACACTGTAAGACAATGTACTGTGTTACACGCTCACACACCACTCTTTCTTAGTAGAGTGTTTCAAGTGTTATGCAATGAGATATTGACACGTGGATTATTTGGTGGGTTCCATTGAATACGTAGCAATTACGCTATGGATTAGCACAAATCCATATTTAGACCCTCCACAATGCAGCACCTCGTTTGAGTGCGTAAATGAGTTTCGACTATACACATCATTCGGTCGTTTTATAATTAATACTTAATAAACACGCAATCTTTTTAATCCAACACCTTAAAATAATTATTAACTGGATCTCATCAATAACTCTATATCATTACATTTTAAAAATAATTTATATACTCATTCATAATTATATAATTTTAAAATATTAAAGTAATTTAATTATAAATTATTAAAAAATCGAAAATTTTTATTTTACTTTTTATTAATAATTCAAGAAGAAGTTAAAACTTGAAAAAACAATATAAAATGAATGATGATAAATTACATAATCTAAATAACAACTAATCTCGTTGATTATCACTCCCAAAATGTTGCCAAATATGCTGCACAATATTATGTTGAAGTTGAAGATGAGTTTGTCTATCTTGAATTTATGCTCTCCTTTATACCTACGAGGCAAGAATTGGGTGAAGACCATTATGTATTTCATTCCTTGCAACATCATTGTTGGAATGATCATAGTTAAAATTACAAGAAATGTCAACTAAAATTTCCAACGGCTATATGCTACAAGCAAATTCAAATTCAACTTCTGTTTTTTAGGGAATCAAATTCAACTATTATTTACAACTATTATATAATTATTTTTTAATATCAAAATAATACAATAATTAAATATATAAATAAATAGAATTAATTGAACATGTGGGACCCATGAATAATAGGAGAGAGTGCGCTTATAAAAGCACCCACTTTTATAAGCACCATATTCATTGATGTCACAAAGGGGGTGTTTATTTACAATGGTGCTTAATATGGGAAGAACCATCCATTGTAGGTGGTCTTAGAGAATAAAAAAAAAAAATTCATTCTTCAAAAAAAAAAAAAATTCTACCCGGGACCTTGCATACAAAAAGATGAAAAATTCTACACGGTACATTATGATTATGCTTGTCCCCGCGCTAATCTCACGAGAACCTATATTCTATACTATGTTAGCATGTCCGATGTACGCTTTTCTTATAAGTTAATGTGTAAAAGTTAATTGTTGTTTTTATAAAAATAAATAAAAATTGAAGATGCTAAAATGAGTTATATTACCACATCAAAAGGTCCTTCCTAGCATAAGGTATGTCAGAGAAAGACACCAGAGTCACAAAAATATTTATTTACAATGGAAACAAAACAGAGTAACTTAATAAAGCCAATAACTGTTAACTTATACTCAACATGGTAAAGGGACTAAGTCACCATGATAGTTGAAGGGAAGAGAAGAAAATTTCACCTTCAACCACATGAACGACAGCGACTTAATTTTATCAACCACATGCAGAATAGTGCATTCTTTGCCATTGAACAACCTGTTATTTCTTTCTTTTCATATTTCCCACGTAGTGGCATACTAAAGAACCTGTAAAATTGAACAACGAGCCTTTGAAACACCACCATCAAAAGTGAACTAGTTGAAATGGTCCCCTACATAGAATGGGATTACTGTTGACATACCCATCCACCTGTAAATATAAAACCAAATCGCTCCAAAAATATTACAATGTAAAAATAAATGATCCAAGTTCTCGTAAAAAAATATTAGCAGAAAGATCGACACTCACATATTTGTTTTTCGCTCTTTTTATTGCGCTAATGCGTGTCGATTATTAACAATATTTTATAGACATTTTACGTGAAGGTTACAAAATATATTTAATAAAAAAATTTATAATTTTTGGTTCTTGGACCGGATGTCAAGTTTTCAAAAAAATAAAATAAAAATTAATCTAGATTAAAATTATAAGTATAAATATTTGTAACTTTTCAATGTAACAAACATAGATATTTGTAACTTTTCAATGTAACCCTAAACCCTATAAAATAAAAATTAATCTAGATTAAAATTATAAGTATAGATATTTGTAACTTTTCAATGTAACAAACATAGATATTTGTAACTTTTCAGTGTAACAAACTGTTTACACTGAATTTTGGTAAACAATCGCTGGTTTAAAATTAATTGTTTGCAAGATCAACCAGTAAATCTTAGGAACATATTGTGCTTGTTATTTCCATAAAGTTAATGTTGTTCTTGAAGAAACTTGGTAACAGAAAGTAAAAAGCAATCGAATTCAACCGACTTGAACTCTATCGAAATTGATGTGAATAAAAGTAAATGAATTGCTCAAAAGAAACAAGTAAATTGCAAAGACATTTAAGAAAACAAACTTAAATTGCATTGATTGAATGTAAATTGGTACCCATGTTCATACATCGTAACTTGTGACTCGTTTCTCTCTTCCATGCGGATAATTTGAGTGTAAGTTTTGTGTATGATTGAATTGTGACCTTTTTCTCTTTCGAGAAACTACTATTTATACTAAAATAGGAAATAACTACCTATCTAATAAAAACTATAACTGCCTAGAAAACGGATAAAGGCAACTATTCGATTTGAATTTTGAATTGCTTTTGGCCTTATCCAAATCTAACTACTTTTCGATACTTCTAACCCGTCGAACTGAAATGCCAATCTCGAACATCTCCAGCAAGCCCAACTTCAAAAAGAAGCATCTTCGATAATAAAGTCAATGCTTCAAATTGACCACATTTAATACAGCCTTTAAAATTATAGGCTAACAAATTGCCCCCCAGAAACGGCGTTTTTCGATGTATTTTTCTCGATAAGGGAGAAAAAGACGTTTTTTACCTCTCGAAATCGAAAATTCATTCGAGGTAAAACTTTCATGACGTCATCATCTGGAAAGAGGTTCAAAATAAACCTTTATGGTGTCCCCACTATAGTTAGTGGGCCACGTTACCAACATTGGGAACCACCATTTTTTTTATAGTTAAAACTGTCAACACAGGATGTTGACATCTGTTTGGATCAAAAGGCTATAAAACAAGGGTTTTACCTTTCCGTTTTCACTTTACTCTTTATGAAAAAATCCCAAACATTGTTCCTTCTTCTTCGTTAAGAATTTTCTAAAGATTTAAATTGCTACCCAGACAATCTTTCGTCATTCTCTTATCTCTATCGTGAAACAATACCACCTACTCATGGTGAACCCAGGATCGTCTTCTCAGCCTTCCACTCACAAAGAACCTGTTATCTTCTCCAAAGAAACCATCGACGGTACTCTCTATTTTGCAGAAGACCCAAAAGTTTTTGAGGCTAAAGCACAAATCTGGAAATCCCAGGTAATCATTTCATACCCTAACTCACCACATGCATTTTTAGGGCCGCTTCCAAACACCCAAGAAGATGAGGAACAACTTAACGCCATTTTTCCTTGCTTTGAACGACACAAACCTCTGATATTCACCCAAGGTCCATATGACCTTAGTTTCCTGAAATCTAAGTTTAGGACTGAACCTAAACATGAGAACAACGGGGATTACCTGTGTTGGTCAAACAAAGTAGAGAAGAGCAAAGGTCAATTTTGGAAGGATATAGGTATTTTCGACCTTATTCAACTATCTAGGCAAGGACCTAAGTACCACAATGAAATGATAATTGTTTCTTTGCATTTATGGAACCCTTCAACTAACACCTTCATTTGAAATGTGACATGCTTACCCCCACCTTACTAGATGTTGTTGGCCTTACTGGTTTGAAACCCATTGGCCAAACCTTTGATCCAGATAGTCATCATTAAGAAATGACTTTTGATTTCTCCAGACTTGCCTATGGTAATTTTATAAAAGATCAGCATATTACCACAAGCACTCATGTCACTGACCAAGAGCACGTTGCTTTTTTAACCTATTGGTTGTCCATGTACATCTTTTCCTCGAGGTCTATACAAGTTCCCAAGAAATTCAAAACACTAGCCATTCAACTACATGAGGGCAGAGAAATTTGCCTAAGCAAACTAATCTTGGGGTCTTTGTACAAAAATTTGAATCAAGCAGTCGCCAGTATCAAGGAATACCAATCAGGAAGTAGCTTGATTATTCCTGGTCCTATTTGGCTGTTCCAATTGTGGCTTTTAGCAACCTTTAGAACACAATTGGTCGTTCATCCCCCCGCTGCCTTTGCTAAGGCCTATGAAGATAGAGCTACTGAAGGAATAGGTTTGGCCATGTTTCGGTTTGGAAACAAGAGCTCAAAGGAAATATTTTTCATTACTTATGACACTCTTCTGAAATGTGATGTGTTTACTCCCTCCTTAGCCCCTTTCGCAACTAGGTTTGGGGGCCAACCTGGTTTACAAAGAACTTCCCTGCAACTCCAGATGAAGATGAGGCAGAGATCAATGCTATATGGAAGGCATATCTGACGCCTACGCTCTTGTCTAGCAGAATTACAGCCAGTGGCCCTATGGGCTATATGGCTATCAACCAAACCATGTTGCCAGGCAATTTGGTTTAATACAACCAAAACCAAGCTCTTTGCATAAGTGTCTATAAGAACTGAGGCAACCACTCATAGAGAATGTCTGGAGGACTAAATTTCGTCTCATCCACGAGCGAGTTTTTACTTTCGAGCCTGTTCCCTTTGCAACATCTTTTGCATGTACGAAGTCGAACGAATCCCGACTTCCTCAGCTGATATTTGCTTTTGATGTTGTGCAGAAAAAATCGAAGAAAAGCAAAGGTACGCATATTCAAGAAATTCAGGCTTTCCAAAAAGATTTTCAAACTGTTTATGATTCATTGCACCTTAAACGCACAGTCAATTATGCTGCCAAAACTCTAAGAGATAAAGTTTTGGACAAAATTCCTATTATGAAATTTCCTCCTTTCACTCCTAATAAGTATCTTTTTGCACTACACTTTAAAATGAAGTTTCCGCCATTGCCCACTAGTGAGTTATCCCTGGCCTTTAGGCCGCCATACCCAAAATGGCTACCCTGTGATTCATTATTAGGAATGAGGCAAAGATTAATAACCAGAGAGAAAGACAAGGTGACTTGGACCATATACTACTTACATACATTTAGGAGCTTTCTTCACTTAGGTCTACCTTACATCGAAATCATTTCTCCAATAGGCATAGGTAAGATACTTCTTTCAGCTTCAGAGCAAACTATATATATTTTATCGAAAAAATGCTACTTATCTCTATGTCGATATGTGTGCAGCTGTTCCTCTGAAATCAGGAGATGAAGGGGACGATGATGATGAAAGTGCGTGAACCCGATCCAAATCTAAATCTGAAAAACCCTCAAAAAAGAGGAAATATTCCACATTGGAGAAAAAGAAAAGTCATTCTCCTTCTGAACCTTCTTCGAAAAAAGCCAAGGGTGCAATTATAGAAGACAAGGTAAGATTTTTCGATGAAGTGTTATCTTATCTATCCATAAACACTTTGATTTTTAATCCCATATACTTTCTCAGCTTTGCGCTTCATTAAAGCTGACGACGTAATCGAGGTTTCTAAAATTACAAGGAACAAAGAACATCGAAAGAAAAGGGATCAAGAAGCACAAACCACCACTGTCGAAGAAACGCCTATGGAAAAGTCTCCAAGCAAAATTGTATCGAAGAAAAGAAAACATGGCCGAAAGGACTTGAGGCCAAATAGTGCCCACTCTTGTGTTGGTGACAATACCTCTAAGGTAATCATCGAATCTACTTTTAATTCGATAAATTAGGACATACTCATTTCTTGTTATATGAGATTCTATAACCATCGAAAAAATTTATTACCAGGGTAATGAGCACAGCCATGCAGACAATTATCAACAGGCGTAGCTCATATCTACCGATCCTCTGGTGCCGTCTCCTATCTTGGAAGAAGAACCTGGGTGATGTAAGATTTTTACATGTCATTTACCTAACTATATGTGAGTATAATATGATCGTATCCACAGAGAGTTGCGTATATCTTAAGCATTTCAACGTCATTTATCATATTAAGTGTTTGGGTATAACAAAAACAAGTTAGACAATGATTATTGGTCTCCAACATATATTATCAACAATTGAAGCTACCTCACATTTAGGCTAAGTACTACGTGGTTCAAGAGTAAGCATGCTTACGAGAAGAACTAAATAAGATAAATTTTGTGCAAAGTACTAGTTTCAAAAAATTTAGTGAATGCCTAAAATAACAGAAAACCAATACCTTGGCTTTGTGCTTTCTCACAACTCATATCATTATCACTCACCTGACTATTGCTCAATCTTTGGCTCTTACGAGCACTTTAAACTTTGGTGTTCATGAGCAATTTTCTTTTGAGAGACACAAGCAAGATTTAAACAAAAATTATCCAAAACACGACAGTTAAAAACAACAATAAGCTAAGTTATTAACCAAGGTAAATAAAACTTAAAGTACTGAAACAGAATACCAAAATGACAATGAAAATTGTTCCAACATAAAAATAAAGACATAAAGTAAAATGTCAAAGCAAAAGCAATAAAACATCACTAAAAATACGAGAACTATAATCACTGGTTCGCGTCATCCGCATCATCATCCAAGTCATCAACACCATGAACACTAGCCGTCCTCTCCTCATCATCAACAGGGCCACCGAATGCACCACTCCCTCTAGAATAAACTGGCATGTCCCCAGGCCACATGCAAGACTGCATATATTGGCCAGGAGTCATCATCGGATAATGTGGATCCAAGCGAGCATCATAGAGATGCCGGTAGATCCCCTGGCTACTGCGGAAAACTGCAATCTGCTGGTCCATCAAGAAGTGGTCCCTCTGCTCTTGTCTCCGAGCTCTCTGCTCCGCTCTCTGATCCTGCTGAGTCAATATGGCAGAGAAGGAAGAAAAGTCAAAAGTGTCAGGCTGTTGAAGCATATCATGCTCTGGGAAGTCCTGGTGGGGCATCTCTGACTCTAGTATCTTGGGCTCTAGGTGTGGGATACTGGAGGATGGGGCTGAAAGTTTTTCCACCACTGTTCTTGCAAGACCCTTAAGGAATTTGTCATCAATAGGGCCCACAAGTTGCTCATTAAAAGGCCCAGGAATCTAAATACCTTGGTCATGGACCAAACCCATAATAAAACCATGGAAAGAAAGTTTGGAGGCCTTATGTGTCAAACCACTCAAAGCTACATGCTTAAGCTCTCGGGAAATGATCTTAGCAACATCAACCTCCCCTCCTTTACAGATATGCCAAATAAGAGGGGTGACAGCCTTTGGGGTGGTGCTGACATGACTCTTGGGCCACACATTGTGCACCAAGAATTTGAAAATGAAAGCGGCTTTAAAAGTCATATCACCATAACTAGCCGTGGTTGTGCCGTCCGTTCTTCCCTTGTTATAATGCTTTCCAGGCAACAAGATGTCCCTCACAATCTCATCATGGTCCCAATCCTTCTCATCCTCTTTTCAACCATACTCACAAAGGGTAGGAACAGTGGGGTCCTCAGGTGGTGGCAAAGTGATAGGGTTACCAAGGTAGGCATTAATGGTGTCTCGGTCAAAAAGAATGGTATTTCCCCTCACATAGGTCCTATACGAGAACTGGGCATCCATGTCCCTTTTATCACACTCGGGCATGGCATTAGCATAGAATTCCTTCACGATGTCCGGGTCGATCAATGTGGGTGGACTTAGGAGCTTGCCCCACTTCCTATCGGTTAACATCCGGAGGAGGTTGGCATACGATCCTTAAGGGTTAATTTGGACCACCTTGTCATGCCAAGTTCCTTTGGTTAACTTTAGGAACCTGTCATAGTGTTTGTTCAAGGTGAACCGGGTCCGGTCGGGGTTTCTGGGTAAGGGTATGGATCGGTTAATGGTACCGGAAGATGAAGCTCGGGATTTTCGTTTGGCGGGTAATTGACCTTTAGGGGCCATCTGCAAAACAACCAGAAAATTCCAAATACATAGTATAAATAGTTAGCATAGTATACGGAACTAAATGGGCAAGGCAGATTGGAACATAAAAAAAAATCAGGTTTGGGGTCAGTTTGTTATGAGTTCGCTTAAGCGACCTCATAAGCGAACATTCATGCGAAAATTTGGGCTCAGTTCGCTTTGGGTTCGCTTAAGCGAACCTGTCAGTGAACAGTCAACAAAAACTGGGTTTCACATGAATGTTCGCTTAAGCGAACAGTCCTTGTACCTGCGAAATTCAATCAAAATCCAACATATTTACCACAATCCAGCATGTTACCAACAGAATTCATCTCCCTACGATTCTACAACACACTAGTGATCAAGAAATGAGCCTAAATCACAACATTTGCACAAAAATCATTCAAACCCTAAATTTTCAAAAGTTCCAAAATGGGTCAAAATTTCAAAATGGGAACGTTCGTGACATTTAGTTGTGATTCTTGTTCCTTTCATCACTAGATTCCTATTAAAACAGTCTCTAATCACAACAATCTAACTTAACCTAGCCATTTCTACACATGTGAAACATGAATTTTTCAATTGTAAAAACAAGAAAATGGAGAGGAATCAAACCTGTTACTCAATGCTAGAAGATGCAAGTGCAAGATGAAAATTGATGCAATGAAATGAGTACTTGACTTAAATGTAGTTAGATTTGATTTTTAGGGTTAATGTAAGTGAAGAGAGAAGAAGTTTTTGAGAGAGTGGAGAGAAAGGAGTTGAAAACCGCACAAGTAAAAGAAAGTGAGAGGGTGGGGTTGGTTGGGACAGAGTAATGGTCTTGGGAACCGTTGCTTTTGGCCTACCAAAACTCGATTCGCTTAAGCGAATTAATGGTCGCTGAAGCGAACTAGGCACAGTTTTCACAAAAATTTGCTTAATTTTGCTTAATGCTTGTGATCTAATCCTACATGCAATTAAACATAAAAAATGACTTACAAAACTGGGTTGCCTCCCAGCAAGCGCTTGTTTCACGTCATAAGCTCGACGCCTTTTGCATGAAGAAATCATGGATCAATTAGTGAAATTGTTGACATTTGCCGATCAACTTCACCACCAAAGTAAGGCTTCAATCTTTGCCCATTCACCGTCCAGCTGGACTTTGTCATTGGAACTTCCAACACTATCGTTCCATAAGGCTCTCCTTCTTTGATTATAAACGGACCAGACCACTTCGACTTGAGCTTTCCCGAAAATAACCTCAATCTTGAGTTAAAAAGTAACAACATTTGTCTGGGCTCAAGATTTTGTTTCACAATCCGCTTGTCATGAAAACTTTTCGCCTTCTCATTGTACACTTAAGAGGATTCAACGCTTGAACGGGCATTTCTTTCAATTCTTGCATTTGAACCTTCCTATTTGTTGGTATAAGCCCTAGAGGCCAATTGTTTATGTTATACTTATCTTATGTATCATGACTTTTATTATTTAATAATATATGGCACTCTTTATAATATTTAGATAACATTAATAAAGTCCTTAGAATAGATTGTTCGTGTAATAATATATTAAGTGTGACTTAATCATGAGATTACATTATCATAAAGAACGCTATTCTTAAATGTATCCGTAGTCAAAGCTTTAATATGAATAGAGGATAATAATAAAGCATCGAGACTATTATGTATGTAGACTGATGACCGCATCTCATGGGTCATAGATATGAGATATTAAGTATATACATAGGTATAAATATTAGGAGTAATATTTATACTGGATTGACCCACCGTGAGAATACTACATAGTAAGTTATGAAATTGTCATAAGATATTCTCACAATGATAATAGTGTATATCGCTCTTAGACCTGAAACCACTATGTTCCCTAGATGTGGACTCAAGTGCTTTGTTGCCATTCTAACGTTGTCTGTAAAAGGATAACCATAACGTTGGTTGATGGGTACTTGATGAATCATGCTGAGGGGCATGAGTGTCCTAGATGGGATTTGTCCCTCCTCATAAACAGGAGATATATCTTTAGGTCTCTTGATAAAATATGACTGTAAAACTGCATGGCCATGCCGAATTAAGTCAATATAAGATATTGCGCTTATTCGTTATTCAGTATATTTTGGAATCAAGAAATATAAACATTGATCTATACAAGGGTGACAATATCTATGCCTTGGGATCAATGAAGATATCGAGACAAAGGAGTAAGTGTACACAAGAGTATTATCATGGAAAGGTTTCGTCAGATCACTTGACATTCTTGTCACTTGGGTAGCAATGATGTGTTGCTAGATACCGCTCATTGTTTATAGTATTAAACATTAGATTTAATATTATTGCCAACGTGACTAGAACCTATAGGGTCACACACAAAGAACAGTCAAAAGAGAAATATATAAGTATGACTTATATAAGGGGTGCGTTTAGTAAAGAACGCTAATTAGTTAGCAAAATTACTAAACTCGTTGTTAGGCTTACTGAAGCCCAATAGTGACTTCTGACTTGCAAAGCACGCTAGAAGTTCTATAAATAGAACCCTAGTGCTGAAGTTTTTTTGTTACGTTTTTGGAGCAACCTTTCTTCTCTGCACTTCTGATTCCTTGGCTAGCACCGAGTTTTGGAAGAGCACTGTTCGTGTGGACTTGCTAGAGGCTTTGCTGCTTGCTGCTTGCTTTGCTGTGATCGTGATTCCAGTTTCAGTAACCAGTTTCCAGACTCCACACTTTCGAGGTAACAATCGAATCACTGATTCATGTTTGAAATTCGTAATGATCCAAGGAAAGAAAATCGAAATTTTATCCGCTGCTTTATTCTGTATGAATTCGATTTTCCTTCACTATTTTCCTCCACTTGCTATTGGTCAAAGTTAAGGATTTTTTGCGCCCAAAGCGCTTTGTGCTCTAGTTCAACCGGCAAGTGGCAAGGCGTCCCACACGCCTCATCAAGCTTTAATGACCAATGTATCCGTTATGACAACACGGTCTTCTCTAAGATCCCTTTGAATCCTCGATTGGACACTTCGGCTTGACCAAGTGATTAGTAACATAAAAAAAAAGTATATGTGTATATATGTACAAGAAAGAATTTTGTGCAAAATTGCTTAACATGACAAAATTGTTTCGATACTTATGATATTATTCCGCTACTCCCTGGCAACGGCGCCATTTTGATGTAAGATTTTTACATGTCATTTACCTAACTATACCTTAGTATAATAGGATCGTATCCACAGAGAGTTGGGTATATCTTAAGCATTTCAACGTCATTTATCATATTAAGTGTTTGGTTATAAATTGTTTATTTGTGTAAAACTATTTTCCTATTCGACATAAAAATAAAACGAGAAGAGATAGGGCTATTTCGCTTACGGTAAGTGACATCAACTAAGCGTAAGAACTGCAATCTCTCGATCGATTAACAGATTCTAGCTTTTTAAACGATATTATCACAATCACTCGACAATATCATTCGTGTCCGAATGAAATCGTTATTTCTAAGTGATCGTTTAAACATCGATTTCCCAAACATTTAAACGATCACAAAGTCGATTGGATAGTTTAATCGACGATTTCCCAACCGATTAAATTACCCAAAAGCATTAAGTCATAGATTAAAAGTGATTATCAAATATTATCATCCATGTCTAGAGTGATAACTTAAGATAAATTGCTATTTTATTTCTAGATTCAAAAGTATGTGTCCATATCATTTTGAATCTCAATAAAACAATAAAAGCAAGAATAACAACAATATTGAATAAATAGCTAGAACCATATATTAAATGATCAAAAGATTACATAATAGCTTGTTTGAATACCTCAAAACCACAAGGGTAGATATAGCTACATATGTCTATGGTAGCTTTGCAAAGGATAAAGAAAAGATGAAGATTCCATGACAAGATCCATGATGTCTCAACAAATCTTGGCTTGAATCTACTCCTAATTACCTTGCTTTGTGTTTCTCTCTCTAGAAAAGCCCTAGTCTCTCTCTAAAAACCAGAAAAATGTAATTATCTAATGGGAAAAAGAGAGAAAAACTATTTATATGGGCTGTCTTCGTACTCGTTCGCTTAAGCGAAGCATCGTTCGCTTAAGCGAACATCAAGAGAATCATCCGTTGTCCATTGAGGAGCTGCCACGTGGCCCTTATCTTATGAAGTGTGATGAACTTCGCTCGAGCGAACCATAAGCGAACGTGTGAGCGAACTTTCTTTTGCTCTCGACATTGTGTACGCTTAAGCGACCTTAGGTTCGCTTAAGCGAAAAGCTGATTTTCCATGAGCGTCCTGGAAGCGTGCTTGTAAGCGAACATTTTGGTGCTCACTAGAACTTGTTCGCTTAAGCTAACAGGGGTTTGCTTAAGCGAACTAACCTTGGTTCTGGAGCTTCCTTCTTTTGGTCATTGCTTGGCATTTCCTGCATAAGTTGGGTAGAATCAGGCATGTAAAGCATAAATGGTATAAATACACTCAAATGGTAGCTTTTCCTTAGATAACTTGCAAAACAAGTCACTAAATTGCCTAGATTCACACATGAAATATGCTACTTTTGAGCACTTATCACTAGGTTGAGACTAGTCCTCCTCTAGAGAACCTTGAAGTAACCTCTCCAAATCAGTATCCAGGAACACCTGCTGAAGTTTTGAAAGAAGATGGATCGAGGGAAGGCGACGATCAAGACCATATTGAAGACTCAAGCCTTGATGACCAAGTGGACCAGTACATCGTGTCCCCAAATGAGCAACATTTAGAATTAGGTCACCAATCTAAACCTGTTTCATCTTCGTCAAAAGATGTGCCCCCAACTTCTAGCATTCTGGCATCAAGTGCTGCAATGAGTCAGGAGGAACTTGAATAATTCGAAAAGGATAACCCCTTTGATGCTTTCGAACTCTTGTTGCGGAGTGATACTCTCCTATCGAAAAGCATTTTGAAATCTTCGGATACCTCCACTGGCGGTCTGTCACACTCCTTTAAGGAGAGCCTCTTGGCAGAGTTTCGAAACAAAGTACTAGACATCGATCTCTTCCAAGCTATAGAGCAGGATGAGAACATCATCTCTGAGGTCAAAGACCTATTCCTTAAATTGGATCAAAACTCTTTTGACCTCAGATTTCGAGAGCTTTGTCAAATGTTAGAACCTTTCATGGAGAATGTAAAGCTAAACCTTCATCAAAAGAAGGCTGATCAATCCAAGCTTGAGGAAAGAACTCTTGCGTATGACTGCCTCATGGCTGAGATCACTACCTTTCATGCAAAGCTAGCTGCCTTTCGAGAAGAGATCGCAAATGCTCAACAGAAGATGGAGGAAATCGACTCTACCATTGCTGAGTACAAAGCTAAAATTCACAACCTGGAGCTTCAGAAGGCTAGCATCCACGAGAGAGAGAATCTTATGAAGAAAGAGACCTCTCTTGCCATAAAGAAAGTTAAAGATTCCAAGGTCTTTCAATGAGAAATAGCGACACTTGTTGATCATGGCAAGGCTCTCGATGGTGAATTGAATGCCTTCAAAGACAAACTTACCAAACTCCAAGCTGAGTTTAAAATTTAGATTTGGGACTCACTACTTTGTATATACTTTTTAGAATATTTTGTTCCTTTATATTTTGCAACTTTTGGACATCCAACAGTGTAAAAACCGTTTACTAGAATTTTTAATTAAAAATGTCCATCTTGTCACATCCACAATCCTTTTTATGACATAATTTGATTTTGGATCAACTTTCCATAAGTAATAATGATGAGAAACTACAAAGTTTCTTTTGTTTAACTACACAAGTTAAACTTCTCTTGGGAACTGTAATTTTATTTTCAGGTAATCATGACTCCTTAAAAATAAAATAAAAAGAAAAAACCCACCTAGGAAACAGTGTAACTTCCTTCTTTCCACAAAGTGGATCTAACCGGCGTTAATCCTCCACGTGTAAACATCTCTGAAGGTGGGAAATGAAAGGTTGGAACTCCCTTAACTTCTCTTACTATGATAAATAATCACCACTTCTCTTGCAAGCTTTGATCATTTTCTCATTTTCTTTCTTCTCTTCGTAAAAGAAACTTATAAAACTTTTTCTTACCAAATCAACTCTCCTCTGAATAAGAATGGATTCTCTGAGTGATGATCTGCTTATCAATATCGCTGCAAGGGTTGCAACTCATAGTATACATGACCATTTTTATTTTCATATAGCTAACAAGAGGCACGTTGTGATTTGCAGGAATGTTGAAGTCTCTAGGGCTTTTGGCAATGATGTCATTGCGCTCCTCACTGCTATGAGCATGACTCATGAAAAACTTGATTTCATGAACCGGCTATGAGATCATGGCAACCATATGTTCTGCATCCTTAGGTGTTCAAAGCAGCTTTTGCATGCCAAGCCAAACTTTGGTGTGATTAAACTCTCTGCTATCCAACGTTGTGGCTACTCATTCTTTGAGTGCCAAGTGCTTTCAAGTGTTAGTGAAAGTCACTAGATATCCCCTGGAGAACGAAGCGCTGTTGCTAAGTGATTTTTGGTTTCTCATAATGACCAGGAAAGTTCACAACTATCGGTTGGACATTCTAGGTGGTTCCACCTCTTTTAGGTTTCGCTGCACTTGGTACAAAAGGTACATGCCTATAGGCATGGTTCGACGCCGTTTTTGTAACAACTAGCTTAACTGCGCAGGAGATGGGAGGAGGGGAAACTACCGTGGTTTTCTCCCTGATGATGAAAAGTATGACTACACCCGTTTCTGTCTCCGCTGCCGACTCGATTCAGAAATTCGCTAGCTCATCGAAATCTTTGGGATTAATCACCACTGGTGATGAAGTTTTATTTTATTGTAGTTCTTAGTTTTTCACGGCTATTTTGCTTCTAACCATCTTGGGACTTTTTAATATTTTGATGTAACATGCCCATTAGTTGGCATTCCCTATTAATGCCATGTTATGCTTTTGCTTTTCGAACTACTCTTGTATAATCATTATTTCTTGTAACAATGGTCTATATCTTTTCAAATATTTCCCATTTATGCGTAGAATTCTCTGACCGTCATTTAATTCCTCGATTTCATACACGTTATTCGAAAAAACCCTTAGAATTTGCCATGGTCCTTCCCAACTAGGTGACCATTTTCCCAAAGTTTGATTCTTTTTATCCATTGGTAAGATGACTTTCCACACCAAATCTCCTTGAGCAAAAAGTTTCGATTTTACTTTCTTGTTGTAAGCTTTTGCCACTCTTTCTTTTTGCTTTGTAAGGACTTCTAACATTGTTAATCTTTCTTCTTCTAAATCAACTAACTCATCTAACATCATATTCCAATAATGATTCGATGGAATTTCACATTGTCTTTGAATTCTAGTTGACTGTAGACAGATCTCGACTGGCAACACAGCGTCATGGCCATACACTAACCTAAAAGGTGTAGTATTTGTCGATTCTTTGGGCGAAGTTCGACAAGCCCATAATGCCTCACCAAGAAATTCATGCCAGTTTTTGGGTTTTCTTTTTGATTTCTTTTTAATAATGGTAATAATATTTTTGTTTGCCGCTTCGACTTGGCCATTGGCTTGAGCATAATACGGTGTAATGGTTAGCAATTTAAAACCCGTGTCCGCATCAAATTTCACCATCTTTTGACCGGTGAACACAAACCTTTGGTATGTGGTGATGGTTTATGGGATACCAAATCTATGGATGATATGTTTTGGACAAAGTCTATCACCACATTCTGTGTAACTTCTGGCAATGGTATGACCTCTATCCATTTGGTAAAGTAATCTATTCCAACCAAAATATATTTATGGCCTCTTGAAGATTTGGGTTTGATTTCCCCAATTACGTCTAACGCCCAACCTCTGAATGGCCAAGGCTTAACTATCAAATGCAACTCGCTTGCTGGCACACGTTGGATCACAACGTGTTTTTGACATTCTTGGCAGCCCTTGGCAAATTCTATGCAGTCTTTTAGCATAATTGGCCAATATAAACCTTGTCGAAACAAAAGCCATTTCATTTTATGCCCTGCCTGATGCGTTCCACATGCTCCACTATGAGTATTAGAAACAGCCGTGTATGCGTCAGTTTCCCTAAGCCATTTGAGTAAAACCCCCTCTTGAGTTTTTTTAAATAATTCATCTCCCATGATCACATAACTTAACGCTCTATACTTTATTTTTCGACAAGTTATGCCATCGGGATTCTCCAAATAACTAGCTAATGGTTTTCGCCAATCGTCATTTGTTAAATTGTTAATAACAAAAATTTCGACCAGATTCATACCTTGAGTGCGTTCTTTAGACGTTCCTGTCCCCCCAAGTTTTGGTATTAACAATTTCTAAGGAGATGCGTCTTTCGAACTACGCTTATTCCTTACTTCGATCAATTATTGGGACTCATTCTTAGTAGCTTTGTACCCTGAAGCTATATGGGGTAAATCATTTGCGTCCTGGTTCTCTATTTGAGGGATGTGTTGGATCTCAACGTGGGCAAAACGCTTGAGTAACGTATTTGCGATAGCGTAATACATAATCAAGTTCTCTTTTGAACACCTATACTCCTTGGTTAATTGTTTTAGGACTAACTCAGAATCACCTTTTATCTCAACATGTTTTGATCCCATTTCTAGCCAAATTTCTAGACCAGTTATTAAGGCTTTGTATTCAGCCTCTTTATTCGAACAAAACTGATTAAGTCGAAATTTAAACTTTATAAGCTTGTTTTGAGGAGAAAGGATTAAGATCCCAATTCCAGTACCATTCTTATGGCTGGACCCATCCAAATATAACTTCCATGGTCTCAAGTTAGCGGAACTTGACATTACTTCTACTATTGAATGATCTGCAATGAAATCAGCCACAATTTGGCCGTTAACAGCCTTCAATGATTTATAAGTTAGTGAATACTCTGTAAGTGCTAAAGCCCATTTACCAACTCTGCTATGCAAAATAGGTTTCGATAGCATATGTTTGATTATATCGAAATGGGAATAAACATAGACATCAAAAGGTTTTATATAATGCTTAAGCTTTGTACAAGAGAAATACAAACAAAGGCATAATTTTTCACTTGGGTGATACCATGTTTCAACATCATTTAATACCCTACTAAGATAATAAATGGCTCTTTCGATGCCATTTTCGTCCTCCTGTGTTAACATACACCCTATAGTACATTCGGAAGCTGCTACATACAATATCATGCTTTTATCCTTTATGAGAGGCGAAAGGATATGAGGATTGGTTAAGTATGACTTGATTTCTTCGAAAGCCTTTTGATGTTCTGGTTCCCATTTGAACACGCCATCTTTCTTCAAACGAAGCAATGGCGAGAAAGCTTGCGTCTTGCCACTTAAATTCGAAAAGAATCGTTTGAGAAAGTTGACCTTGCCAAACAAAGATTGCAATTCTTTCTTTGTTGTAGGGGCTCTGGTCTCCCTAATAGTCTTGGTCTTGTTTTGGTTGATATCAGTTCCTTTCTTGTGAACGACAAAACCTAAGAAATCACCTGCACAAACACCAAATGCGCATTTTAAAGGATTTATTTTTAATCCATATTACCTCATCCTTTCGAATGATTGGCGAAGATGATTATCTTCTTAAGAAGATTTCACCACAATATCATCTATCTAGACTTGCATAAATCTCTCTTTGAAGTCATGAAACATGGCATTCATTGCACTTTGGTATGTAGCACTAGCGTTTTTTTAAGCCAAATGGCATTACCAACCATTCAAAAAAACCTAAAGCCCTTGGACAACGAAATGCAGTTTTTGACACATCTTCCTTAGCAATAAAGATTTGATTATAACCTGAATATCCATCCAGCATACTTAAATATTCAAATCCTGCTGCAGAGTCAACTAGCACTTCTGCCACAGGCATAGGGTATTCATCTTTTGGCGTAGCCAAATTTAAATCCCTAAAATCAATACAGACTCTAATAATTCCATTTTTCTTTTTAACGGGAACATTTGCTAACCAATCTACATACCTGACAGGTTTGATAAAACCACATTTCAAGAGTCTTTCGATGTCTTCTTTGATTTTCGAAAGGATATGTGGAGCAAACCTTCTTGGGATCTGCTTTACTGGTTTTTAATCTGTACGGATAGGCAGTTTCAGCTCTACCACTTCCCGCCTTATGTAACAGCCCGATTTTTTGCTTGATTTTATTTTTATTTGTTTAATATGTGTTTTTCTATGCTTGTGTGTGATTATTTATCATTGGGTGTAATTTCTTGAGTTTTCGTGTTATAAGGGTATTTTGGTCTTTTGGTGAGCAAGGGTAACTTAGTAATTTTGGTTTGAGGTTAATTTTAGTGTTTTAAGTGAGAACCATTTATTTTATTAAGATGATAGTGGGTTGTGGTAATTAATCAAGAGTCGGTGTTTAGTCATTATTTTTACCGTGAGAGAGAGTAGAAACTTGTGGAGTGGATTAATTAGAGCTTTGAACCCATAAAACATTTTGAGAGTTAGGGCCATTAGTGGTGTGACTATATAACCCATGTTTTAAGAGAAAACTAGAGTTAGAGCATTCATTTTCACAACACTAGAAAGAGGTAGAGAGAGAAAAGCTAGAGAAAGAGGAGAAAAGGGTTAGAAGAGAAAGAGGCTTGAAGAGCAAAAAGGGTTTGAGGATTCTAGGAGCTAAAGTGAGGCCAAGGCTAGGATTCTTGGAGATTGAGGTAAGGGGGATAGTATTCAAGCATAATCTTTTCATTTTAATCTCTTTTCTACCGATGTTCAAAAGTGCTTATTTGATTAAGTGATTAATTTGAATTAAGTTGTAGAAATTCGTGCTTAATTTTGATGCCATGTTTAAGTATGTGAATTGAATGATAATTGTGTTGTTGATGTTGAATTTGTATGCTTGGAATGTATATATATGAGTATGTTTGGTGTTTGTACAAAATTGATGGAAAATGATGTTGTGGTTGTTAAATTGTGGATGATTTCATGATTAAATGTTGTTGTTGTTGTTATGGGATGTGTTGTTGATGAATTGATGCATTGGGTATTCATATTTATGGATTGGTGATGAAAAATTGGAATGTTGTTGAAGGTTTTGGTGAAACTTGTTGAATTGTTGAATTATGATATAATGATGTTTTGTTTTCAAGTTTTGTGTGACTTTGAGTGGCTCATTGTGTTCATATACCTGTAAACAACTTTTGGGACGAGTTTGGGTATTTGGAAGATCAAAATTTGCGATTTTGGGTGAAGAAGGGTTGGAACCCGTAACTTTTTTTGACAGAGCTGATGAATGCTCGCTTAAGTGAGCGACAAGCGAGCTGTAAGCGAGCAGACCCAGTAATTTCTAGACGTTGGTCGCTTAAGCGAGCCACAAGCGAGCTGTAAGCGAGTAACGACAGAAGTTACTGGAAGTTGGTCGCTTAAGTGAGCAGACATTCGTTTAAGCGAGCAGTGCCCAGTTTAGCACTTCATTGTTTTTCGTTTCGGACAATTGGGGACCAATCCAGGCTTTCTAAAATGTTTCTTTTGACTTGTTTAATCTCTGTTTATACACTTAAACCTACTGGAACATCGTTCGAATCAAATTGGACTCGATTTATGTGAATTGAACTTGACTTTTGGAAAATGTCCAAGAACGTCGATTTTTCCAAAACTTGTTTTTCTCAAGAGAATGAAGTAGGGTTAAGGATGTATACTATTTATGTGATTACTAAAAATGTTTTGCTCGATTTCATTGAGAATTAACTTGTCTTACTTTGAAAATGGAATTCTTTTGCAAAAATGGTAAAGTGAGACGAACTTTGTGATTTTGATCATTTCATAGTATCGGGCCGGTGAAACGCACATGTATGCACACCTACACTCATATGTGATTAATGTGTATATATAGTTGAGGCAATTGAGTTGTTTTTCTTAGTTTTGGTTCAATAGTCTTAGTTGTTTCAAAGTTGCGAAATATGAGACGAACTTGGTTGAATTTAATTTTAAAGCTCGACAACCTTTCATATCTTTTATGAATGTTTGATATGGCTATGTGGAGATATGTAAATAATTGATAGGTGTTGAATATTATGTTTATCATAATGTGGTGTATTTTCTCCTTTACTTGAATTGTGATAATTATATGAAGTTGTTGAATTGCTATGGTGATATTGTTGGTGTTTATATATGTTATGTGCATATATGTTGTTGGTGAATTTTCTTACATGTTATTGGTGATGAATTGTTGGTGTAAGCATGTATTGAAATATGTTGGTGTGGATTGTTGACGTTGTATGAAAATATGCATTGTCGTTGTTGAGTCATAGGTCCACACATTGTTGATGTCGGATTTCATATCCATGTTGGTGACGAATACTATGTATTCAATTATTCGGGGTGATTATTTGTGATGATTATGATGTTCAGTTGGCATCAGGGGTGACGACCTCGGAGGTGACTTAGTACCACACGTGTCTAGAGTCGGTATAGGCACATTACATGTTAGGATGAATCATAATTGCTTATGTGTTTGGTGTGAATTACGTGTTTGTCGTTGTTGTGTGCTTGGTGATTATTTGTAATCGATGAACCATATACTTATTGAAAATTGTTAGTGACGATTTGGTGAATATCTGAAGTTGCACATATGTTAGTGTTTATGAACCATGAAATATCTTGATGATTGATTATTCCTGTTTATACCTTTTGATTATGATTGATGTGAAGCTAACCCCTAGTGGTATGTGGTAGACCGCCTACCTATTTGTATGAATGGGTAGACGGCATGCAGGATTAGTTGATTAGCTTGCTTGGTGAGTGCTCGAGGATAGCGGGAGCTACCTCCGTTGGTTGTTTGTGTTCGTGTCTTAGATAGGCTCTGATCTAGGACTGCGTCTTTTATGTTGCTTTGGATTTAGTTGTTTATTTTTGTTGATATTTTCCCATATGTCAGGATTTGAGTATTATACTATGTTGATATATTTTTGAGTTGATGACATGGCTACTTGAGGTGTATGATATATATTTCCGCTGTGATGTTTTATTTGTTGAAATTTTTATGCATGTCAGTTGTGAATTATTTGAAGACGTGACGTCTATTTCTTGAATATTTATTATATTCGCGTGATTTATCGCTTTAATAGAAGTAGGGCGTTACACCTTAAACCAAGCATTTCGTTGTAATCCCAAGCGAAACAATCTTTGTATTCCTTCAAAAGCTCCATAATTCGATCTTTGAACTCCTTGGGAATTTTGGCACTAACATAAGTTGGTCTTTTAAGAGAACCATCCCCCAAATCCACTTCTTCGAGCGGATCATGTGCTCTCATTTTTGTAGTGGATCCCAATGGATTCTCTTCGAAACCCAAGGGTTCGTCATCATATATACAATCTAGCTTTTGGTCATCGACGAGGTTATCAATACTATCTTCCACCAAAGTCTCAATCACCTCCTTCTACTGAACTTCGGCCTCTTTGGCCTTATTAATTTTATTCTCGACCACATAGGCCGTAGTTTTATCCCAAATATTGGGCTCAGTCATGGATCACTTTTCGGTATCCCACCTAGTTGGTGAGATTGCATACCTAGGAGATTTTGGAGTGAGGTTGTCAGTCACCTTCTTGTATGCCGAAGCTCTTGTCCTGAGCACATTTTCCTCCCTTAAGGGAGTCTCTTCATGATCCACAATTATGTAGTCATGATCAACAAATTCTCTTTCCCAAACAAAACCCGATGGGTGTTTACCCTTGTAATTGTTGTTGTAGGCATATCAGTTGGAATTCGATGCCTCTTTCTGATGGGAAGTTGTGGCCACTCTTTTTACCCATTTAGTTGGTGGGGTGGAATAACCATATTTCTTGCCCCCAGGGAAAATTCAAGTGTCTGGAGGAGTCTTTGAAGGAGGGTTGAAAGTCTTCCTGTGATTTTTGCCTAGATTATGTTATGAGGATTTCATTCTATACGGAACACCTCTTTTGTTGAAACCGAACTTTGGGTGGCTGTTAACCCATCCTCCTTTGCGCTTCCTCTGTGGTTGGAACCCTTCGATAGACTTTGCAGCCTCTTTGTCGAACACTGCACCTTGGACAAAGCATGACATTGGTGTTGGAGATCTTGCACCTGTTTAAAAAATCAATTAGATGTTCCTCAGCCTAAGGATAGGCCACTTCCATTTTGTTAACAAACTAGTCCTCAATAACCATTGCATTCTCGGATTGATGGTCCTCAGTAACCATCTCTTCATCAGCCTGTGGATTTTCTTTGAATGCCTGCTCTTCGATATGGAGTTTGTTTTCAATTTCTTTTGTGATATCTACCATGTTTATACCAATCACTTTGGCATACATGGAGTCAGCTTTCTTCAAAGGTTCAGCATTAACTTGCATTGGCTGTTTGGTTTTTTCCCCAAACTTCAGCCTTCCTTCATCGAGAGCCTTCTGCACAGAATCCCTGAAACGTGTACAACGAGATAAGTTATGGCCTAAAAACCCATGGAACCTACAGAATCCTCTCTTTTTCCTTTTGTTCTAAAGGAGGCAGTTTCATGTTTTTTGGCACCAAAATTATGCCATCTGTGAGTAAAAGATCAAAGATCTCTTCACACTTAGAAACATCAAAAGTATATGTTTTAGGAGGATATTTGTCGTTTTTAGGTTCTTCTGGATTTTTTCCATTTGATGGCATTAATAGTTTGTAGGCATAAGGCGGCCCATCTTTTAGTCCTGCAAGATTAATTTCATTATCTTCGACAGTATCTGATCCCCAATCGAATTTTGGGTCACTATCGCCTAAGTCTACGTAGGCAACTTTCTCCTTTTTCGGGAACCTGTTTGTCCGGGCTTTTTCTTCCTTAAGCCTTTTGACTTGTCGGACTCTGTTTGTCAACTGTGTCATATCTCTAAGATATCGAGTATCTAACTTCTTTCGAACATAATAGTCTAGACCGCCAGCGGCCATTTCAACCAATTCGTGTTCTGGCACTGATGTGAAACATCTAGCCTTAAGAAGACGGAATCTATTCAGGTAATCATCAATTGACTCATGTGTTTTACGTCGAACGTTGGCTAGTTCTTTCAAACTAATTTTAGATTGGCCCATGTAGAATTGTTCATGGAGAGCCTTTTCCAATTGATTCCAACTAAAAATGGAATGGAGATGCAATGTTGTAAACCAAGTAAAAGCATTTTTTTGTCAAAGAACTTGGAAAATACTTCATTCTCAAATTTTCATTATTTGCCATATCCCCGGCCTCCATAAGATATCGAGCAATGTGTTCGACTGTTGATTCATTGGTTTCCCCAGTAAATTTAGTGAACTTGGGGATTTTCATATTTCTCGGCAAATCGGTCTCTAACACATATTCAGATAACGCCGATACAAAATTTGGCCTATCTAGTCCCATATTGAAACCATTTTGGGCTAACAAGGCTTCGACCACATTAGCTATATTATTTTGGCCCTCGTAATTGTTTCAACGGGCTTGCATGACCACTTGGGTTGCATCTTGGTGCCTATTTACCACTACTGGTACCCCCTCCTTGCTCCTCTTGGGCCGAGTGTTGTATCCTTTGTGGTTGTGCTTGATTTTCAGGCACCTAGTTAATTTGACTAACTGCAGGGTTTTCTACTGACCCAACATTTAGATTTCGAGACACCTGCGTATTTCGCGCTGCGGGAGCGCCAAAGAAGTCGGCCATTCGCTCTATTTGGACAGACAACGCTTGGTAACTTTTGTTCGTATCTTGAATTAACGGATTAATTACTGCAACCATCTCGTGATTGGTTTCCTCCATTTGTTGTCTTAACGCATTCAAAGAAGCGTTAGTCAACGATAGTTGGGGCGATCCAAATGGAGTAAACGATTGTTGGGGCGTTCCAAATGGGACGCTTACCCCCAGTATTGAACAGTTGGGGCATTTGTACGTTCAAACTTTCTGAAGATGCAGACGGGTTTGTATGTAGGTCTTGCATCAATGAAGTTGGCATACCATATGGCATCCTACGACCTGTCCCAAGATTCAAAAATCCTTGAGATGATGCCATTCCTGATGTTGGGATGGCTTGCGAGGTTTGCGCGGCTACCGAAACCGTTGGATCGACCTGAAAGGTTGATGCACCCATAGCAGTTGTTGGAATGGCCTGGGAAGTTTGCGCGGCCCTCGTTGATCCTACTGGTTCTATCACAGTTTCCATGGTGCTACTTTGGGTTGATTGTGTAGTACCTGATGGTACTGGTGGGTTGGTTGTTGTTCTTGACGCACTGGCGACATTCGAAGCCGCTGCGTTCGGATTGGGAGGAGGACGCGTCATTTCAGGAAGCTGTTTTTTATTCCTCAATTGCATACACACCACAAACCAACAATATCAACGGTTTAAACTTCAACATGAAATTTATAAACAAAAGCACAAAGCGTCCCACTGGGCGTGCCAATTTGTTTACACTGAATTTTGGTAAACAATCGATGGTTTAAAATTAATTGCTTGCAAGATCAACCAATAAATCTTAGGAACATATTGTGCTTGTTATTTCCAAAAAGTTAATGTTGTTCTTGAAGAAACTTGGTAACAAAAAGTAAAAAGCAATCGAATTCAACCCAGTTGAACTCTATCGAAATTGATGTGAATAAAAGTAAATGAATTGCTCAAAAGAAACAAGTAAATTGCAAAGACATTAAAGAAAACAAACTTAAATTGCATTGATTGAATGTAAGTTGGTACACATGTTCATACATTGCAACTTGTGACTCGTTTCTCTCTTCCATGCGGATAATTTGAGTGTAAGTTTTGTGTATGATTGAATTGTGACCTTTTTCTCTTTTGAGAAACTACTATTTATACTAAAATAGGAAATAACTACCTATCTAATAAAAACTATAACTGCCTAGAAAACGGATAAAGCCAACTATTCGATTTGAATTTTGAATTGCTTTTGGCCTTATCCAAATCTAACTACTTTTCGATACTTCTAACCCGTCGAACTGAAATGCCAATCTCGAACATCTCCAGCAAGCCCAACTTCGAAAAGAAGCATCTTCGATAATAAAGTCAATGCTTCAAATTGACCACATTTAATACAACCTTTAAAATTATAGGCTAACACAAACTCAACAAATTATATTAAAATTTCACATATTTGTAATTTGAAGTTTTTTGGTTTTGGACCTTCATGAATTTTGAATGTACAAAATCGATGATATGGTATGGGGTAAACCGAAATTTGCTCAAATTAACATGGGTAAACATAAATTTGCTCAAATTACAAGGGGGTAAACTGAAACTTGCTCAAATTATAGGGGGCGGAATTTTCAATGAAGGTCCAAAATCAAAAAATCTTTAAAATATAAGGACGGAATTCAATTATTATTTTTCAGAGAGGGGGGTAAAACATTATTGACCCTATTTTCAATGATATCATTACCAAAAATATAACAAATATAATATAAATTCTTATCTTTTTGAATGATACCAACAAATTATTATTCTTATGATCAATTTTTTTTTAATGGTATATTTAAAAAGATAAAAAGCCATCTCATATATTTCATTTAATGAATGAATATAAAATGTTGATTTTTGTTTATAATAGTGACCGAATGGAGTGTATTGCTTCCACCAATTAAAATTTAGGATTAAATATATTTTTGGTCCCTATAAATATACCAACTTTTCGTTTTAGTCCCTCTAAAATTTTCCTTCAACTTTTAGTCCCTATAAAAATTTCAATCACTACTTTTGGTCTCTATTTTTAAGTTAATTTTATAATTTTTTAATGAAATTGTGTAGATATGTGTAGAATATTGTAAAAATATTTCCTAAAAAAAAATTAGAATTTTTTAACAAAACATAAATTAAATATGAATTTTTAACCTTCAAAAATATAAAAATTCATATTAAATTCATGTTTTGTTAAAAAATTCTAAATTTTTTGGGAGAGATTCTTATAATATTATGAATTTATCTGCAAAATTTTATTCAAAAATATGAATTCTACATATGAGTTTACTTTAAAAGAGGGACCAAAAGTAAAGATAGAAAATTTTATAGGGACTAAAAGTTGAAGGAAAATCTTAGAGGGACTAAAACGAAAAGTTGATATATTTATAGGGACCAAAACCATATTTAACCCTAAAATTTATGAATCAATCATATTTCATTTTCATTTTGTTCTATACTGCTTGATCAATCCAATCAGAAAAATGTATTTGTCACATCTGATATGCTATATAGAAATTGGGGAAGCTATGAAATTGCTTCATGTCATTAATTGGATGTACGATCTACAACTTTTAAATTTGGTTTTCGAGTTGGATGCGAAGAAAGTTGACAACTATTTAAACAACGACAATATCACAGAATTTGGTGTTATATTAGATGAATACAAACATTGTCGTAATTTATTTTTCACAAACTCTCAGATCGAGTTTAGTCGAAGACAAGCGAATGATGTAACTCATACATTAACTACAGAGACCCACATTCTTCGCTAATCATGATACTTTTGTTGATGTATCGTCATGTATTAATGAATTGATATCTTACGAAACAATAAACGCTTTTTTCTCTCTCTTAAAAGAAAAGCAGGAAATAAAACCACTTATGAAATGTGCTTCTCTAATGTGTGTGTAAATTAGTTTTGCATCATGTAGATATTTGTTTTTTCACTCACATCTAATGTGTGTGTAAAATGTGCTTTTCTGATGAAAGCATGATTGTGCATGGGACAAAATTTATCTCACTTTTGCATAGTAGACTTGGCCTATAATAAAAAGAGGGGGAAAATGCCATTATGTTCCAATTCCACGTTGATGAAGGAAAAAATTGATCAAAATCTTGAAGAGGCAAGCTAGATAAGAATTTCAAAGGGCGAGTAAGTTTTTTTTTCCTATTCCTATGAGTTTTAATAATTGTCATCGGATTATGTTCCAACTTTCAAAATGCTAGTATTATGTTCCAATTCCATTAATCCAACTTTCAAAATGCCATTATGTTCTAATTCCATTAATATATCATGAAAGTAGTTCCTCAAACAAGATCTTAGTACATTGCCTCAACAAAAATAATCTTAATAGAAATAGATTAACAGTAGTTTTTTTTTGGTCAAAATAGATTAACATTTTATTAAAATATTTATGCTATTACTAATAAATCTAAGTTACTATTAAATCGAGATTAGATAACTCAATTGATTTAAACTAAGAAATAAAAATTAAATAAGTTAATTACTTAATGATCATAGTTGAAGTCCTAACAAAAAAAAAATACTAACCCACAGAGTAACGATTAACATATTACTTATCTTTATTTTTTTTACTTTAAAATCTATTAATTACATGTCCGTCTTGTAACATTAACAATTCAATTATTAATTTAAATTAAATCTATACTATAAGTTAAGTTTAAATCTACATTAGGTTTAAGACAAATTGGTTTAGAAAAAATTTATTAAAATTTCTAATTAGGTTTTTAATTCTTTAAATTATGGTATAGATTTAATAGAAAATACAAATAGACGGGTTAGTGTCATCGTTTTATTACGATACAATAAACTCTTATATTTTAAATATAACCAATTATTTTATTTACAAATTCATATTCTTTTAGGTGAATGTTTACAAATTAAACAAACCCTGAAAAAAAGAAAAAAAAATAACAAATTCGTTTTTTTTATGAGAAGCAAATTAAATAAGTTTGTATATTTATAAGATCAAAAATATATTTAATCCAAGATTTATTAAGGAATTAAAATTATACTAATCTATATACACACATTGCTGCTAACTTTTCAAAACCACTGCACCACAGTCTTTGCTTTTTTCCATTGAATCAAACCGAACGATTCTTCTCTCACAATCTTCTCCGCAATCTTCATCATTCTCAAGGTATATTCAATTCTCACTCTTTTTTCTTCAATTCAGATTCTTTCACTCTTTCTTCATTCTTTTTTTTTGTCACTTTTTTCTTGCAAAATAAGCATGACCCACTTAGTTTTTCCTCAATATTTCCAACAATTGGATGAAAATTCCAAGGAAAAATTGGATTTTTTGAAATGGGTTTGTGTTAAATTATTGTTTTTTCTCTCTTTTTAAATAAAAGTTCTTGCTTTGACTAGTTTTATTTACAGTTTAAGGATTTAGGGCCTGTTTGGATTAACAATTTATTTGCAGCTTATAACACAAGCCTTTATCACGATAAGCGTTTATGTATAGAGATAAAATAAAGTTAAATTGTTTTGTATATGGTAAAAGTTGTTTTTAGAAGCTATACTGGAGAGCTTATGAAAAATAAGTTTTAAAAAGCTTATGAAAATTGTCATTAGCTGCTTTCATATGATTCTCCCAAACAGTCTCACAAAACTTATGTCTGTAGACAAGCTCAAATAAGCCAATCCAAACAGGCCTTTAATTAGCAAGAACGGATGGAGTTTGGTTTATTAGTGTTTTTTCTTCTTAGAAATTTTGTGGTAAATGCTTTCGTTTTGATGTGTCTTTTTGATTTAAATTTTTAGTGATTTGTGGTGTCAATTAGGTTTCTGGGCTGATTTTGAGTAATTAGGTGAAGTTTTTGAGTTTTTGGGGTGTTTGTGAAGTAGATTGTGTGAATTGGATTGGATCATTAATTTGCTTGTAGTTTTGTTTGATATAAGGTGAGTTGAAATGAGTGTGGTAGGGTTTGACATTGGTAATGAGAACTGTGTTATTGCTGTGGCAAAACATCGCGGGATTGATGTTTTGTTGAATGATGAATCAAAACGGGAAACCCCTGCTGTCGTCTGCTTTGGCGAGAAGCAGCGGTTTTTAGGGTCTGCTGGTGCTGCTTCTGCTATGATGCACCCGAAGTCAACCATATCACAAGTGAAGAGATTTATAGGCCGGAGATTTCTGGATCCTGATATGGCAAAGGATCTGAAAATGCTCCCTCTTGAAACTTCTGAAGGGCCGGATGGTGGCGTTTTGTTTCATTTGAAATACTTGGATGGGATTCATATGTTTACGCCTGTTCAAATAATGTCTATGCTCTTTGCTCACTTGAAGACTATGACAGAAAAAGATTTGGAGGCACCCATCTCGGATTGTGTTATTGGTATCCCGTCGTACTTCACTGACTTGCAGAGACAGGCATATCTTGATGCTGCAAAAATTGCTGGGTTGAAGCCTTTGAGACTGATACATGACTGTACTGCAACTGCCCTTAGTTATGGAATTTACAAAACAAATTTTCACAGTGATGGTTCAAGTTATGTTGCATTTATTGACATTGGTCAATGCGATACTCAGGTCTGCATTGCAGCGTTTGAGTTTGGACAAATGAGGATACTTTCACATGCTTTTGACAGGAGCTTAGGGGGGAGGGACTTTGACGAGGTTCTCTTTACTCATTTTGCTGAAAAGTTCAAGGAAGAGTACAAAATTGACGTGTATTCTAATGCCAAGGCTTGCATTAGGCTGCGTGCTGCATGTGAGAAATTGAAGAAAGTTTTGAGTGCAAATCCAGAGGCACCGCTAAATATCGAGTGCCTGATGGATGAGAAAGATGTTAAGGGCTTTATAGCAAGGGAAGAATTTGAGAATCTTGCATCTGGATTATTGGAGAGAATTTCAATACCTTGCAACAAAGCATTAATTGAAGCAGGCTTGGATGCAGAGAAGATTTCTTCTGTGGAGCTAGTTGGTTCAGGTTCTAGGATTCCCGCAGTAAGCACATTATTATCTTCTTTATTCAAGAGAGAACCAAGCCGAAAGTTGAATGCAAGTGAGTGTGTAGCTCGTGGTTGTGCTCTACAGTGTGCTATGCTCAGTCCCACATACCGTGTGCGAGAATACGAGGTTTGTGTATTTTTAAGTCTATTCTTATTCTATGTCTATGTTATATATTGCAGATTAGAGCCAATGTTGTTAAATGGAAGTGATGGGGCTGCCATGGTGTAGTGGTGTGGTACTTTTTTTGACCACCGCCATATGCAATTTGTGAAGGGATCTCACCATGGTGGCGCCATAGGCCGCAATGGCATGTTTATATGGCAGATTTTTGACCTTCCACCATTGACAACACTGATTATTGGGTTTCTAGATACTTAAAATTGTAATTTAACAATTGTCAAAAAACCAAGTTGCTGCCTAGGTTTATCCTTGAAAGGTTTATTTTCAGTATTTAAATTATCTTCCACTGCTATTACTCTTTTGCTGATGTAAAATTGATATTGCCTTCATTTGTAATATTGTACTCGTTTAAATCAATGCAATTTCTCATGTTTGTTCAGGTCCAGGATATTAGTCCTTTTTCATATGGACTTGAATCAGATAAAGGTCCAATTTCCGCTGGACCAGATGGTGTACTTTTCCCAAAAGGCCATCCCCTTCCAAGTAGTGTGGTCATACCATTCCAGCGAACTGATTCGTTCCATTTGGAAGCTTTCTATGCAAATGAAGATGAACTACCACCTGGAACATTTCCAAAAATTAGTTCCTTCACGGTATGCTCCGTTTTGAACATTTGGCTAATGTGATGAAGTTAAATTTTCTTCTGCGCATGTTTTATTTGTCATGTATTTCTTCTCACTCCCCCCTTGTTAGTTATTGCCCATGCTCTCCTGTCTTGGTTTTTTTTTTATGTCTTTAGTACTAGGTATGTAGTATAGCTTCTATGTGAGATATTTTATTATGTAAATCTATGTGAGCTTTTTTACCTTTATTTTCATATATATTAGTGTCTAAATCCACAGTAAAGTTTTTGTAGTAGTTATATTCATAGCACAATCAAGAGCTTTCCCTTTTGAGCTGTTATTTGTAATAATCTATATATAGAAGCTATGAAGCCTAGATAGTGGATATGTAGTATAACATGGGTACGTTATGAGCCGCATAGTGTTTTTTTTTTTTTGAAATTCAGAATACTATATAGCCTAGATCCCTTTACAAAAATTTATAAAACAAAAAAAAATATAGATGCAGTATGGTTGTAAAGAAGGAGGCATTGATCATTCCGTATTAATATAACTGTGCTGATTAGACTTTATAAAAAGATACTTGTGATTATAAAAGAGAATTTCTGCTATATTCTAAACCATGTGTCAGGATATCAGCAAAAGTACATTTAGTAGAACTGAAAAGATGTTTCAGGAAGTGCCCGGGGAGAATCCTTAAACAATGACTTGGTCCGATACAACACATGTAACTTAACAAATTTTATAGAACAAACAATTTGTATAGATGTAGAATATTTGTAAAAGAACATACATTCATCATTCTTTATAATATATAACTGTGATGATCACGATTTATAAAAAGATACTTGTGATCATAACTAAAATATGAGTTTCCACTTATGTCGTAATATATTCTACCCTATGTCAGGATATCAACAAAAACATATTTCTAGAACTCTGTTTCAGGAAGCTTGTTGGGGAGTATCCTAATACAAAGTTTCTAAGAAATATTAAAAATGGGTTACTTTTTTGGGACATGTATCATGAAATAACCCATGAGTATGGTGTCGGATATGGATACAACACCGATACTTTTCCCTTTTATTTTTGGTGTATCCAGGCTTTATAGTCTATAAGCTGCCATACATTATATTTGTAAGCATCTCCAAATATTGTCAGATTTATGTTTTATTGGCATCAAGTTAGAAATTTAACTTGAATGGATTTGGGACCATCGCAAGACACCTCACCCTATTTCTGAATTAGGTATAGACTTCGTTGCTATGTGGTCTGTGATTATTGCTTGTTCTGACATCAAAGAAAGCTAATGTTGTAAAACTAATTACGCATTAGAATAAAAGCCAGAATCAGCAATACATGGTAGATTTAGCACCATTCTTGTGCTATTGATTCAATGTACAATACATTACTCGCATGCATACAGGTTGTTATATGCTTACACATTTGTTGACCACTTCATTTCAGATTGGTCCTTTGCCTGGATCTCAAGGTAATGCAAGAGTTAAAGTCCGAGCTCAACTAAATCTGCATGGCATTTTCAGTATTGATTCAGCTATAGTAAGTAGGAGGTTTTATTTTTCCATTTTTTGCTATAAATCATGATTTTTTCTGAGACATCTAGTTATCCACAAACTTTTGTGTGGTTTCAGTTGATCAAGGATCACACGGATAATCATCATTCAAATTTCGATGCAATGGATGTTGATCGTAAGTCTGAGACCTCAGATAGTACCAACTTTGTTGCCAATGGCGCTGAAGATAGTACCAATAAGCGTGATTCTCCACAGAATTATGTAAGTACTGTCAGTTAATCCCTGCTCTGTCTATGTTTGGTGTCTCGGTGGGTATGTCAGAATCACTTGTAGCTTCTGCAAAATCATGGTGGGTAACCATGATTTTGGCATACACACCGCCACCGTAATACCAAACATACACTTAAGTGACTTAACTCTTTTCTTTTTTTCTTCAGAGAGATATAAGATGTTAGAGATTTCTAGTAAATTTATCATTTGAGCCTGAAATGTTTTTTAAAAGTAGAGTTTTTGTATCATGTGCGAACTTGCATAGTATAAGAAGTCAAAAATTGTAAATTTAGCTTGGAACTTGTGCGCTTTATTTTAAATACATAATTTTGTAATAAATAATTGTTGTTTTCAATAAAAAAATTACTAGTTTTAGTTGTCTTAACTTTTAACCTATGCAATATTGCATAGGATAGAAAAACCCATAAATGTAATATGCAATCATTTTTTTATGACAAATTCTGAGACATCTGTTATGATTGACTTTCTCAATCACTATAATATGCTTAGTTTTTATTTTATTTTATCTTGTAGTGATAGTTTTGATTGTAGATATGTTTTTTTAAGTAAATAACAGTTTTTCTGTCATACCATTTTACAGGCAGATTGTCTTAGAAAAGATAAGCCAAAGAGAAGGATTCCTATTGCAGTGAATGAGAATTTCTATGGTGGAATGACAATGGCAGAGATTTCTGAAGCCCATGAAAAAGAACTCCAGTTAGCCCAACAGGACCGAGCTGTGGAGCTAACCAAAGAAAAGAAGAATACATTGGAGTCCTATGTCTATGAGACGAGGAGTAAGGTACTGGTTAAAAATATGAATAAGACATAGTTGACTGATTTCTTTGATTCAGGATACTTGTTTATGCTGAGTCAATTAAAAGGATGCTTGTTTATGCAGTCAGACACTGAGGTTTTGAGTGGTTGTGTTTTCATTTTATAAATTTTAGAAGCAATTTTGAAAAACTGTTTCATATCATTTATTCTTGGTTTTGGTTTTTCATTTCTAAAAACTTGAAATAAGAAACTGTTTTGTAAACATTTTTAGAAAACATACCAACTGAACAATTATTTTACTTTTTAAAAACAAAATAGTTTTAAAATGCAGTAATTAAAAAGACATGAATTTTACTACACAGTTTTATCCTTTGAATTCTCACAACAACATAAACAACCAAGCCTATTCCCAACACTTAGCAGGGTTGGCTACATTGATCAATCGACACCATAATGTTCTATCATATACCATATCTCTACCCAACTCATTGATCTCTAGATCTTTCTTAATAGTTTATCTTATAGTTTTTCTTGGTCTTCCTCTGCCTCTAGTGCTTTGACTACCATCCATATGATCTTCTCAGGTGTTTTAATCCCCATGTGCCATCTTACCCCACATAACATGCACTTCCTTGTGGCTCCCAGCGACCTCCCTCTAAAACCTTATGTTGGAAGATCCGTTGTTTTCAACCCTTCAAATGCCAGCACTTGATCCACGGAACCCTACTGCGGATTCTTCTCTTCGCTTTCCTCCTAACCCCTGATGACATCCTTTGGATTCTCATAATAAAGGAAAAATTGTTAGATGCTCCTTTTTAAAGAACCCGTGCTAATGCTATAACTTTAGCAAGTAAATGTGGAAGTTTTGAGTGGATTAAGATAAAAATTTCATGGTTTAATTACTGAAGATTTTTTTTAATGCCTTTCTGTCCCGACTCACGACCCTCTTGTAAATGCAAAGCTCGAAATGCTTAGCTGTTACAATACTATGAAATATTATCTGCACAGGGTCTCAAATTTCAAATCTCCATACTTTTATCGTATTTCATGCTACTGATTTTTCGATTGCATTTGAAAATTCTGTTTTGGAATTAAATTAATTTGCATACATAAATAGCTCTTCAACACATATCGGAGCTTTGCTAGTGATCAAGAGAGGGATGTCATATCTAGGAGTTTGCAAGAGACTGAGGATTGGCTTTACGAGGACGGTGATGATGAAACCGAACACGCTTATACCTCAAAACTAGAAGATCTGAAAAAGGTATTTTTTATTTTTTTTTTGCTTTTCTAGTTTCAATGTTTCTCTTGTTATACTTATTATTTCCAATCTATTATTTCTGTAGCTGGTGGATCCAATTGAGATCCGGTACAAAGATGATGAAGAAAGAACACAAGCTATACAAAATTTATCAAAATTCATTTCAGATATTCGCAAGTTTGCAGATTCCGTTTCACCCCAGGAAAAAGAACAAGTAAGATAACTAGCAGGCCACTATATATTATTGTGATGCTGCTCTTAAGATAAGCTTTTAATTGCGACTTTTTTTTATTTTCAGATCATTGATATTAGCAATAAAGCAGAGCATTGGCTAACAGAGAAGGTGCAGCAACAAGAATCTTATCCTAAGAATGTAGACCCAATATTATGGTCAAGTCATATTAAGAGCGCAATGGAGGAGCTAAAAAGGTATAATGCTCACCCTTTCTGTTTTCCTTAAGATTAGTTTATATTTGTCATTTTCTGGTTATATGGTTTGATTTGGTTGATATATTCTATCATTAGAACAGGAAATTTTTTAGAAGTGTTTGTAAATCACTATGGCATAAAATGCGTAATCGCTCTGGCTACTTCTCATTGCGAGGAGACAAATCACCTCATAACTGGATGACAACAAGCCTTTCCAGAGGACCTACTGTCACAAAATGCTATATGTGCCCACATGGGCCATTACACGAATTACCATATCACCATGGGAAACTCACATGACATCTTTTGCTTGGCATTTTGTGATCATTCTTATTTGAGTCTCCTCTCACTCTCTGGGTGGCCCTTTTTTTTGGTGCATAAGATTCAACCTATCATCTCCTTCAGTTTCCTTTAATATGAACCAACCAATAGTCTTGTAAATCCTAATGTTAACCTTATTCATTCTACATCAAGAAAAGTGTTATTCTTAACCATGATGATATAATAAATTAGATATATTATATACCGTTAGCATTGTGAACCCTAATGTTAACCTCATTTATGCTACATCAAGGGGAGTGTTATTATTGAACCAAACTAGGTGCCATTCTAGCCACACATCCCTTTGCTCTGCCATTCTACTCATTTCTTAATTTAGAAGGTATAGGGGTGCCCTTCAGTAATAATAGGGGATCTTGTTCATGTCTATAAAATGCTTTAAAAGGAGACATCTTTGCTGAAGCATTATAGTTAAACCATGTTAAAGAGTCCCACGTTGGATATGAGATGGCCTGAAGTGGGGGCAATCCTTACCTCACAGCCAGTTTTGTGGGATTGTGATAGGCCCAAACCACATTTAATATGTCTCAGACTGTCACCCACTATTCATGAGTCAATTTTGGAAGTGGGAACTCAACTGCTGATGAGCATATGGTTACCTTGCGATCTTGGTAACCTGCAAATAGAATCCTTAGATATCTATTTCTCTGGCAGACCCAAACCTTTGTGGGAATTGGCAAAGGTTCCAGTAAGCCAGCTGGAGTTAAGGTGCTGGCTATATTTCTCTGGCAGACCTCACATTCAATAATAACATAGTTCCTTATAGCATTTGTCATTCCTTACCAATATACTTCATCAGCTATTCTTTTGTATGTCCTAAAGAACCCAGAGCGCCCTCTTAAGGGGCTATCATGTAATTTCTTAAGATGGGGGATTCTATTGAACTTATGAGAGGACCTACCAACTCTTGAAGTATAATCTTCCCTTCCCCTATGCACTTCAAAACTTTGGTGAGTACCACTTTTTATGGCCAGGACCACTTACATAAGATCTCTCTCTCTCTCTCTCTCTCTCTCTCATAGACTGACCTGGTTCAAGATGCAAAATAGGCTTTATGAAATTGATTTGTGATAATCAAGCAACCTTGCCTCCATTGTTGTCTTTTATGAGTGGAACTATAGAATACAGAGATTCGTTGTAGTTTCATCCAAGAAAATATCTGTTCTGCAGAAATTACTACCACATTCGTTAATTAGATTGATCAACCAGTAGATCTTCACAATTCTTTTCGATGTTCTTGGATAATACACATACATATACGCATCATCTATGTTTGTGAGGGAATGTTGACAGGGTTTGATTCAGTTGATGTCTTGTGTCTGTAAAACAAAATAGATATATAAATCCCTAACATTTGAGGATTTAGAATTTTTTTTTGTAATTTATTAATATGAATATAAATTGACGAGTCTGAGAGGATCTATCCAAATATTCAGGTTTTTCGGAGTCTATGGGACACAAACAAAATCGAAAGGTCACTTGCAGAATCATAGTAGTATCAGTTGATTAAACATATTCATGTTTAATAAAGATCCACATGATATGAATAGATCTGATAGGGAAAGAATTTATTGTGATAATTCTGAATGATACACCTCCTTCTGTAAAACATTGTTTATATGTTTCTATGAATGTTTTATTATCACCATCCCTTGCTTTTATATCAAAATTAATCTATGTCTGTTTACGGATTTTCAGAGAAATGCACAACATAGTGAAATCCAGGACAACTTCAGAAGACGAAGATGGCAAAGACGAGTCAGAAGACGAAGATGACAAAGACAAGATGGATTCTTCCAATCATTCGTAAATACATAGATGGGGGCGCAAGCAAAATTGAAGACATAAAGTTTTCATCACTGATACCTTCTGACAAATATAGAAAAAAAAAATTCCTTGCATTTTCGTTCATTTCCAACTTTTCACCTTCTTTGCTCTCAGATTTGAATGAGGCTAATTTAAGTAGATAAAGTGATTGACAACCATTTGTTCTTCCAAGGTTTCTAGAGATTTTTAAATTTTGATGTTTTCTCTAATATTTTCTGATGTGATATAGTTTCTTCAAATGAATCAAATAGGTTATGCTTAAGTGGTAAAAATGCTTGATTTGTTTACTTATTTCTGCATTGTGCTAAAAATTCACAAAATTAATTGGTCTGTGAAACTTGTAGCATAACTTTTATTACTTCATCTCAGGATTTCGTTTTTTTTTTTTTTATGACAGAAGGAATTCATTTACATACGTCGTTTTATTATATATGAATACATTTCTAATTATAATTTAATAAATCACAGAACTTAATCCAAAATCACCGAATTCCATGCTATACGAATTAAAAAAGGCCCCCAAAATAAACGATATATTCCATAACATCAACATCACACAAGTTTCAAAATTCTATCTTAAAAAAGAGTTTCAAAATTCAAAATCTTAACATAGTAGGAGTTAAACCCTGATCTAATAGCTGGGCTAGGACTTATACTCAATCTTAAATACTTCCTCCGGTCCTTACTATAAGAAGCAATTGATTTTTTTGGTTCATTGAATAATTAATGTATCTCGTTATAAATATAGACTAGATATATCACTTAAACAATGAACCTAAAAAGTTAAATGTTTCTTGTAATAAGGACCATTTTTTTAGGGGACAAAATCTTAAATATTATTAATTTTTTTTTGTCAATTAATATAATGGGTAGAAATTCATCCCTTAAAATAAAAATAAAAATTCGATGTTTGAATCTCAACCCTTGCATACTATTTCTTTTTTTTTTTTTAATAAAATTTGCTTATAGCATTTCATTAAGATCATTTCCGGTTTTCGCCCCTGTAAAATATTTTTTTGGGATTTCGTCCTTGTAATTTAAAATTTATTTGGTTTTGGACCTTCATGAAAAATTCCACCCCCTGTAATTTGTGGAAATTTCGGTTTACCCCTCTGTTAATTTGATCAAATTTCGGTTTACCCCCTGCCATATCATCGATTTTGTACAGTCAAAATTCATGAAGGTCCAAAACCAAAAAACTTCAAATTACAAGGACGAAATCAAAAAAGAAAATTTTACAGGGGGGAAACCGGAAATGACTTATTTTACAGGAGGTAAAACACTATTAACCCTTTCATTCATAATCAAATGTTCAATACAACGAGGTACAATAGTATAAGTAGTGGGACTAGCTAATAATGCGGCAACCGCGGCAAGGGCGTGAGCTACCTCATTTGCTTGTCGCCGATTAAACTCAACCTTAGAGTTTGTAAACTTCAACCTAAACATACTTCTACAAGCGGAGATAATAAGTCCAAATTCAGTAATATATGGACGAGTATGGTTGAAAGCATCCACGATAGTTTTGGAATCCAAGGCAAAATCAACATTGTCGAACCTCATGTCACTAAGCCATTCCAATGCATAATAGAGACCTAAGGCTTCTCCAACATTAACAGTGTGCAAAATTGACAACGGTATGCATTTAGCAAGAACAAAAGTGCCCTCTTCATCACGAATACACATCCTGATCCCTGTGATGTTCATGTCAGCAGAGAAAGAGGCGTCCACGTTACATTTAACTCTACCCCTGTGAGGTCGCTGTCATGAAGGAAACATGCCCGGATGTCGTCGCTGCCCTATCAAGGTTGAAACCGAGCTGGTGGAAGGTGCAGCTGCACCCTGTGCATTCATGCTGCTGCTGTGCACATCTGCAATGCTGTCATGTGCATATGTTATGTTGAAATCTGCTGTTGTTCTGCTGCGCGCGACTGTAGTGCTGCTGTTCGGATCTGTTCTGCTATTATACATGTCTTCTCTGCTGTTCTGCACTTCAGAACTGCTGCGATGCACTTCAGCAGTAGGAGTGTTTGCCAAATTCCAATCCTCCATGAGATACTGAGCTCTATTCACAACATGTGCAATTGTCTCATTCTCGCCTTGCCAAAGTCGTAAATTCCGGTGCTTCCACAAGCTCCATAATAGAGCAGCAAACTGTTGACTTTGTACACGCGAAAGCTTCTGCACTAAAAGAAAAATAGAGACATCAGCGCTACTTCCGTGATTGTAGGCATGTTGCACTTCAGACCAAAGCCCGACTCTAATCCAAACCTGCACAGCAAAAGTGCAATCAAAGAAAACATGTTGTATATCTTCTAGAGGTCCTTCGCAAGTAACACAGTCAAGGGGACATTGGACTCCTTTATCTTGAAGTCGGACATGTGTAGGTAAACAACCACGACACATGCGCCACACCAAATTTTAACCTTCGGAGGGACTTTTAAACGCCAGATTCCAGACCAAAATCCAGGTTGCCCGAAGTGAGAAGTATCAACCAATTCCTCCACACAGAGGTGATAAGCACTTTTAACAGAATACACGCCATTCCTCTCAGCTTTCCAAATCAATCTGTCATCCGCCACTTGTGCAAACAACGGAGTTTGTAAAATCTGAGCTGCTGTATCAAAATCAAAAATTTGATGAATAATATCCTCATTCCAGGACTTAGAGAGAGGGTGAAGTAAGCTATTAACTGCAAAAAAATTTAACAGATGCGCATTCGGAATATTAAAATCAATACGAGCTCCGTTGACCAACCAAGGCTCATTCACAGTAGGGATGGAGGTACCTGACCCAATACACCACCGAGCCCCCCCTCTAACAATGGAGGTACCAAAGAAGCTGACATAAAACTGTTGTTAGGAAAATAGCGCACCTTGAAAATTCGAGAAACCAAGGAATGAGGCTCTGACATAAACTTCCACGCCTGTTTGCCTAGCATCGCCAAATTAAAAGCAGTAAGGTCCTTGAAACTCATACCACCATGAGACTTGCATACTATTTCTTAATGTCGTATTTTCTATTATTATACCCTTAACCATCATTAATGTTTTATTTTCAGTTCTTGTGATTAATATGATAAAGTCCCTTAAAAAATAATATGATAATGTAAATATACCTCAAACAAAAACGAGAGATTAAGTATGCATACGAGTATATAGATGAAACAACAACGATCAATGAAAGCTCATATACAAAGGAGTCGATGTTTGGATTCCAATGATGGTGTTCCGTCTAACAATTTTCACATTTTTATTGGTTAAGTTAGTAAAGGATAACCGTACATACCACACCTTAATAAAAAAACAGCATGATTATTGAAAAAAGATCCATATAAGAAACAAAATGACATTCTCGTCTAGAAAAGCACAAAAATAATGTTTTTATTTTCTTCCAAACATATACTCCCTCTATCTTTTATTTTATAAGCCTCTTTACAAAATTTGTAAATATTAATAAAATAGTTGTAGCATTAAATTTGTCAAAAATATACTTCCTCCGTTTCTATATCTAAGCACTCTTTTGACTAAAATTTTGTCTTTAAATATAAACTTCTTTTCAAATTATTAGATGCATTTTTTTTCTTCCTAAACATACCCCTAATTAATACTATTAACTTGTCTTGAAATATGAAAAGTTAAATTTAATACACATACAAACAAAAAACAATTTGATAATATTAACACACAAAATAGACAGATTAATTGCACTAACAACTTTTCTTAATAAATGTGAAAATACAAATGGTGCTTAACGGAGGGAGTACTATACTTTTTCGTAACAGCCTCTACAATTACTGATATTATAAGATAGAGAAAATTTTACGTTTTCCCAACTCAACGGTAAATTAATAACAATATTTTCTTAAAGAATGATAAATGCATGTAGAATCTTATATTAAATTTTTATTTTAAAGAAGCTAAAATGAAATATATTAATAGAAACTTTCGGTCTTTCCAACATAAGGAGTGCCAAAAGGAGACCAAAGACAAATCAGTTACATCAAAAGTCCAAAAAGGGAAAACCAAAGATAAAGAGCCAAAAAACAAAGCTTTACAAAACAACTCCCAAAGCACAAATGGGGATTAATTAAGCCACCACATATCATAGTTAAAAGTAAGAGATAATGTGATTTGCTTTCGGCTACCAAAATGATTGAAGCTTTATTTTTTTCAAGGATATGTTGAATAGTATCCCGTTTTGTTGAAAAATCTGAGCATTTTTTCGCGCCAGATAACTCAGACATATGAACGCTAAATCATGTGAAAAACAGAGCAGATATTTTTTAAGAAACCGCATAATGATCTGAATTGCATAACATGATCAATAACATGCGCCAAATGAACCGTAGAAATTCCTAACCAACTAGAAATACCAATCCAAATTTTTCCAAAAAACTCACAAGATAGAAAAGGATGGTCGACGTCCTCTTGGTTGCTACAACCACTCGCAGAAAGCTGCAGATTAGGCTGAAGAACCAAATTATATGTCGTTAGAATACGGTTATGAAGCAAATACCAAGCGAATAGGCTGCCCTTTAGGGAAATCTCCTTATGCCAGATGATGTTTGTGTGATCGGCTATAAAGTTGTGATCAGCTGATAGCAGGTAGTTATAAACACTAGTGACATTTTTTTTTATGCAGACAATTGTCAAAGCCACCTATCAGTCATGTCAGCGAGCAAAACAACAGGATTTAAAAGCTCACAGAACTCCCTCACTTGTTCTCCTCCCATGCCAACAACCTCCACCGCCACTTCCAAGCCTCACCACCCTCCGCCCAACCTAAATAATGCATATTAGCCGCCATTGCCATCTTAATGTTGACAAGATAAAAAAGGCGACTAAACCTAAACAAAGCATCAACACCATCTCCCACCTCATGACATAAATTGTCATCAAACCATCAACCAACTCCCACACCATCCCAACCTCTAATACTACTCAAATTATTCCACAAAACTAAGCTATCTCTCCCACTATCCGTAATACACACTCCCTCCTCTCCATAACGCGCTGTTAGAACTATAAACCATAAAATATGACGCTCTTCATTTAACCTCTAACACGATTTACCAAGTACTGTCAAATTAAATTCTTGTGTCCTTCTAACCCCTAACCTTCCATTATCCTTTTTTGAACAAATAGTATCCCAATTTACCCAAGAAATGTTCCTAATTTCCTCACTTTCCCAAAAAAAAAAATAGATTTAATAGATGAAATGATACTTGCGGGAGCATTTAAGAAGGAAAGAAAATAAACCGGAATAAAGGACAAGACAAACTTCAGAACAACCAATCGGTCGCCTAAAGAAGGGCTTATACTCTTCCACCTTGAAAATATTTTTTTAATTCGATCAAGTAAGAGACACAAAAAATTTAACTTATGGGCATTGCCACAATAGGTATCTTCAAATAAAGAAAAGGTAAACAACCACTTTTGCAATTCAAAACCGAACAACCTCTATCAACCAAGAATAACCAACATTAACACCAGCTAACATGCTCTTGTGGAAGTTATTTGAGAGCTGACGACGCCTCAAAACGGATAAACAAAGCTTTTAAAGCTCTAATGTTCGCCCCACTTTTGGATCCCACTAACTATGTATCATCTTCCAATTGTAAGTGAGAAATAGAGATATTATCTGATCGACCAACCTTATAACTTGAAAAAAGACTGGCCTCCACCATAACATTCATCATATCGCTAAGGCCTTCAACAACAATCAAGAAGAGAAAAAGGTGAAAGTGGATCACCTGTTTTTTTTTTTTTTTGAAGAAGCTAAACTAACCCCCTCAAATTGGCACCAGAGAGAATCGAACCTGAGACCTTGAGGAGAAGCACACTCCCAGGTCCCAAGCCAATACCACTAGGCCAACCCAAGTGTGTTTGAAAGTGGATCACCTTGTCTAAGCCCTCTTTTGATTTTGAACTCATCAGTCGGGCACCCATTCACAAGAACTTTTGCTGAAGCCGTACTAACACTTTCCATAATCCACTGATGCCACAAACTTGACAAATTCATTTTACACATAATTGCATCAAGATAAGGCCAATTGACTGAATCAAAAGCCTTTTCAAAATCCATTATCAGAGGAGCATCTCTTTTTTCAATCGTCTAACATCGTCCACCAATTCATTTGCTATCAGAATACCATCCAGAATTTGTCTATCCTGAATAATAGCTGACTGAGATTCCGGTATAACATTTGCCATAACGCTGCACAATGTGTTGGCTAACACCTTGGCCAACACCTTATACAAACTTCCCACCAAAGATATAGATTTGAAGTCATTTAGGGGGTTAAGGACTTTAAATATTAGGGATAAGAGTAATAAAAGTACTATTGATGTCTTTTTTTTAACTTGCCATTATGAGGAAAATCATATATAAAGCGCATAAAATCAAGCTTTAATTCCTCCTAAAAACCCTTAATGAATCCGAAATTGATGTCATCCGGTCCTAGACTCTTGTAATTGCCGCAATCACACCGCATGTTTCACCTCCTCAAGGCTAAAAGGTTTGGCTAAATCCCCACACTCCATCAAGTTACTAGTTTTAAAACAGAGGCTTTCAATTCTTGGTCTCTCTGTGATCTAAAACGAGGACAAAATGATTGTAAACCACACTTCTGACACCCTCAACACTTCTACTACACATTGACAGATAGCAAAACAATATAATTAGTTTTTCATCTTATATTAAATAAAAAAATTGTCAAAAGAAATGTTATACTAAGGGATGAATGTAACACCCCGTTTTCCCAAGATAAAATTTTTTCAAAATAATAATCAGAGTTTCACAACTTAAACGGAATGCTACATTTCTTAAAAATCACAATGGAATAAATAATAATTTATCCTTCAAAATATTTCAATAAAATCTTAAATCACTTCGCAGCGGAATTTATTTCAAAAATCTTAAAAACAACTTTGGCACGAAGGCCTCAACGTAAAATCTCAACAAATTCTTTAATATCATGTTCATAAAATCTCATAGTTAAATACGTAAAGAATAGAAAACATAAGTAAAGTTCCCCATCCCGTTACGTATCAGAGCACCTAGACACGTGAGGAGTCCACTCACATCAACAGCTAGTCCTGGAAATCTGCACTTGCCCACAAGGCGACAATTCCAACAGAAGGGGTGAGATTTCACAAACATCAAACTTAAGCATACAATTCATCAATTACACTTAACTTAAAACATCAACTAATCACATAATCTTCAACAAGTACAATCATAAAACAACTCATCATAGTTCATCATATTCATCAATAGACATAATCTCAAACAACTCATTATAATCATGTATAGAAACGTCTTAGCATCATCAAATTCATCATATAGAAAACAGCATCAAAATTCATCATATAGAAAACATCATCAAAATTCATCATATAGAAAACATCATCAAATTCATCATATAGAAAACATCATCGCATCATCAAGTTCATCATGTTAAACAACAAATGCATTCATAATTATTTCATCAAGACTCTTCTTCAACAACTCAACATCTTAGACAACTCGACACGACTATGCAACTTCTTAACATCTTGACATCTTAACAACTTATATGCATGTGGTACCATCTAGGGCATAAGCCCCCATCGCTAAAGGTCAAATAGGACCTGTCAGGCATCAAGCCCCCATCGCTAAGGTCGTAAAAGGACCTGTCAGGCATCAAGCCCCCATCGCTGACTATGCTATGCAACAACACGACTCAATGCAACGACACGACTCAATGCAACGACACGACTCAAATACAACGACATCATCTCAATACCACAACAACAACTTCATAATTCAATATTAAATCAACCATAAAAGATTCATTAATCATAAACAACTTCATCATATAACTCATGCACAATCAATTCAAGAAAGAATTGCATATCAAATTACAAGTACTGAAATGATAATTCAATTACCAGCAATTCACATATTCATATCAAAACTCAAATCATAATCAAAACAATTCAAAACAGCACAAGTAAACAACTTAGAAAATCTGGAACAGCCTAATCTCATGGTTCTAACCTTAAAACTAATTCCGATTATTATCTTATGAATTATCTAAGGTATGTGCATCAATTTTGCATCACTTAAACCGTTAAACATCATTAAACCATTAAATTCTCTCATAACCCTAATTCTCAAAAACTCTCAAAACTACACCTAATCATGCTAATTGCAATTTCAGAAATCATATACTTAATTTTAATGAGAGTTAGTCTCACCCTTACCTTAATTCAGATGAACAAAGCTTACGGAAGAAAACAAAAGTGATGAAAACACCCAAATATACTGCTGCAGTGCGCGACAGTTTTCTCTTAACTCCGACCTTGGTTCGACGATCCGAACGGTGAAAAGGTAGACCCAGGTGTTGTGAACCTTGTGTCCAAAATTCGTCACGATCCAACGGTTAACGAGTGAGAAATTGCTGTTTTACTGAGGCAGATTTCAGAAAAACGGGAATTGCTTTCTCTCTTCTCTTTGGTGGCTACTTTTCTCACAAAAAACTGTTTTTACGTTCCAACTATTCTAACCTAGCTTCTCCTATTTATATATCTCTTCTCCTCTATCTTATTTATTTCTAAATTAAATATATTTCTCCCCCACTTAATAATAATAATACACCAAATAATAAATATATTTCTATACTAGATAACATATATATATCCACACAAAATAACAAATATATTTTCACATAAAATAACTAATATATTTTCAAACCAAATAACAAATATATTTCTTTAACAAATATATCTCTACATAACAAACATATTTCTATAACAAATATATCTCTACATAACAAACCTATTTCTATAACAAATATATCTTTACACCACATAACAAATATTAGCATATTTCATCAAAATATATATTATAAATCAAATAATAATACACTAAAAATACAATAAATTAATAAAATATTAAATATTAAAAGTAGGGCGTTACAATGAATGACGTACTCCCAAAATGATTATGGGAGTGAAAAAGTTTCTTCATTTTATAGAAGTGTTTATTATTGGAAACCCGCTAAATAAATTCTTACAAAAGCCTCTAAAATGTGACCTATGATCATGACTAAGTATATACAATCTTACTCCCTTTAATATTTATCATGAGAAGAAAAAAAAACATCAAAACCCATTTAATATTTATCATGAGAAGAAAAAATAACATCAAAAACCATTCAGCGGTAATTTTTTTAAACAATAACTTCATCTTAAAAACCACACCATTTTTTTTTATAAAGAGGAATTTTTTTATAAGGCTTAAACACATTTTTGGCCCCTTATCTTTATTTTCGAGTTTATATTAATCCTTTTGTTTTAAAAAAAGTGTAGATATATCTTTTAATTTGTTTAATTGGTACCACGTTAGTCATTTCCATGCATCAAAGGCTAACAACGTTAAATGCAGTATACTTGACATATAAGTCAAATCTCCTTCCCACTTTATCAATTCCCCTCTAAATCAAAATTAAGGGTCATTGGATTTCATTAATCCCCATATTCTTCACCCAAAATTAGAGACTGCAACCAATCTTCTTTCCATCTGAGCTAACATATCAAATTTAACCTCAACTTCGTTTCTGCAATCATTGAACAATGATGCAGAAGGTGGATCAAACACAAATTCGCATGTATCTCGTACTTCAAAACACAAATTCATATAAAAAAGACCAACGTGATATCAATTAAACAAATTCAATACCTACATCTTTTTTTAAAATAAGAGATCAATATAAACTTCAAAATAAAAATAAGAGAAAAAAAATGTGCTTTAAGCCTTTTTATAATAGGCTTAATTGCAGTTTTAAACTCCTAACTTTCATAAAGTTGTGATTTTGACCCCTAAGAAAAAAAACTACAAAACGACCCCTTAAGTTTTGCATCTGTAACAGTTTTGGCCCCCAAGACAAAAAAATAAAAATAATAACACGCGGCACCTCACTTAGAGTGCCATGTCAGCGTAAACCGAGTCAAAATTGGCATGGGGTCAAAACTGTCACATATGCAAAACTTAGGAGGCCGTTTTGTAATTTTTTTTCTTAAGGAGCTAAAATCACAACTTTATAAAAATTAGGGAGTTAAAATTGCAATTAAGGTTTATAATAAGGACATTTGGGAGTATAAGGTTTAATTATTATAAGAACATGGTGCAATGGCCACGTTAGCTAGTTCTGCTCTCACTCTCATCACCCTCACTCGTTCTTCTTCTTCTTCTTCTCGTTATTCCAAGTTCTTATTCAACCATTTCTCTTCCAAAACACACCATCAACGACGTCGTTTTTACTCCTTCAACACCTCCACAACAAAGATAATGGCTTCTTATACACCCCCCTCAGAATCCGATACAATCACTACTGCCCCTTACGGTTCTTGGAAATCACCCATCACTGCTGATGTTGTCTCCGGAGCTTCCAAGAGACTTGGTGGCACTGCTGTTGATGGACGTGGTCGTCTCATTTGGCTTGAATCACGTCCAACTGAATCAGGGTAAGTTTCATTGACCATTTGTGTTATGAGATTAAAATAAGCACTGTTGGATAAGCTGGAAGTGGGAAAATGTTTAAAAATTTAATCTTTTGAAGTTTTTAAGGTGACCCTTTTGGCCCTTCATTCTCAGATAAAATAGCTTAATTAAGCTTCTATACAATAAGCGCTCATACATGTGTAAAATCATTTCTATAACAAAAGATAAACTTAAGTCAAACTAAGCTATGTTGGATAGTTTATTGGAAATAAGCTGAAAACAACTTACGCACATGTTATAAGCTGTTTCCATACGCTCTTATAGGCTTATAGAATAAGCTCTCACATATGTAGAAACTGTTGATGGCTGTGGTTGTCTCGTTTGATTTGAATTATGTCCAACAATATCAGGGTAAGTTTCATTGACCCTTTGTGTTATTAGCTTGAAAATCACATTTTTGGATAAGTTGGAAGTGGGAAAAGCTGAAAATTTTAATCTTTTGGAGTTTTTAAGCTGACCCTTTTGGCCATTAAGACCGAATTTGAATAAACAACTTAATTAAGCCCTTATGCTATAATCGCTTATCATACTTGTGTATCAGTTATTTTGAGTAACAAAAAAATAAAGTCAAACTGTTTTGATCTTTTGATTTAAGCAATAAGCTGTCTTCATAACTCATACACTATCCTGCATTGTTTATGGAAATAAGCTTAAAACGGCATATGCACGCATCCTATGTTGTATTCATCATCTCTTCAAAATAGTCTTGCAAATGCTTTTGTCAAGAGATAAACTCAAACAAGGCAATCAAAATAGATGCTAAATTACTTTCTTTTTTTGTTATTGTTTTAGACGGGCCGTTCTTGTTCTTGAGCCGGAAAATCCAGGGGGTGAGGCTGTGGATATTACACCAAAGGAGTTTGGAGTCAGAACATTGGCTCAGGAATATGGTGGTGGTGCTTTTACTGTTGCAGGAAATGTTGTGTTTTTTGCAAATTATAAGGATCAGAGATTATACAAACAATCCATCACTTCTCTCGGTGAGGAAGCAACATCAGTTTATATGTCTAGCTGTTTTATTATTGACACGAAATGACAGTTTTTTTGTGCCCCTTTGATATACCGTCTTACTTATCTTATGTTAGTCTCGTTCTGTCATCACATTGTGTTTTTCTTTATAGTAATCTTGGTGCATATTTTGAATGACGGTGAGTTTCACAAAATCACGGTGGTACCATGATTTTTCCGAACTCACTGCCAATCCAAACATACACTTTGTTTACTTGTATATTGATTTCGATCAACCTTAGAATGTAGATTCGGTGTTCTGTTATTTTCAATAGTGCCTCTGAAGAAAGCAATTTTGTTAACTGGTGCTGTTTTTTCTTTTTTGTTCCGTATGCGTGCTTTTCTCTTGCAGATGTGCCTCCTATACCTCTCACTCCAGATTACGGTGGACCAGTTGTAAGCTATGCAGATGGAGTATTGGATACACGCTTTAACCGTTTTATTGCTGTAAGGGAAGGTAAGGAATTAAGAATTAGTCTATCCTTGAGGTTTATGTTAGAATGCTCCCATTGTGTTTTTTCCTTTTAGAATTATTCATTCATTTGGTCACTAATGTACAATCACATTGCTAGATCGTAGGGAGAGCAGTCAAAATCCACCTACAACTATTGTATCGATAGCACTTGGCAGCAATGATACTCACGGTAATTATTTCCATCTTCATTGTGAGTTTAACCTCTGGAGGGGTTTAATGAATACTGCAAATTATGTATTTATTTGTTGCCTGTTATAGGTTTTCAAAAGTTGTTCTATTTTGATATACAATATTACAACCATTATTACATCGGAGTCTGACTGTATTGTTTGACTTTCAGAACCAGAAGTACTAGTCGGTGGGAGCGACTTCTATGCCTTCCCACGTCTAGACCCTAAAAGTGAAAGAATAGCATGGATACAGTGGAGTCACCCTAATATGCCGTGGGATAAATCAGAACTTTGGGTTGGCTATATTTCTGAAAATGGGTGAGCAGAACTCTTTGCCTTAGTTGTAACTTGTGTAAGAATTAAGACAGTCTGCTTACCCTGTATATGATTTCTTTTAGGGTTTGTCTAACATGCACGACTCACTTAAGTCTTCTGACTTCTATTTTGCACAACATTTTCTTAATCAGATGTCATCTATTTTAACTTGTAATATCTTTTTTTCACAAACTATCATCACAGTTGAAGATAATTCAGTTTAACTTGCCCTGTATATGATAATTCAGTTTGCCACGGATAATTCAGTTTGATTCTTTTGAACTGTGTTGTGTCTTCAAGTTCGATCAACAACACACTTCTCTCCTCCTCTAACCTCCCGTTCTTTATAGTTCCGACGAGTTTGCCACAGCCACCCACAGCAATACATATTCATTCCTCTTCTCTACGAAGCCTCCACATTGGGTCCCTTTCACTACAAAATCATTTACAAAGCTGTAGTTTCATAATAGATTTCATAGAAAAATAACAAATTTATTTAAGGTCTGGGCATTGGTTTGAATTTTAATAAAATTGGTCCATTCTATAGACAACGTACAGAAGCCATGGTTCTTTTGAGAGAGCTTTTTTACTGACTGTGTGATGCTTGAAGAAAAGAGGGAGAGGAAACTTGGGGTGGGGGACCAACAAATCAGTACTTGTGCTTATAAATATTAAAAAAAATTCGGCGGGTGTGAGGGAAAGGGTAATAAATCCTATGTTAAAGGTCCATCAAGAGATGCGGTGACTTACTACACCGTGCTAGACTTAAACAAAAGTGTTGCACCGTGCTAGACTTACTACACTCTTGCACCATAGATGCAGCCTTTCTTTAAATATGAAAAGTTGATACTTAAGCAGATATATATCATACAGCACATCTTTTATTGATTAAGTATATAATATAGGAGTTCATTTTAATATCCTTAAAAAAAGAAGCGATTACTTGAGTTGTATCAACTAGTACATACTTTGAGGTTGTTGGTGTTTATACTCTTTGTGATGTATATTCTGTGAGTCTATAATGAGATCATACACCTTGTGTTTATAATGATTTTACAATAAATACATTGAATACTTAATTAGTAAGCACTAACCTAGGAAGTTGTATAGTCTAGGAGTAATAACAATCAATCTAGGAAGTTGTACAATTAAAGGAATATCTAAAGATTCTTAATTTTAACAACTTTCATATACTATTTTCATAAAGCCTCATGCATAGATTTTATTCCTCCATTTTGGATCTTATTTTGTCTCTTGGATCTATTTTTCGAGGTCCATATAATAGTTGATGTTACTGTTTCATATTATAAGTATATGTCACATTTTCAACTTGAAGCATAATCATCTAAGTTTCCATGCAGAGAGATCTACAAGCGTGTTTGTGTAGCTGGGAATGATCTTTCAGTTGTGGAGTCTCCAACTGAGCCCAAGTGGTCCTCTGATGGTACTTAATTTAGGAATTTTATGTTACACCCACAAAAGTCGGTGCATTCTTGTTTAATATACACATTTTTTTATTTTAACTATGCAGGGGAACTTTTTTTCATCACGGATAGGGGAAGTGGTTTTTGGAATCTCCATAAATGGGTATTATATTTCACAGATCAATCCTGCTTGCCATGAACTATATATATAGTTTTAATTAACTTTTGATCGTCTGTATTGATAAATGTTCATAAATACTGTGTAATTTTAATTTCACAAGAAAACTATGCATTCTAGTCAACTATTTTTGTGAATAAATACTTCTGTTTTAATACTACAGATGATCTTGGTTGATAATTCGAATTTTCAATTATCATCTTCATTTGCTGTTTGTCTCGAATTCCTTTTTCAGCGAGATGATTGTGACAAACAATTTGGTTGAAAGCATGTTTGATTGCTATTTTTTACTGGCCACGCAATATCCATTATGCAATTTATAAATTATTTACATTTTATTTTTCTTTTCTAACTTCTTCAATTTGTTACAGATTGAGTCAGAAAATAAGGTCGTGCCTGTTTATTCTTTGGATGCCGAGTTTGCTAGGCCACTATGGGTTTTTGGTATGAATTCTTATGAATTCGTGAAAAGTCCTAAGCAGAGAAACTTAATTGCTTGCAGTTACAGGTGATTGATTCTTAGTCTGCTATTTATCCACCTCTTTTAATCCTTTCTCTTTTGCAATCCATAGTGGCCTAGCAAACTTAAGAATTTTTGGTACAATTAATTTAATGGTTTGATTGTGTATGCAGGCAGAAGGGGGTGTCATACCTTGGTATTATTGAAGATGCGCAGGGCTCACACCTAACCGTGCTTGATATCCCTTTCACAGATATCGATAACATTGTAATTTTCATAATTATTTCTTTGGCTTCTTTGTGTCTAAATCATGTATTCACACAATAATAATCTTAATTTTGCAATCGTGCCATTGCAGACTTCTGGTACTGATTGCCTGTTTGTCGAAGGAGCATCTGCAGTTCTTCCATCATCTGTGGCCAAGGTGATTTCTTCTTTCTCTCACCATTCTAATGTTAAAGTCATTTATGCTCACTCCCTGATAACTCTCTTGCTTTTTCAGGTGACTTTAGATGACAAGAAATCAAAAGTGGTCGACTTCAATATTATATGGTCCTCATCACCGGATAGTTTAAAATATAGTTCGTATATCAGTAAGCCAGTGCTGATCGAATTCCCAACTGAAGTTCCTGGTCAAAATGCTTATGCATACTTTTATCCACCATCTAATCCTACATACCGAGCCACTGAAGGGGAAAAACCTCCGTTATTATTGAAGAGCCATGGTAAATATTGGTCTCGTAGGAATCATCACAGTTTTATTTGTTGGTTTAGGAAAATTGTGTACCAAATACCAATAACTTAGTAGTAGTGCAACCACCACTTATAGGAATCATCACTTAGTTGTAGAACCACCACTTTTAAATTTGTTATATTTCCTTGAATATTTCAGGAGGACCAACAGCTGAAACTCACGGAATTTTAAATTTGAGCATTCAGTACTGGACTAGTCGTGGTTGGGCATTCGCTGATGTTAATTACGGTGGAAGCACTGGTTTGTTTCTCACCCTCTTTTTAGAAGTGGTTTGTTTCTCACTTTGCCTTTCCTACAAAACAATGTTCTGAATTATATAATGCATATTGTTTGGAAGGTTATGGCAGGGAGTACAGGGACCGGCTTTTAGGACGCTGGGGAATAGTGGATGTTAATGACTGTTGCAGTTGTGCTACATATTTGGTAATGATTTGTTTTCTAGTGTAGGGGAATCAGCAAAAATCTCATTTGATTCTGCTAGGAACTCAAGAATTGAACAATTTTATTGAAAGATCGAGAAAGGATAAAAGAGAATATAAGAGAAATAACTCCTCCAAGGGTTTCCCCTCAATAGTGTCTCTACTCAATTAAATACAATATCGAATCATCATCACTGAGGGGTAACCTTGGCGCAACTGGTAAAGTTGTTGTCATGTGACTGGAAGGTCACGGGTTCAAGTCTTGGAAACAGCCTCTTGTGTAAAAAACAGGGTAAGGCTGTGTACAATACACCAAATGGTGGGACCCCTTCCCGGACCCTACGTATGCGGGAGCTTTAGTGCACCGGGTTGCCCTTTTTTATTGAATCGTCATCACTATCTTTGTATTCTCCTATTTATACAAATAGTGTTATATAACAACCTCAACTAACTAACTATAACAACTCCTAACTACTTTAACTATTCTAATTAGTCATTATTCTATATCCTAACAGATTATCTGGGATTTTATTTATTTTATTTGATTCTGTAATTATTATTCCTAATTAAGGGAACAACTAATAGTGTAAATTTTTTCTGATATAAATAGTCCAAGTTTGTAGTAATATAATATGAAAGTGTTATTCCATTACTTACACACATTTGTTGTATATGATGTATTATCTAGGTGGACAGCGGAAAAGTTGACGGGGAGCGGCTTTGTATAACAGGGGGCTCTGCCGGTGGATATACCACCTTAGCTGCACTTGCTTTTAAAGATACTTTCAAGGCTGGGGCTTCTTTGTATGGTGTAAGTTCATCTTTCACTCTTATCATCCGTAGACAATTCATTTTCCTAAAGATGAGTGTTCGTGGAGTTTCCAACTTGTCATCAACTCCAATTATTTTTGGATGTTCTGTACATTTTATTTGTTTTTATTTCTTTTCTGCTAATATCTGTTTTCATTTCTCTGTCACTAATAAAGATAAGAATGAGATGAACAATTTTTTCCCTCTGCTTTAATATTCTTTAAGTGGTTAGTTTTATCTGGTGTTGTAAATAGCAGATCACTAAAATAGTGATTTGTTTGAATTTTGTTATGCTACAGCACTTTAGCTGCTATTTGACAACCCTTTATACTAAACCGCATATCATGGAACAATAACAATTTGTCCAAATTCTGCTATGTTATGGTGTTATAGCCGTTATTTGATAACACTGGTTTTAATTACCCATCTAATGGGTTACAGCTGCATACAACTTTTTTAGCCTTTTTTTTTCTAAACATTTTCATAACCTTTTTTAGCCGCTATTTGTTAACATAGCATGTTATATAATAACTTCAATTGAATAGTTATCCTTCCAATGTAATTACCTGGCCAATTGGTCTCTCAAACAGGTAGCTGACTTGAAGTTATTGGTAGAAGAAACTCATAAGTTTGAATCTCACTACATTGATAATCTAGTTGGTAAGTCAATGATCACTTGATGCATGAATTTGCTCTTTTTTGATATGTTTTATTTGGAGTTCATTCGTTCTCTTAACTGATTGCAGGAGGTGAGAAGGCGTGGTTTGAAAGATCCCCAATCAACCACGTTGATAAATTTTCTTGTCCCATTATTTTATTTCAAGGATTGGAGGACAAGGTTAGTAACAAAGCAAGTAAACCTTCGATATGGCCCTTGAACGATAGAAATATAATTAACAATCCATAAATTATCTTCAATTCATCTAGTTCGTCTCTAAGTTACTTTTAAAATAGGAAGGAGACTGATCATTTAGCGTCTAACTTGATTGATTAAGAATAGTTAAGGAACAATTTATTATATCTTGATAACTGCGAAACCAAATCGGAGAAAGGGTGATAGTTCAGGAATAAAAAAAGATTCTAAAGTGTAAACTGTTAGCCTATATCTAAATCTAGTTAAACTAATCAACAAATTTCAGTTCGATAAATTTATTCTACTCATTGTAGGTTGTGCCGCCTAGTCAAGCTCGTGAAATTTACCAGGCGTTGAAGAAAAAAGGTGTGCCAGTTGCTCTTATTGAGTATGAAGGAGAACAACACGGTTTCCGAAAGGTATATGCTGGTTTAATTGCTTTCGTAAATGTAAGTTTATGTAGGAAGCAGTGACTATATGCACTAAACTAATGAGTTGGATGTAGGCCGAGAACATTAAGTATACACTTGAACAACAAATGGTTTTCTTTGCGCGATTGATTGGGCGCTTCAATGTTGCTGATGATATTACTCCCGTCAAAATTGAGAACTTTGATTGAGAATGACTTTTCTAGAGGTATTAATGTCATCTTTCTTTATTGGCAAAATTACATCGGCGGACCTTTGAGTTTGATCATTATTTCGGATTGGTCACTGAAGTTATTTTTTCTTGAATTGGTCCTTTATGTTACTTTTATTTGCACCGTTAGATTTAAAGTTATACCCATTTTACAATGTTGTCCTTTATGTTACATTTTGTGATGTGCAAACTAGAGATGAACAATACTTAGGTGTTCATTCATGATACCTCACACTAGAGATGAATTAATCACTATTTTGGGTTTGTGAATTCGAAAATTTGTCATAAATGAATAAATTTCTGCGAATAATTAAGTACTTTGGTTCTAAGGTTTTTGGATTTTAGAATTTAAATTTAAAGAAGTCATGAGAGAAATAAAAGGGACGATTTTTACACGTTTATGTGAGTAATCTCAATGATAAAATGGCACTTTTATTAATAAAAATTGTTAAAAAACACTATCAGTACAAACATAAAGTACCAATTTTGGGACAACCAAAACTTAAAGGATCAATCTGAGAAAATGGTTATAGTTAAAGGACCGCAGAAATAATTTTGCCTTCTTTATATCTATGTTAGAACAATTGCTAAAAAATCCTTGTTATACTGTAAATTCAGGAAGTTCTGCTAGAACAATTGCACCGATGATGGTCTCCTGCCATAGGACCATTTTGCCAAGAGTGTAGTTTCTACTACGTATCCTCAAATCTTGTTTAGTTTTAAATCTGGTTTATGATTATGATCTATTATTTTGACCATGTTCAGGAAATGTAGCATGTATTTGTTGTCTAGAATATCAGTCCTGCAATAACAAAGTAGGTGGTAATGAATCATAAACCATAATGCTGTGAAATATTTTGCTCACAAAGTTGCAATAATAATACTCTGCATTTGTTTTCTGTAATCTACTTCTCATAACTTATTATTCGTATCATGAATTTAAATCACATATATGATTTTTGATATATTATATGGCATCATTTATTATGCTATTAACTATAACATAATAAAATCATTTATTTTGCCATAAATGATTTTTATTTTGTATTTTATATTTTTATCCTTTAAAAGAGAGAATATCAATTTATATTTTCAACATAGTATTTAGTATTTATTATGACTGAAGAAAAAGATATAACATAGTGGTATGTTGATTAAGAAATAACTAATGATGGAAATACCAAATGAATCTTATAAAAATGGACAAAACATATTTTCAAAAGAGTCTTATATTTAGAGACGAAGGTAGTAATATTTTATATTGTCGCTTGTTTAATGGAAATGTTTAGGGTCACAAGCATATAATAATTAATCGGGAAGTGATATTTTAATGAAATTTGATTTACGGTGAGTTTAATTTGCTAAAAAATCAATGGACAACACGACGATATTTGTATTTTGTTTGGTTTATAAACTGATCATGGTTTGGTTTATAAATTGATCATGAGACAATAGTTGGTCTTAAATACAAAATATCTAAAAGAAAATGTCATTTTTATTTTCTTCTTAAATAAGATCTCTCTCTCTCTCTAATTCCTTTGCTAGTGTTGATTAATCTTTACTTTGTATAGACCAAATGATTCTTTTCTCAACACTTGATTAATCACATAAAAGTGTTCAATTAGTTCTCTCTCTCCCCTTTCTCTCTCTCTTTCTCTCTCTAATTCCTTTGCTAGTGTTGATTAATCTTTATTTTGTATAGACCAAATGATTCTTTTCTCAACACTTGATTAATCACATAAAAGTGTTCAATTAGTTCTCTCTCTCCCTCTCCCTCCCTCCCTCCCTCTCTCTCTGGATTGAAATAAAACTTGTTAGCTTGTATAACTGTGAATCATCCTTTTTCCATTGTTCATGATCATCAGTAGCCACAAAATCAACTGTAGTTTTGACCATCGATTATGACATTGTTTAACAAATCAAAAACTATTTTTTTTATCATTAATTCATATAAGAACGCCAAAAAGTGGTTTTAGGACATTTTTTAAATTAAAAGTTCTAAGTTTTAAATGAAAAGGAATGTATTTATTATTTTGAGACATATTTAACTTGTATTTTTAAAAGAAAATTATCTTTTATTACTTAAATAATGTCCTTAGCTCTCAAGCAAATCTACAACCCTTACTTCTTAACTTTTGTGGCTAACAAAACGTCTAGCTAGTCACTAGGAAACGTTGGTCAAAACACTTTGACCTCAAATAAGAACGTAGATTTGTTATTTGCTGAGACTACTCCAAATCAATAAGCAGATCTTTTATTTAACTCTTCATCGAATAATAGATTTGTACAAAACCCACTTAAATAACAAGAAGAAGTTAGAAGAGCTACTGTCAAAATCAGAGAATCTCTCTAATCAAGTAATTTCTTTTACTAAATTTGTGAAGGAAGCCGTAAGTAGATTTTTCTTCTTAGGTTTATTTATTTGTTTGAAGTACGTTTTGTTTTGTGCTGTGTTTCTTGTGTGTTTTGCTATGTACTTTTGTACATATTTGTTTTTGGGTCTCTGTTTAATTGGTATATGTTTGTGGTATTTTAATTGGTGTCTTAGTGTTCTAGTTTGATTTTTCTTTAGCATATCTCAATTGGTGTCAAATAGTGGTACAACAATCATTTTATTTAGAGTTCCAGCTTAGTTTAGCCTTACTATGTCTTAATTGATATCAAATAGTGGTATAATAATTGGTGTCTTAAGTCTTAGCTTTATCTAAAATAGTTTTCTCTTTCTTGTTTATTTTTTTTCCATATATCTTTATAGTTGATTTTATTGTTTTTGCTTGGTGTCTATTTTTTTCTTCGTTCTTTTGGTATCATTTTTCTTCTTCTTTTTCTCTTTACTTGTTTATTTCGAGTTCTTTATGATTAACTTCCTATTGTTTCACTTTTTTTTTTAAATGAAGTTAAATTTTTTGATAAAGAACTATTATATGTTCATTTTTTTTCTCTAAACAAGGCGCCTTTAAGAAAATGGTTAATAACAAAAAGCTTTTAAAAACCCAGTAATCCAATCACACCCCCTTTCTTGTGCTTCAACCCAATGGAAAATGAGGAAATAAACCATCACATATGGAACTCCTCTCACTAGAAGAATCTAAGGATCATGACAACATGGCTGATCTTTAAAATGTTTATCCTAATATGCCTTCCAACCCTTATGATCAGTAGCTATAGCCTAGTAAATTAGGTAAAACCAAATGGACATGGAGGGAAGTCTTGTAGAAACCATTACCGCATTCTCCAACTCAAGGATCTTGATAATTTATCGAAAAAAATACTAGGGAAGTAAAAGATGAAGAGAAGTAAAAAAACATTTATTCCTTTGTTTTAAGTATTTTTGAAATGTTGGTGAAATAGTGAAAGTAGAAAAAAGGGGAAGTAAATGAGGAAAAACTAAAAGAAGGGAAATTTAAGTGTTCAATGAGTTTTTTTCAAGACATATGGAGCCAATTTATAGATAAAATAATTCCCGAAATAAATCACATAAAATTTGCTAGTGTTGATTAATCTTTACTTTGTATAGACCAAATGATTATTTTCTCAAAACACACACGTGCTGATGACGGTACGTCAACACTAGTTTTCAAGTCTTATTTGTGTCTTTTTTGTAATGTTTTGAGAGTCAAATGCTTGTATACATGGTTAAATAGCTCAAGATTCATAAAAGAGAAGTTTTGCATAAATTGGAGAAGAATACAAGAATTTAGCTACAAGATAAATCATGCCACGATGGACCTGAATCGTGGCACGTTTGAAGCGTGGAATTTACCTGAAGATGCTGGAAAAATCGTGGCACGATGGATGTGTAACGTGCCACGAAGGTTGAGTAAATTTGCTGCCATGTAGGATTAATGAGAAAATCGTGCCACAATGGTCTCGAAACATGGCACGATGGTGGGCTTTTATGAAACCCTAATTCTTTGTCTATAAAAGCCAGATGCGATCGGAAGCTTAGTGTGCGATTTTGGAGACCTAAACAGAGCATAAACGACACCAGGAAGTTGAAGAATAAGCCCTGAATCTCATACCAACTCATCGTTGGTCGGATTTATGTATGTTCTATTATTTCTATGTCTATGATTATGTTAGTTATGAGTAGCTAATCTTCTCGGTTGATTGAGCCATGATGAATCTAATGTGACATGTGAACCATGTAGCAAACTCTCTTTATTATTAATATTATTCAGTCTTTATTCAGAATTATTTGTGTTCATTGCTGTTCATATGATTGTTTGCATGACTATTAACCTTAGTTTCTTTCAATCACATAATTTGATCTTAGGAATTGAATGACTACTAGCCCTAGCTTTTAATCATGAACTAGTAATTCTGTTTAATTCAACATAAGGAACCTAGAGATAGGAAATTGAGGATTATGACATATGAATTAACGTTCCGACATCGCTTCCGCGGTTATTCAATCAGTTTAAGAGATTAAAATGTTATAACCTAGAAAAGGGCTTTGAGTCAAGAGATTTATCAAAGCTAATAAGTTAATCCGTCGTAAAGAATGAATAATTGTTGAGAGTAAAGAGAGATAAGCTATTTCACATAAAGCAATAGAGGATTCATCGGCTTGATCATCTGTTTTAATCCAATTATCAAACCATTTTATTTACCTTGTATTAAGTTTTATGAACCAAAATCAACTGCCTAGGGCAACCTTAATAACTTTTATACATCCTAAATAATAACTTGAATGCCGAATTGAGATTAATACAATCCTCGTGGATTCGATCTTTATTAGTACTTCGATAGTTTTTGGTACACCTGCTAAATATCTATCACGCGCGCGCGCGCACACACACAAGTTATATTTAAAACTTCCAAAACTAAAAAAGCTTTAGACAAATGGTTGATAGCTAGGTGGAAAATTTAAAGGTTTATAATCTTAAGAAGATATTATTTATTGCAGAGTAAACATGAAGCTAAAAACGTTATAAAATGGTGTGAATACCATAGCAAGAGCGAATGACCAACTTTAGAGTGGACCAACATCTATCAAGTTAGATTGGACTTATTTCCTAAATCATCTGTTGGAGTTGGCTTGCATTTTGAGAATGAAACCAGATAAGATTCCAATGATAACAAAACATACATAAGCCTTAAATGAATTTTCCTTTACATGCCTCTTGCACGGGGGTTGTGGACCATTATTGAATTCTAGCCGAGCATAATCTTTAAAGCATCTCTTCATTATAAACATCAGACTTTGAGTATTGCAGGCATTCAAAGGAATCTATTCGAGCATCAAAAGAACAAAAAGTCCTTTGGGCCACCTTTTCTCTAGTTAGTCTACTTTCCCATACTCGAGTTACACCCCTTGGCGTTCCTATAATTCCCATGAAAAATAATCTGAACAATTCAGATATGAGTATGATTAGGTTAACAAGGGTTAAGAGGTAGCCTAGCCGTGAAACCTAAACGAGAATTGAGGAAGTCATATTAAACTTCAAATGAAAAGATAACTAAGAAACGAAAAACCATTCATTCACCTAACCCCAAAACAGTTTGACTTTGAACGAAGTATATCACTAATACAGGTGTAACACCACTATAATAGAAATCTAGATTAAATTATAACAATGTTAAACATTACAATAATACAAATGCGGTCTTTGAAATTCAATTGGAAAAAACAACCTCGGAGTCAAATACTTCAAAATTTAAAAGTACATAGAAGAAGTCACATGTAGACAATCCCATATTTAAAGTAAAATACATCATAAACATCATCACCATAGTAAAACTCCAACTACTTCCCCGCTTCACTTGTATATTCTTTCCTGTAAAAATTAAATAATGATGATGTGAGTTTAACTATCTTAGTTAGTTTCCGGACACGGAAACTCAACCTTAACTCTAGCCATAATTTAAATTGTAACCTATCTTACTTATATTTAGAGTACAAATACTAATGTAACTTCTAGTATAACCTCTAGACATAATTGTGTAGATTATTGAACATGAGAAAACTCCGATAACTTAAACTAAACGACTTGTGAACATAAGGGATCACTACAATGGAACTATCACTAACATGTCATTTATCTATCAATATTGTTTGGTAAGATAAAAATAAATTAACTCCCATAAATGATACCTCATTTACCTGTACTTACACGTTATGTTAAGATAAAGACAGTGGACCTACCAAGATAGGACGAAACCCAATGTTCGCACTTAATTCCACATAACTAATTGTCTAGATTACCGAATATGGACAAACTCCGAACATAAGGGATCATGAATATGGATCCATCACTAAAATGTTTTTTTTTTATCTTTTAATATTTTTTTTAAGGCATAGATAAATTAACTTCTTTAAACGGTGTCCCGTTTACGCATACTTACATGTCCCCGTCAAATTAAAGAAAAAGTGTCCTCCTAGATATGGTGAATCCCAATATTCCCACTTAATTTTTTTAAGGTGTATTCCCATATATAAACCTCATTGTCATATCAATACATACACATAAATTTTATACGCAATTATAACATTAACTACCTTTTAATTATAATCCACTTAACATTAATCTATTTCATCGCATATGTTCATCATTATAATAATTCATAAACATACATCAATCATCATCTTAATTTAGTTACTTTCTCTTCAAATATATATATATATATATATAACTCTCTCAAGTTTGATTTTTAAAAGTTAGCAACATTGCTTTAAATTCCATGATAGAGCAATTGTGTTCACAAATTTATCGAGACATATTTGCATAGTAAAATTATGAAGTTTAAAATGAATAAACTAATACATTCCCTCTTTCAAACACAACTGGTTCAACTCAACAATAAGTTTTATATCTCAAGATACATGCGCTCTAAGATAACTGAGGCAAAATGACTTATAAAATAGAACAACCCACTTCATAATGTCAGTAAAAATAGAGTTTTCTAACTCAACTTATGAATGAAGAAATTTCAAATACTCTCCAATATCATACTACGATATATAAGCTTTCAAGCCTAATTGGTTTCATTTAAAATCGAGTTTCTTAACTAAGTTATTTGAATTTTGAATCAACTATGACATGACCATTTTCAAAGCAAATGCCAAGCCAAGTTTCGTAGTGATGTTTTAGCTTAATTCCACTAGTTCATTTTGCATTCTAACACATACTAACATCAGTTTAGTAAAAAAGAAAAGGTATATCAGATCTCAATCATCAACATACCAATCAAATTATAACTTTGATCCTATATTAATCAAACTATCAAACATGTAATATGCATATAACCTCAGTCTTTATCTTTTGGGTTAATAGGCTTTTACCCCCTGCCATATGGGCGCATTTTGATTTAGTCCCCTAGTGAAAAAAAAACTTGGAGATTCCCCCTTGACATTAAAAGATTATTTGGTTTTAAACCTTGAGGAGGGATGATTGTACATAATTGACTATGTGGCACGCTGACTAAGATATGACTGTGTAAAACTGATGATGTGGCACACATATGGCAGGAGGGTAAAAGCCATTTAACTCTTATCTTTTCTAGAAAAAGCTCGCATGCATCTCCTCCTAGATTTTTTCATCATTTTACCTAACGTATTCATTATTAAAATTTAAACACATCTTAAATCATCGTTTCATAGTAAGATAATAATTACAAAGGCAAATGATTTAGAACACTAATCACATATTTTATCATGTTCATCCTACTTCATATTCTCAGGTATCAACATTAATTTCTCAATTATCTTATAAAACCGTGCATGAATCTAATTCCTTCATTCATAATCCATCTCACATTAACCGTAATTATTCAAATTTTCAACAAATACTAACTCCAACAAGTAACTTAGATTATTTAGAGTCCACTCTCATGCATGTGGTAAAGGGTATGAAAATTCACCCAAGTTCAATCTTTAGATAATCTTGGATTCAAAGGTTAGGATGATGACGTTGCTGGAACCGATGACAAGCAAATTGTTAATATATGAAGATGATGACATGAGAGAGTGTAAGTGAAATGTTTAGTGGAGTATGAGTTGAGACTTAGTTGGGTTCCTAGAATTTTACTAAGTGTAGTGTTTCTACTACTAAGTACATCTCTAAACAGTTCTTCTCTCCTAAAATAATCGTAGTCATGCCACTTATAATGCAACAAAAACAAAACTTAAAAATTAATCCAATGTATGAAAGTATAAAATATACTAGGTCTAATAATGATAGTAATTAAGCTCCAATAATTTATTCAAAGAGGAGAAATTCGAGGTTGTACAAAAGATCTTAAAAATTCTACCGTAGAAGAGATAAATTTCAAAAGTTTATTGATATTTTAAAATAATTATAATTACTTAAGTTTATAATTGATTTTGCTCAATAACATATCAGTAAAAACACTTCTAATATAATGCAAACAACATGTTGATGCATATACTAACCTTTGTCGGTTCATTAGTGATACTCATGGCTTTTTCTTTTGAGGTTTTCTACCTGGCCATGTGCCATCCTTCTCATACCTCTCAACTTCTTTCTTAGATCGGCATGTTAGGTTGGGTACATGCCAATGAACATAGAACTGCAAAAGATCAATGTTATGACATTCATTGCATTATTTCAGTGGAAAATACCAATAGAACTAAAAAGGAATCAAAATATAATAAAATTAAAAATATAAATTAGATCATTATGAGAAAAACATTCACATAGTTTTCAATTGGAAAATATGAACTTTATCCTCTCGTGACATTTATTCTTTATTAAATAATGCACCAACAAGAGAAACTGGAAAGTAGAAGAAATAATGAAGATATTAAATGATCTTACCGCATCTTCCTTTCCATTTTTCCTCATCTTCTTTCTCTTGGTCCATCTTCCAATCCATGGAGGATTGGGAGCTTTTTGTTTCTTCAAACTTGCAGTGGATTGTTTTGATGGTCTTCCTCTCTTTCTTCCCTACAACATAAAAATATTATAGGGGAATAAGAAGCATGTATAAGAGAGCATTTCAATGTTGATTTACATGACTTCATTAGCTGTGAAATATTTTAAGGGATTCATTTATGTTCATATTTTATAAGTAAATTTTGATATTATGCCATTGGTCACTATGTATTGTTGATAGTATTGTTACATGTTTCTTTGTTAAAAAATTGAAATGGGTGTTTTTTTTAAGATAGTTTTTTCTTTAAATTTATCTAATTTGTTGGTCTTAAAAAGAGTATACATAAGTTGAGGGTATGTATACATTAATCAAAATGAAAAACAACCAAGCATATATTTGTTTACAAAATAGTTATTGTGACACCGTATGATGGACCAAAATTGGTGGTACCGCACATGAAAATTATTTCACAATAAAAAAAATACACTCATTATGATATAAAACAATTATTAGACTCCTAAATGGTACTAAATATAACACTCAAGAGATAGTGAAGATTGACTTCAAATATGCATGTATGATTGAGTATTTATTTTCAATATTGAATTTTGGATCACTCCCTGAACCTTATAAAGTATTGATCCTTATAAAACTTTATAGTTGTAAAAAATTAATATACATCATCCCAAGTAAACTATTATGAGTTTAAATTCCTTTTATTTGATTCCTTGTAGAGGCAACTGTTTTTAGATCATTAAAACATGTTGACTTAATCCAAACTAGTCATTTTTTTGAATGACAAAAATATATTATATAAATAAAAAAGGAGGAATCTCTTGCAAGAGTTAAACCAATTATATAAATTAGAGTACAAGAAGAACTCAAGTAAAACGATAATAAAATGAAAGAATCCTCTCACAGAAAAACAAGAGCGAAAACTAAAACTTCATTAGAAAATATTCTAAACTCCCATCGGGAATACTCAACCACAACCAAACAAGAGGAAGACTAGGAACATAACCCCTCTGTCAACCAACTCCAAGACAAATCCACCACAATTCCTTTACGATGCCAACACAAAATGGGTTCTTGATCCCACTCATAGAAGGAAGAAGTGTGACCATAATGTTTTCCTAATAACCAATTCCAAGAGGTGTATTTAACCATAATCACCAACTAGAGCACAAGCGTCTCCTTCCCCAAAAAGATGTGATCATAATCATATATTTTTTAATTTTAATTTATTAATAGACAATTGATCAGCGGAGAAGAAAATGAGTTTCTTACGATTGCAAAATTTTTAAAGAAAAAAAAATAGTTTCAAGAAAAAATATACAACATACACAATTATAAAAAAAAAACTGATCAGAGTCAAGATTAAATCATTAGAAAAATTTACCCTTTTATTGTTTTTTCTTATAAGATTTTGAAGAAGAGATCTTTTGGTCCTCTTCTTCAGATGAGATTTGCAGGGTTGAATGCTCCTTCTCTGTTTCAGTAAAATCTGATATCACTGAATCAGGATTCTTCATTTCAGCCATGATATATGTTTGCGTGACTCGAGATTTGTAGTCTATATGCTATTATCAATTGATTGTGTGAAAGAAAGAAGAAACACTATAAAATTTATAGAAGAATATGAGGAAAAAATTATTTATAAAAATCTACTTTAATATTTTTTCAATGAAAAGTTGTTCAAAAAATTAAGAAATCTCTTTTTGAAATTTATAAAAAAGTTTATTGGTCAATGTTATTTTTGATGAAATTGGTCAAAGTTCTCGTCCTCTATTCAAATATGGTTTAATTTCTATACCATACACACCAGAAGAAAAAATATTTACTGCTATATATTGATTGAGTATTTTAGGATTTTTTTTTTTATCATTTTTAGTAAATATTTACCACTAAGACGTATTTTTTTTTATTATGTTATAAATAAATAAAATATGAAAAAATACTAATAATTAAATAAAATAAATTTCCTCATAAAACATTAAACAAAATAAAATATTTATAGACATTAAATATTTTTTTACTAATCCTTATTTTGTTGTCAATTAGCCTCGTGACTAAAATTTACTTTTTAAAGTGAATAAGTGATGTGTCCGAGATTCGAACCCCGACCACTGCATAATACAAAACATTGTCCATGCTCACTGGGACTTTTCCTAGTCTTTTATTATTATTTATTTTTTTACTAATCTTTATATTAGCTGACATATTATTATAGTATCTTTGTAACAACAATATTATTATAATAATTAAATGATCTTAAAAAAAATTAAATGATAATATCTTTTAAATTCATAAATGGATATTTATTCTAAATTTCTTACAAAATTTCTAAACACATATTCGCTCTGTTCATTTTTACTTATCACTTTTATTGAAAATTGTTCCTATTACTTATAATTTTCAATGTTTGATGCAAACTTAATTATTATTCTTTTCAATAATATTGTTAAATTTTTATTTATGATAAACCAATAGGTGAAATGAGATAATTAACTACTAGTCCTCATGGGTTTATCTCAGTTGGTAGGGACAGTGCATAATATATGTAAGGTTTGGGGTTCAAACCCCGACCACCAACAAAAGATAATTAACTGCTAAGGATATTATAGAAAAGAAATTCCATCAAAATAGTTAAATTAAATTTTTTCATGGAATGCATAAAAAACCAGAAAGAAACAACTAGAAGTGAATGTATGTATGAATTTAAATAGATTATAATAATTGAACATATTAATTGAAAAAAATATAATTTAATATGATCAACTAATGTATTACTTTTTGTTTCAAAAAATTAATTACTTTTATTTAGTATTTACTATGTCATTTTTTACATATCAAATACTTTTTATAGATATTTTAATTAATTAAGTAGCTCATGATAGAAAATTACTTAGGTTTTTATTTTATTTTTTTTTATCATCATTTATAGTCGATTTAGGGCAGAAGTAGTTAGTTTAAGTGCATTTTAGTGGAGAATTCAAAAGCAAGTCATGAAAGACAAGAACAAGAAATGATACTTAAAGCCATGAAAATGGAGAATAAAGTGAAGCATAACTAGCCTCGTCATCACACGTAACGCGTGCTATGAGTTGTTCGTCGCGAGTTTAAAGAGAAAATGAAAGGTTCAACCTCACAATCGAAGCATGACCATTCTCTTTGTCCTTGAAGTTCTTTGTGAAGGGGAGAAAAACACAAGAGGGGGGGGGGGGGGGGGGGGGGGGGTTGAATGGTGTTAGACTTTTTTCGTTTTCTAAAAAAAAAAACACAAGAACACTTATGATCAGAAGCAAAAGAGACAACTTCTGAAGAAGATGTTCAGGAGCGTGTGCAGCGGAATGATAAACAGAGAGAAAAGAGAAGAAGCAAGACACAAACAATTTATACAGGTTCCTTCCACAAACTGGAAGTAGTCATGTCCCCCTTGCATTTCCAAGGAAAGTTCACTAAATGTAATATCTGATTACAAATGCTCAAGCACACAAGCAAGAGACTGCAAATGCTCAAGAACACAATCAAGAGACTTCTAATGCTCAAGCACACAAGCAAGAGACTTCTATCAAACAAAATTACAAGGAAAATGTTTGAGGTTGAACACTTGATATACAATCAGTGGTGTTCTCAATACAAATCAGATACAAACTCTTAAGACTTTTGAATTTCAAAGATATAAACTTGAAAACTGAAATTCTAAGTGAACTTTTGGATGCTGAACAATTTGACAAAGTCTTGGCGCTTTCAAAATGTTGTATAGTCTTATTGTTCTTCAAGTATTCACTCCTTTATATAGAGGTGTGAAATGAACGTTGTAAGTGGCAACACATCCAAAAAGAGTCGTTGTTGAAGCTTGATCTTTCACCAATGATTCTTTGCCTGATTAAGTTATTGTCCTATGAAGGATCAATTTCAAATCCATTCCAGTTGTGAAGGAACATTGTTACAAGCGTGGTTGTATTTCAGAGCTGTTATCTTGTCTTGTAGAAGAGACACAAAAACAAAGTAGTGGAGAAGGTGGTTGTACAGTTCGTACAGAGTACAATGTCAACGCTTCTTGTATCTTTGCAGCCAAATGACTTCAAATCCTTTTGAAATGACCGTTGCATTATTCCACTAATCTTCTGTCAATTCTATATGACTTTCGTTCCAAAATATAACACTTATTCCATAAAATCTTGAATCATTTTACTTATGGTGAAATACTACAACTTTTGAAGAACCAGCTTCTGAGGACCTTCAGCTTCTGATGACGTCATACTCTTCAGGAGCGCCTGACTTCAGGAGTGCTTGACTTCAGGAGCGCTTTAAGCTTCATTATATTTGTTTCATTTGGTCTTTATTGTTCTTCTAGAACCTTTGTAAGATATAACACTTGGTCTATGGTCCTGTACACTTGAACAAATGTTAGCAATACCAATTGTCAATTTTTAATACCTTGTTATCATCAAAACTCTTTAGGGTTTATTGTTAAACACATTTTGTTCCAACACTTTGTCTGTTTCTATACGTGGTCAGAAGAAGACAAAACTGTACTTAGATCCTTGATAGAGACAACTATAGAAGACAACAAATCTGATGTGGAGCATGTGTTCCTCAGGATCTTCTGAGTCTGGGCAGTCGTCCAAGTCTGATGGTGCCTTATGTGTCTTATGATATTTGCAGAGTCTGATGAGGTTAATCTTCAACTTCTGAGTTGTGTCGTTTTCTTCTAATCTAAGATGTTGACTTGTGGTTGATCTTTCTTCAGATCTTCAATCATAGTCTTATAAGCTTATCTTGTGCTTCTGATGCTTTAATAGATGTTCAATTCATCAATAAATTTTATTTTATGGTCCTGCACACTTGAAAAAAATATTAGCATATCCAATTGTTATTCAATACTTTGTTATCATAAAAACCTCAGAGGAATTGTACAACCCAATTTTGTTAACAACAATCTCCCCCTTTTTGATGATGACAAACACAAGTATTTGAAGAAATTGTTGTTAATCTAATTAACTGGTAGACTTCAAAGTTTGAGGTTTGTAAGCTCCCTCTGAGTCTGACAGTCTCAGGGTCTGAGGTTTGCAAGCTCCCCCTGATTCTGTGATAGTTCATAAGGTGAGGTTTGCGAACTCCCCCTAAGTCCTATCTGATAGTTCATAGGGCAGGGTTTGTAAGCTCCCCCTAAGTCCTATCCTAGTTAATTAAATTCATTTTTAATCATAATTAAACACATCAGAGAACATAAATATAAACATATCAGAACTTCAACTTGTATCAGACTCTTAGACATATCAGAACTACTCAAGTCTGTTTGGTCTAGTCAAGTCTGATAACTCTTCAGAATATGATAAGCATTTTCAATTAAGCACATATTAGATTATGTTCTTTAGCCTTTTACTTAGGCTCATCAAAAGGTTTTGAGGCTTTGAGGTTTAGGTTTAGGTTTCATCATCTCATTAAAGGCTTTGAGGTTGTTTTTTGTTTCAGCAGTTTGAGCTTTCACTTATTCCTGAGTCTTACTAATGTCTTCCATTCTTGTTTCCATACGATATTTCCTAGCTTCCAAATTGCTTACCATAAATTGCAATGCCCTTTGTTATGCTTTCATAGCTTCTAACTCTATATCTGCCCCATAATCACATCTACTAGATTCCTCATCAGACTGCCTGACAATTTGCTAAGGCAGATGTTGAGTGTGAGAGACCGCAAGAATTGTTTCTTTTAGAAGCTGGGGTGGTGGTTCCAGCTGTCTGAATGCACTTCTTTTGAGGTCTACGACATCCATAGCTCTTCTGACTGCATTAAGCCATCTGATGAGTTTCTTTGCATATTTTCAGCGGATAGATGCTTGATTTGATCAAAAATCAGATTAACTAATTTATGCAGTTGTTCCCTCTTAGCATTTATTTTCTCAACACTAGTAGCTATCAAGTGATGACAGGTCATCTTACGTTATTCTTAGCATGTTTTTCAGTCAATTTCAATAGGTTTTACAAGCAGAAGAGAAGAGTATTCAAATCATTGTTTATGATTTATGGACATTTGTAATGTTTTCTATATTTGAGTCCATAATTCTATTCTTCCCGAAACATAGAAACTTTAGGAAGTTTTGTTGTAAAATCACGAAGAAATCATGCATATCGACAAAGCAAGATATCTGAAGATTTGTGAAGACATTGGGAATATGAAGAATGAATATTCAAGAGGCCTCATAAGACGTTACAGAAGGAGGAATTCTATTCCCAAGTTCCAGGACATCTTATATGGAAACAAACACCCGAAAAGGTTAAGAAAATAACGATTTCAGCACCAGACATAGTCACAAGCGCCAAAGGCGCACATATGGGGGTGCCAGGCGCCCATGAATTTATACTAGGGTGCCTGACGCCTTGCGCACTACACACATTCGCCTGGTGCATGGCCCTAGGCGCCTGGAACATGTGCCTTGCGGCCCAAGGCGTCACTTTGTGACTTTTTCGTGAAGAAAGCCCGTGGTTTTAGTCTAAGTTCAGGTGGAAATTCTCCTTATAAATACCGCATTCCTCATTCACAATTTCTCATTCAGAACGAAGCGGTTCAAGAGGAAGGCAAACACTAGGAGCTTCAAGGGAGGAGTCTCTCTGCTCACTCAAGGTTTTTCTAGGGTATGTTTTATTTCTTTTGTAATTTGTAAACTAAATCTTTTTAGGCTAGGGTTCTAAGATGAAACTTTATTCTCTATTTTATTTTTAACAAACTCTCATGTTGAGTTTAGTCTGAGACAAGTGAATGATGTGCGGGGCTCAAACCTAACCGTGCTTGATATCCCTTTCACCTATATCGATAATATTGTAATTTTGACGCAGAACGGAAGCGTAGGATAGGAAGCGCTAAACCTAGATTGAAAAGAAACAAGTTTGAAAGCGACAAATTTGTGAAATTAGGGTTCTGGAACCCACCATATATTGAGAAATCTCTCTAAAATATTATTGAATGAATAAAAGTAGCCACTTAGGCTACAACTGCTAAGCTTAAATAGGGAAATAACAAAACTCTAATGGGCCAAAAATAACAAACAGAGACAAATGTAGAAAACTACTAAAATTGGAGGCTAGCAACCGCTATACCTACTAAAATAGGGTTCCGGAATCCACCAGAAATTGAGAAAACTCTCTAAAATACTATTGAATGAATAAAAGTTTACCTCTTAGGCTACAACTGTTAAGCTTAAATACGGAAATAACAAAACTCTAATGGGACGAAAATAACAATTTCGAGTTACCTATGCCAAGGATAGGGTCCAACAGTAACACGTGCCTGTCTGAGATATCAATTGGCCACTTTTCATATATTAGTTGTTGACTATTATCACCTTCCCTATGGATCAGAATTTTCACAATCTTAATACCTTTACAACATGCTTGATGAGTAAACCTGTAAGTGCACGGTTCTACCGATGTAGAAATAAAAGATATCGTTCCGACAAGGAGATATGAATTCAATTAACCTTTATGGGTGATTAGAAGAAAGTTAAATTATAAAGTTATGACTTTTAGAGATTAAAAATAACAATAATAAAAAACGCCTTGGGATTATTGGTTCATCTAAATAACAAGTCATCCACAAACAAACCCTAAATTGATTATTTTATATTGGACCCACTTTCTAAAGAAAAGTTTCTCTTAAGCGTATCAAAGCTTCTCTCGAAGTCATTGAGTGTGTTCCTCTAGCAACCACGCCTATTCTCATGGTTGATTTTTATTAGAATCCTTAAAGAACGAAACTTTATGTGTCTCAAGGTTTGCTAGACTATTCTCATGTTTCGCAATCCTTGTCTAGTTTCACTTTTTCCAATATCAAAGCTTCTTCTTTAGATGCTTCTCTTTGATATTTGTGATGATGAATTAACAAATACTAACCCTCCGCTTTCGCTTTATGAGTTTGGTATTTGTTAATTCATTATAAAAACGGTGAAATTAGATTAGAAAGTATATTTATATAAGAAACAGGGTTTATGGTTTGGTTTGATTAGGATTATGTCATTAAGACTTATCCAACAATCCCAAGACAAGAAGAGTCTACTCACTCACGTTCATTGTAGACTTAGAAGAGAAGAAGAAGAAGAAGAAGAACATAAAATAAAATAAAGGTGAACTTTTATTCAAAGAAACAATTGTCACTTATTATTTCAGAGAACAAAAGATGGTTTTACAAACTAGATGGCTGCTCTATTTATAGTCTAACATTGACTTGAGCCTCAAGAATAAATTACTAAAGTGTTGCACAAGAAACCATGGGCTCTAGGTCAGAAATAATAAAATAGGCAGCTTGTCGGAGAAGCAAAAGCAGCAAAAGGACCAAAGGGGGCGCACCTCTTGTCATATTATTGTACAAGATCTTCAAATTCTTTGCACATGATATTTTTGTATGAGATATTCATATTTTTTGACATGAATCCTTGAACCAGATATTTTTGTATAAGATCTTCATATTTTGGGCACGAATCAGCTCCAATTATCATTTCTTTTGCTCTAAGACTCAATCTTTCAAATATTTGTTCCTGAAATATAAATAACTTGCAATTGAAGTAAAATAGTTCTAAAAAGGAAATAATATGAAATAAAATGAAATCAAATATAAATAAAACAGACTCAAATATTATATTAAAAACACTAATTTGTTGACTCATCAGACTCCCCCACACTTGAATCTTTGCTTGTCCTCAAGCAAAATGCATAGACATAACAACATAAACAAGATTTAACATTTGACGATACAATTAAAAACTTATGTCTCCTGTAAGACTTCATTTCAAGTGTATACTAATCACAACTTCAAGTATTCCTTGTGAACCCATTTAACCCAACAACAGGTTTCAAGCGAGTGTGTGTGTGTAGCTCAACCCTTTTCTTGCTCCTGTATAAGATAAATATTATGAGGAAACATGTTCTAACCTTAAGACTAAACCAACCGAGAAAAATTCTTTCTTCATTTTATATGAGAGAGATGGGAGTATTATTGATTTTTGGAGACAACCATCTTCACGTAGGAAGTCGGAGGGCCTACCCCCTTCCCCAATCTAGATTCAATGGTGCCCCTTATATTTATATTTGTTCTGCCCCCTTATGTTTTTCAGGATAACATCACCTTCACGTAGGAAGTCGGAGAGCCTACCCCCTTCCCCAATCTAGATTCAATGATGCAACCTTAGAATTTAATTGGCTTTATATTCCCTCACACTAACTTATACTACTTTTACTCTGAAATTTTTTAATGGTTAATTCACCTTTAGAGGTATAACGTGCTCCTTAAAATACCTACTTATACCCTTACTCAAAAGCTGCAACTTGTGCTTTTCTCATAGAGAAGTTTCACAATAAAACAAGATGTGGGTATAGCAAGAACACTTAAAACACAAGAAATTACTTTCATGTACAAGAAACAACCAATTGAAGGAGACTTTAACAAAACATTTATGCCATAATTCACAATAAAAACAAGCTGCTTAATCTTGCCTTTCGCAACAAAACATAACAAAATAATTAAAGTTTAAGGGAGTTTGGAAACACAAGACACAAGACACTTGGGAGAAGCATTGTCCTCAATGATTTGAAAAGAAGAAGAAGGAGAAAAGGTAGAAAAAGAAGGAAAAGGATAGAGAAAGCTCACAATTTATTGAGGTCCATAAGGTGGACCTTGGAGGTGAAGGTGTTGCATCATGTTCTGGAGCATTTGTTTATTTTCTTCGTTTATTCGATTGCCCCTTTGGACATCATTCCTTAGCCCGACCATTTCAACACCTTGTCTTTGTTGCTCGGTGCTTATTCTTTGAATTTCGGTTTGGATCCATGCCCACCGTTCATCATTATAGTTCACACCAGCTTCTTGTTCATGGTGCAAGTTTGCACCGACCTCCTCTTCATCACCACCATCATTATGTACCTGTGGGTTAGTACCAACATAAAGAAAATTTTCTACCACCTCTGGGTTTGTTATAGTCGGATTAGGTAGAATAATCAAACAATGAGCACTATTAATTTTCCATTCATATTGGTAATTGTGAGAGTAGCCATAAAGAACATAGAAGTGAGAGTATCTAGGTCTAGCCTAAAGTTCCCCTCAATCCTAGCAAGCCCACTCTCCGTACCCACTCCCATCTTTCTAGCAATAAAGGTGATGATACCACCTACCACAATTTCACTTTTATCATCTGGTTTCTTTTTAGCAACGAAAACAAGATAATCAAGCAGATAATAGCAAATGTTCACATGGTCCTCTATACCTAATTTATCCATAGCATTAACATTAGGGTACCGACAAGCAGAAATAGTTCTAGAGATAAGAGATTTATACCTATTATTTTGCTTGTCATCTTTAAAATTGATGCCATGGTTTCAGATTGTTGCTTTCTTCCTCCTTGCACCACTTTCAATCTCCTTGCCTTTCCTCTTTGATGCCATTTGACCTTGGTTTGGGTAAAGGTTTTGTTGTTGGCTAGGTTTTGTGTGGGAAAGGTGTTTTCGTTTTTAGTAAGAGGTTTTGAGTGTTGTGGTGAGGATTGATGAATAAATTGCGGTTTGGTGAAGTTTGGAGAGTTATGGAGGTTTGAAGGTTTAGGTTATGGAGGTTTAGAGAGAGAAGTTGAAGGATGAAAGAGGTTGTGTTGGTTGAATGAGGAAGAAGAAAGAAATTTTTTGGTTAGTTTTGTATGCTGATGGGTTGGCACGGTCGTGCCACCACAGGCACGGGCCGTGCCAAGCTTCTGGTCATGGCCTCAAATTTTTTTTCTTTTTTTTTTTCCGAATCATGTTTGGACAAATACCTGCAAAACAAATTAAAATAACACAAAACAAACAAAAGAAAAGCAATAAAATCTATGGGTTGCCTCCCACGAAGCGCTCGTTTAAAGTCATTAGCTTAACGATTGAGAGGTTTCTCTACCTTATACCCAATCTTTCACGAAGGGACAATGGCATCAAACTGACACTATCTCCTAAATCACACATGGCTTTTTCTATAGTCTCGGATCTTATGACACATGGTATGGAAAAACTCTCTAGATCCTTAAGTGTAGATGGCAATTTGTCCTGAATGATTTCGATAAGTTTCCTAAACTGCTCATCTAACTTGGACTCATCAAACCTTTGTGGTAAAGAAATTTTTGGCTTACAAGGTGGTGATGCGTTAGGCTTTTCACTTTCTACTACAACTTTCTCACTTTGTGGTTTTTCACTCTCTACCCCAACCTCAATTGTCTTGGTTTCCACAACGGGGTCCTCTAATTGCTTACTATCCCCAAGTGTAATAGCCTTTATCAGGCCTTTGAGGTTGGTTTTAGTTTGACTCGGAAGGACTCCGGAGGGTTGTGAGGAAGAGGTTACTTGTTGGGCTACTTGGGAGATTTGAGTCTCTAGCATTTGTTGTGAGTTGGTGGGATAAAACCGCCAATGCACGGTCTTACCGAAGTAGTAATAAAAGAGTATCGTTCCGACAAGGAGTTGTTTAATTCAATTAACTTTAGTTGATGATTAGAAGAGAATTAAGTTGCAAAGTTGGGGTTTTCAAACGGTTGAAAGAGAATATAATAATAAAAAGAGCCTTGGGATTATTGGTTCATCATAACGACAAATCCTTCACAAACCAAAACCTTAAACCTAGAATCTTATGTTAGACCTAATTTCTAAAGACCGGTTTCCCATTAGCCCCTCACTTTTCCTTTTAGTCCAGTGAGAGTTTTCTTCTAGCAATCAAACCTATTTCGCAGATTTGATTACTAAGCTTTTAAGGTTTGAAACTACTAATGTCTCAAGGATTGCAAAGACTATTTCGCTGCCTTTACAATCCTTGTCTAAATTCACTTGATTGAATATCAAGACTCCACTCTCGTTTTATGAATTGATATTTGAGATGATGGATTAACAATTATCAAACCCTCCACTTTCGTTTCTACAGTTTGATAATGATTAATTCATGTTAAAACGTTGAATTTAGATTAGAAACTAGGGTTACATAAGATTAGGGTTAAAGCTTGGTTTGATTAGGAATATCTCATTAAGACTTATCCAACAATCCCAAGACAAGAAGAAGTCTACTCACTCATGTTCATCGTAGACATAGAGAAGAAGGAGAAGAACATAAATAAAATAACAAGAAAGTAAAAGAAAGAACTTTTATTAAGAAAGATAATTGCCACTTATTTAATTCTAAGAACAAAAGATGAATATTTGTGATGGCTAGCTACTCTATTTATAGTTTACATTTGATGAGGGCATAGTTGTCCATGACACAAGTGCTTCAATTCAAGGGTTAGGAGGACCAATGACAAGGGCAAGGACCAAGAAAGCTAAGGAGGCCCTAACTGAATTGGTGGCAAAAGTCTTGGAGTTCAAACCTACACTAGAAAGCATGGAGGGTAAAATGGTCATGTGCATCAAACCATTGGAGGAGGGCTGGGGTGCATCTCTTGCTGCCCATTTTATTTAGTTATTTTTGTTATGTTGTAATAAAAAGTGTAAGGGACCAATTTTGGCCCAAAACACTAAGTATGGTTATTTTGTGTGTTTAATCCATTTTAAAGCTTCCAAAGCTTTAAATGGAATGTTTTGTGTGTTTATTTCGTGCAAAGGAGTGCTGAAGACAAAAGAAAAACAAAGCATTTAAGATCATTTAATCTGAAGGAGGAAAGAATGCAAGAATTGACAAGGAAAGAGACAAGACTTCAATGAGACAATGAAGACACTTCATTTCAGCATATGAAACCACCATAATCATCAAAATCACATCCATCATTATGAACATCAAGAGCAGCCACCCTCATTCATTGATTTGTCTTGTAACATTTCTTGTATTCATGTTAATTTACTTCAGCCATAGGAAATAATCATAGATTAATTTGGCTGAAGGAATCTTAAGAGTTATTTTCCTTTTCCTTTGTAATTCAGAAAGTGTCCCTCCTACCTATATATAGGACACGAAAATTGAATAAAATTCTAAGTTGAATTTTGTTAAAAAAAGTGAGTAATTGCTCTTTAGGTTATGGATTGGACCTTGTATTGATCATATCAAGAATCCTTTCTTGTGGTGATCTTCATTCCATAGGCTTATCATTTTCTAGGATTAGAAAGTGTGGCGTCCCTAAACTCTCAATTCCATTTCTTGTTTGAAACCACATGTCAGCCTAAACACCAATTCAAATCCAAACTCTCGTTTTCATCTCAAATCATTGTCAAAATTAATCCCAATACATAATTTTCGTTTCATTTTGGCACATCATTTCATTAAAAATATTTTCAGTCCATTTCTTGTGTTTTGTGCCATTAATTAATCTTTCAGAGCGCAACTTTTATCAATTCATAGTTAAAAGTCAAATATGAACAAGTTTAACAAAATAGTGTTCATCAAGTGGTAATCGGAGCAAAGTTCCTTTTAAAAGGGCCAAAAGTTCAAAGGTATCAAATTCTTCTAGTTTATCATTCTGATTTTCATCTTACAAAAAAAAATAAAAAATAAAATAAAATTATATATATAAAAAAAAAAATCAGAATTGTTGCTTGTGTTCATCAATTTCGTTTTTTGTGTTTTAATTGCCACACTTTCCTTGTTTTCCATTTACCTTGTCATTTCAGAATTTGAATTAGTTTCCTTGTTCACATCATTTCCAAACCTTTTGTTTTTTTCTTTCATTCCTTGCATTGTGTTAAGTTTGTGTTTTGAGTTTCACCATTTTGAAAGTTTTCTTACCTTGATTTACTTGGTTTCTCTAAAGAACTCAAAAGAGCAATTGAGTGGAAAAAGGCAAGGTCCAAATAAAAGCCAATTTGAGTGAGTGTAAACACTTGTGAGGATTAGTTTTAGGGAATCATGGCTGAGGAAGGTCCAAATAAGTTACTAATAGATGCACTCACAACAAGGTTTCAAGCCATGTTGCAGGTGCAAGCTGAACAATTTCAAGAACAAATTAATGAGTCAAAAACTAGTTTAACTAATGATGGAAGTGGTGAGGAGGAGGATGAAAGGAGGCGTAGAAGGAGGGATGATAGGCCAAGGGAGGATAGGTTGAGGGGTATTAAGATTAAAGTTCCATCCTTTATGGGAGCAAATGATCCGGAGGCATATCTAGAATGGAAGACCAAGATGGAACAAAATTTTAATTGTCATGATTATTCTGATGTTGAAAAAGTGCAGGTGGCAGCCATTGAATTTAAGGAGTATGCTCTAATATGGTGGGATCAAATGGTCAAAGAGAAGGTGAGGTATAATGAACCACCCATTGCAACTTCGGAGGAGATGAAGAGAATCATGAGGAGAAGATTTGTGCCATCCTATTACCATAGGGATTTGCACAACAAATTACAAAGGCTCACTCAAGGTTCTAAAAGTGTTGAAGATTATTCCAAGGAGATGGAGGTGGCGAAGATTAGAGCCAATGTGGTGGAAGATCATGAAGCAACCATGGCTAGGTTCGTTCATGGACTTAATCGTGAAATCAGTGACATTGTGGAGCTGCATCATTACATGTCTTTGGAGGAATTAGTCCATCAAGCCATCAAGGTTGAACAACAACTCAAAAGGAAGGGTCAATTGAGAAGAAGCTCAACTTCTCCTTTAAATTCTTCAAGTTGGAAGGACAAGCAAAAGAAGGAGGGTACCTCTTCACCCAAGGAGGTCGTGAGTGATCCTAAAGGTAAAAACATTATTTCATCCCAAAATATTTCTACTAACAAGATTGTTACGTGTTTCAAGTGCCAAGGTAAAGGACACATAGCTTCTCAATGTCCAACAAAGAGAACTATGTTAATTGAAGAGAATGAGGACCTTGAGGAGGAGGAGTATGTCGTGAATGATGAAGGAGGAGAAGAAGAGGAGGATGGTGAAAATGGTGACTTTCTCATGATTAGGAGGATGTTGGGAAACCAAACCAAGGAGGAAGAATCAAATCAAAGGGAAAACCTTTTCAATACAAGATGCTTAGTGCAAGGAAAGATATGTTCTTTAATTATTGATGGAGGTAGTTGTACTAATGTTGCTAGTGCACACATGGTGGGAAAATTAGAATTAGAAATAAGACTTCACCCTAGGCCTTACAAACTTCAATGGCTTAGTGAAAGTGTTGAAAGGCTTGTTGACAAACAAGTAGAGGTTTGTTTTAAAATTGGGAAGTATGAAGATGTTGTTGTGTGTGATGTGGTACCAATGGAGGCTTGTCATTTGTTGTTAGGAAGGCCATGGCAATTTGATAGAGGAGTGCAACATTATGGCCGAAGTAATAAGTATTCCTTTTTGCACTTTGGTAAAAAAATTATTCTTGCACCATTGAGTCCTAATGATGTAAGAGAAGATCAAAAGAAATGAAAGAAAAATATGCGCAAGAAAAAGAAAAAGAAAAAGAAAAAGAAAGAAAAGAAAAATAAAAAGAAAAGAAAGAAAGTTTGATGGCAAAAAAAGAAGAAATAAAGAATACTATTGTTACCAAACAGCCCCTATATTTGCTATTTTGCAAAGAGATGACTTTGTTTACTAACACTCCTAACACTCAAAAATTTCCAAGTTGTGTTGAATTTCTTTTGCAGGAGTTTGAGGCTTTGTTCCCTAAAGAGATATTAGATGGGCTACCACCTTTAAGAGGTATTGAACATCACATTGACCTCATTCCAGGAGCATCTTTACCAAACCGTCCAGCCTACCGAAGCAATCCCCAACAAACTCAAGAAATTCAAAATCAAGTTGCTGAATTGGTAAGTAAAGGATCGGTAAGAGAAAGTTTAAGTCCTTGTGTTGTCCCTGTTATTCTAGTTCCAAAAAAAGATGGTAGTTGGAGAATGTGCACTGATTGTAGGGCTGTTAACAATATCACCATTAAGTATAAACATCCAATTCCTAGGTGTCATACCCTCATTTTGGACCTAAAAATACTCACTCAAATTTCCCTGCTATTTTCCAATACTTTCAAATTCACTGTGTTTTCTACTGTGCTTCAGTTGCATACATTACTGTTTCAGTCTTTTGAATTTTTGCATAAAATCATACAAAAGGGTATTTTGGTCATTTCCTACAAAGGAACCCATTTTCAGTCCCTACAATTTGTCCCTGAGTCTTTTCAACTTGTTTGCATGAACCTTTAATCAAATTTTGTACAAAAATCATCTTAATTTGCATCTGAGTCAGTCTGAGTCAGTTTGAGTCGTTTTTGCCCCCAGGGGCATTTTAGTCTTTTCACATCAAACAAATTTTGGGCAGAGAGGTATTTTAAAATACCTCATTTGTGGTAGTTTGTTCGTTTTAGTCCGCTTTGTCAATTTTAAATATTTCACTTTACGTTATTTTCAAATTTACATTTTTTACAAATTTTATTTCACTTTTTGCAGTTTAGTCCAAACTTTGTTTTAAATTACAAAAGTGTCCAAATTTTAATTTTCAAAACAGTCCAAATACCTTTTAATTTTCAAGTCAGTCCATTTTTCTTTTTACTTTCAAAATAGTCCAGATTTTTAATTGCAAAACAGTCCCAAATTTTCAAAAATTGCATTTCAGTCCTTTTTTTTCAGATTCAGTCCAAGGCCACGCCAGATTCAGTTCAAGGTCCACGTGGCACATCCCAACTGGTCCACAGTCCACATGGCAGCTTATAAATAGGGTACAGTGTCAGAATCAAGGCCACGCGTAACAAAATCAGTGCCAAATCACAAACAGATTTCTCATTCTCTCTCTTGGCAGTTAGGATCAAAACAGAAAATTCATCAAGAACGAAGAACAAATGCATAAACCCTAGTTTCCAGAACCAAAAATTCATCACAAATTCATCACAAACGCATCAATTCTCAGAGATTCATTGATGAATCTTCATCATTGAATTGATTTCTCTGCAATTCAAGGCACGAATCCCTCACCAGAGGCGAGGAACTCCAGCACCGATCAGAGAGTCAGAGAAGGAGAAGAAGAGGCTAGAAGCAAAGGATTTCACAGAATCAGAATCAGAACCAGAAGAAGAGAGAAAGAAGTGAAACCGGTTTTTTCCTGCGAGAATTCGAAGCCAAGGATCAAAGAAACGGCTTCAAACCTCCAAACAGAACTCAGGTAACGTCTTAACCTCACCTCCTTTCACTGAAAACGATTGCATAATCCAAAACCGTGTGAATCCATAGCCAGTTCGAACTGTTCAGATCAAAACCCTAACCCTAACACAAGAATCATTCAAAAAAAATCAAAGAAACGTTTCAAAATCCACAACAATTGTGAACCGGAACGAATCCTTGCGATTCACAACGTTTTCATCCAAAAAAAACACGAAAGATCCGAACAGTTTGAACCGTTAGCAAACACGGAGGTTTACACCGTTTCGACGGCCACAACCGTCCGTTCTTGATGGATTCATGCTTAGGTTGAAAGAAGCAAGACGTTTAAGCCATGAATGATAATTTCTGGGTAGATCCGAACAGTTTAGGTTTAGGGTTTGTGAAGAAAAGGGAGAACGGCGGAGAGAAGAAGAGAAGAAAGAGAAAAGGTTTTGAAAATGAATGGAAACGGGTTTAAAACCCCTTTTATATACGTGTCTGGGTCGGGTTGACCCAAACCCGACCCACTCTCTTCTCACTCTCAGCCGTTTGATTCAGATCCTGATGGATCTGGATCAATCCAACGCTCCTGGAGCGTTAGTTTGATCCGGATCCATCAGATCCGTGGGTTTGGGCCATAGATCCGTGGGCTTCAAGCTTCTGCAGGTTTTCTTGAATTTTCTTGCTACGTGCACCTTTTTTTCTTGCTGATTGAACCCATATGCATGCCAAAATTCTTGCAAAAATTCTTAAAAAATTACCATATGTTTCCTGATATATTTTCATTGTTTTGTGGAGTTTTCACACTTTGAAGTGAATGAAAAGCATGTGCGCTAATTTTTTATTGGATTTACATGTTTTAATGATTTTTGTGAATTTTCTTGCACTATAATGGATCCAATTTTTGCTCTATGGTGTTGGTACTTGATATATGATTTTTGCGATGTGTTCATCTATGAATTCATGCTATTTCTACATTCTTGCATGCTGCATTGTTAATTCTTTGGTTTTCAAACTTAATGGATCATTTCTTGCTTTACAAATTAACTCTTAGTCCTCTAGTTCATATGCTCAATAATGACCCCTCATTTTACAAGTTTACTTATAATCCACAATGCTACAATTTTGTTTGTTAATTTCTCTTTGCAAGTTTAATTGAAAGCTCCTCTTTGGTCAAGTTTAGTTGTTAATTTTGAGTTGCAATTTGTTTGCGAAATGTGTTGATTTTAGGGTTTAAGTGTGACTCATAATTTCTCTTTGATTCTTGAAATGTTTTCTTTGAAAAAGGGGTGCTGTTTTGGGTAAAGGTTATAGGTCATGGGACTTAGTTTGGCTTTTAGGTTTTAGTTTGGTGTCATTTGCATTATTTTTGGTGTTTGTGCTTTTGCAATTTGCTTAATGTGTTTTAGTTATGTTCACTACATCTTTTCTTTTTTCTTTTCAATTGGTTTAGTGCTTTGTTAGTACATTTCATCTACTATGCATTGCTACTCATGCTATCATCTCTCATTTCATCACTAACCATTTTGTTCTATGTCTCATGTACATTGCAAGCATTACCTCGCTCTTATTTGTTTTTCTTCCTTTAGTCACCCTCATGCAATTTTCTATTTGACTCATGTAATATTTTAGGTTTAGTTTACCTTACTTTTAATTTCATGCAAGACTATAGAATGTAAACTAGGACCCGATGTAAAGGACATGGACTATAATGATGTACACCGACACATGCACCGACACATGCACACACGTTGTATGACTTTCCGCTAGATGTATGTGTAGGAAGCGTAAAACCTAGGAAAACTTATAATTTCTTCATCAAAAAAATCAACACATAACTCAAACCATTTTGCAATAAAATGAGGTCAAAACCTCACTCTTTTTCTTTCATTTTCTTAAGACAAAATTAAAACTAGTGCTAATTCTCAACTTTAACATCCCTTTTGTAAATAAATTGGAATCACCTCACTATTTCTTTCAAATCATATGCTCTTGAGGCCTCTTATCTCTTTCTTCAAAACCATTTTCAAAACTAAAAATTGAACCAACCCACAAAAAAAAACATTTTGAAAGAGAACTACATGGAATTTTGATCCCTTAAAAGGGTATGTAGGCAAGAGACTCAAAATCTCTCCAAGTCCAATAAAATAAAATCCAACTTTCTCCCTCTCATTCTTAAAATCAATTTTTTTTACAAATAGCAATAAAAGTAAAGCATATACGTAAAGCGTAGTAAAACGGTTCCTATAGGATACTATAGTCACTGCGGGTGCCTAACACCTTCCCGTAATGAAATCAGCCCCGAACCTAGGATTTCTAAGGTTTTTCTCGATTTTACCTTCCCCAAAAAAATAGAGACATCAATGGTTGAAAGGTTCAAATCTAATCAATGATTTGACACCCGAAAATCGCGATGACACTAGGCTAGATGACTTACTTGATGAATTGTTTGGTGCATGTTTATTTTCTAAAATTGATTTGAAAAGTGGCTATCACCAAATAAGAATTAGGGAGGGGGATGAATGGAAAACTATTTTTAAAACAAAATATGGTTTGTATGAGTGGATGGTTATGCCGTTTGGTTTAACTAGTGCACCAAATACTTTTATGAGACTCGTGAACCATGTTTTGAGGGAATTTTTGGGAAAATTTGTTGTTGTGTGATGATATCTTGTTATATAGCAAAAATTTAGAGAAACATTGTGGTCATTTAAGGGCTGTTTTAGAAGTTTTAAGAAAAGAATATTTGTTTGCAAATTTGAAAAAATGTGTCTTTTGCACGGATCATGTAATTTTCTTAGGTTTTGTTGTAAGCTCCAAGGGAATCCATATGGATGAAGAGAAGGTAAGAGCAATCAAGGATTGGCCACCACCCAAAAATGTAAGTGAGGTAAGAAGTTTCCATGGTTTAGAAAGTTTTTATAGGAGGTTTGTGAAAGATTTTAGCACCATTGCTGCACCTCTTAATGAGATTGTTAAGAAAAATATTGTTTTTAAATGGGGTGAGAAACAAGAGCAAGCTTTTGCTGCACTTAAAGAAAAACTCACCAAAGCACCAATTTTAGCATTGCCGAATTTTTCCAAATCTTTTGAAATTGAATGTGATGCTTCTAATGTTGGAATTGGGGCTGTTTTGATGCAAGAAGGACATCCAATTGCTTATTTTAGTGAGAAGTTAAAGGGTGCTTCACTTAATTACTCCACTCATGATAAGGAATTGTATGCTTTGTTTATAGCATTGCAAACTTGGCAACATTACCTACTGCCCAAAGAATTTGTCATTCATAGTGACCATGAATCTTTGAAACATTTAAAAGGGCAAGATAAGTTGAACAAGAGACATGCCAAATGGGTTAAATTTCTTGAACAATTTCCATATGTGATTAAACACAAAAAAGGCAAAGCTAATGTGGTTGCAGATGCACTTTCAAGAAGGTATGCCTTACTCTCCACTCTTGAAACTAAAGTTTTCGGACTTGAGCATATTAAGAGTTTATATGAGAGTGATATTGATTTTTCATCAAAATTTTTTGCTTGTTAACATGCTGCCATTAATGGATATTTTAGGCACAATGGTTATTTGTTTAAAGAAAAAAGATTGCGTGTGCCAAAATGTTCCATAAGAACTTTGCTTTTAAAAGAGGCGCATGAGGGGAGATTAATGGGACACTTTGCGGTTGTTAAAACTTTAGAGTTGCTGCAAGAACATTTTTATTGGCCCCATATGAAAATTGATGTCCAAAATTTGTGTGAAAGATGCATAGTGTGTAAAAAGGCCAAATCAAAAGTTTTGCCTCATGGTCTTTATACACCGTTACCAGCTCCTGAATTTCCTTGGGTTAACATTTCCATGGATTTTGTTTTGGGTTTACCTTGAACAAAGAATGGGAAAGATTCTATTTTTGTTGTTGTTGATAGGTGTTCCAAGATGGCACATTTCATTGCATGCAAAAAGGTGGATGATGTAAGCCATGTGGCTGATTTATTTTACAAGGAGATTGCGCACATTCATGGAGTTCCAAGGAGCATAGTTTCAGATCGTGACACAAAATTTTTAAGTCATTTTTGGAGGACCTTGCGGGGTAAGATTGGAATGAAGTTACTTTTCTCAACAACTTGTCATCCTCAAACAGATGGCCAAACTGAGGTAGTACATAGAACTCTCTCTATTCTTCTTAGAAGTGTTTTTACAAGAAATTTGAGAATGTGGGAAGAATGTTTACCCCATGTGGAATTTGCTTACAATCGTGTGGTGCATACAAAAATGTCACCTTTTGAAGTTGTTTATGGTTTTAACCCACTAACTCCACTTGATTTGTTACCTATACCTAACAGTTCTCTTTTGAAGCATAAAGATGGAAAAGCCAAAGCTGAGTTGGTGAAGAAAATGCATGAGCAAGTGAAGTTGCAAATTGAAAAGAAAAATGAAGGGTATGCTAAACATGCAAACAAAGGAAGAAAATGGTGATTTTTGAACCCGGTGATTGGGTTTGGGTGCATATGAGGAAAGAAAGGTTTCTTAACCAAAGGAAGTCAAAACTTCAACCAAGGGGTGACAGACCATTTCAAGTGCTAGAAAGGATCAATGACAATGCTTACAAACTTGAGTTACCCGGTGAGTGTGATATAAGTGCTACTTTTAATGTTGGTGGCTTGGCTCCTTTTGATGTAGGTAATGGTGATTTCAATTCGTGGACGAATTCCTTTCAAGAGGGAGGGGATGATGAGGGCATAGTTGTCCATGACACAAGTGCTTCAATTCAAGGGCTAGGAGGACCAATGACAAGGGCAAGGAGCAAGAAAGCTAAGGAGGCCCTTACTCAATTGGTGGCAAAAGTCTTGGAGTTCAAACCTACACTAGAAAGCATGGAGGGTAAAATGGTCATGTGCATCAAACCATTGGAGGAGGGCTGGGGCGCATCTCTTGCTGCCCATTTTATTTAGTTGTTTTTGTCATGTTGTAATAAAAAGTGTAAGGGACCAATTTTGGCCCAAAAACATTAAGTATGGTTATTTTGCGTGTTTAATCTATTTTAAAGCTTCCAAAGCTTTAAATGGAATGTTTTGTGTGTTTATTTCGTGCAAAGGAGTGCTGAAGACAAAAGAAAAACAAAGCATTAAAGATCATTTAATCTAAAGGAGGAAAGAATGCAAGAATTGACAAGAGACAAGACTTCAATGAGACAATGAAGGCACTTCATTTCAGCATATGAAACCACCATCATCATCAAAATCACGTCCATCATCATGAACATCAAGAGCAGCCACCCTCATTCATTGATTTGTCTTGTAACATTTATTGTATTCATGTTAATTTACTTTAGCCATAGGAAATAATGATAGATTAATTTGGCTGAAGTAATCTTCAGAGTTATTTTCCTTTTCCTTTGTAATTCAGCAAGTGTCCCTCCTACCTATATATAGGACACGAAAATTGAATAAAATTTTACGTTGAATTTTGTTAAAAAAGTGAGTAATTGCTCTTTAGGTTCTGGATTGGACCTTGTATTGATCATTGTGGTGATCTTCATTTCATAGACTTATCATTTTCTAGGATTAGAAAGTGTGGCGTCCCTAAACTCTCCATTCCATTTCTTGTTTGAAACCACAAGTCAGCCTAAACACTAATTCAAATCCAAACTCTCGTTTTCATCTCAAATCATTGTCAAAATTAATCCTAATACATAATTTTCGTTTCATTTTGGCACATCATTTCATTAACAATATTTTCCGTCCATTTCTTGTGTTTTGTGCCTTTAATTAATCTTTCAGCAAGCAACTTTTATCAATTCATAGTTAAAAGTCAAATATGAACAATTTTAACAAAATAGTGTTCATCAACATTCGACTTAGAATCTAAGCAATTACATCACTAGAATGTTCTACAAGAAACCGCGGGATTTTTGGTAAAACTAAAATAGAGTAGCTTAAAATCTAAGCAAAAGTAGCAAAAGGTGATCCTGGGAGGTGGCACGACCGTGCCAATGTTAGCACGGGCCGTGCCAAGCTTCTGACTTGGAGGAGACATATTTTTGTCTCCAAATCTTCGTATTTTTGCTCCGAATCAGCTCCAAATCCCTTTCTTTTTGCTCTAAGACTCAATCCATCAAATATTCATTCCTGAAATATAATAATATGCAACTGAAGTACAATAGCTCTAAAAGGAAATAATATTAAAAAAAAAAACTTAAATCTAATTAAAATGAAACCAAATATTATATTAAACTAACTAATTATTGACTCATCAAATTCCTCCACACTTGAATCTTTGTTTGTCCTCAAGCAAAAGGCATAGACATAGCAGCATAAAACAAGATTACATATGACAATTCAATTAAAACTCATGTCTCCTCAAAGGCTTTTATTTCAAGCGTACACTAATCACAAACTCAAGCATTTCTTGTAATCTTTATTCAACCCAACAATCAAGTTCTAAGTGAGTGTGTGTGTGTATTCCAACCCTTTTCTTGCTCCTGTATAAACAGATGTTATGAGGAAACAAGTTCTAACCTTAAGACTAAATCAACCGAGAAAAATTCTTTCTTCATTTCATATAAGAGAGATGAGAGTATTTGTGATCATTGGATCTTTGCCATTTGCACATTATTGGGGTTTTAGCAGAATTTTTATTAATTTATGGAGACGACATCTTCTCGTAGGAAGTTGGAGGGCCTACCCCCTTCCCCAATCTAGATTCAAAGGTGCCGCTTATATTTGTATTTGTTCTGCCCCCTTAAGTTTCTCAAGATAACATCACCTTCACGTAGGAAGTAGAAGGGCCTACCCCCTTCCCCAGTCTAGATTCAATGATGCAATCTTAGAATTATTTTGGCTTTATAAACTCCCCCAAACTAGCTTATACTACTTTTACTCTGAATTTTTTTTAAGGTTAACTTACCTTTAGAATTAGAACATGTTCCTTAAAATACCTATTCATACAATTGTTCAAGGGATGCAACTCGTGCTTTTCTCATTGGAGAATTATTCATAATAAAACAAGATGTGGGTATATCAAGAATACTTAAAACACAAGAGTTCACTTTCATGTACAAGAAACAACCAATTTAGAGGAGACAACAAAAATTTATGTCATAATTTACACTAAAAATAAGCCGTTTAATCATGCCTTTCGCAATAAAACAAAACAAAAGAAATAAAGTTCAAGGGAGTTTGGAACACTACGACTCAAGACACTTTATTAGCCCCCCCCCCCCCACACACACACACACACACACACACTTGGGAGAAGCATTGTCCTTAATGATTTAAAATAAGAAAATTAAAAGAGAAGAAGAAGAAACAAGAAAGGAGAGAGAAGGGATGCGAAAAGCTCACAATTTGTCAAAGAAACGAAAATATTGACCCCTGGAGCCCTATCAGGTTGGCACGGCCGTGCCAATATAGGCACGGGTCGTGCTTGTTCTCTGCCATTTTTCTTGGTTCTTGCATGTTTGATGTAGGCACGGCCGTGCCACCTTAAGCAAGGGCCGTGCCACCTCTCTGGTTGTTGTTTCTTCAATTTTTTTCTTTCTTTTTCTCATCATATTTGGACAATTACCTACAAAATAAAGGGAAATAACAAGAAGCAATTAAATCCGTGGGTTGCCTCCCATGAAGCGCTCTTTTACCGTCACTAGCTTGACGAAAATGAGAGTGTAGTTCCACAAGGAGGGTCATTAAGAGCTAAAGTGGCCACTACTTCAATGTTTTCTCCTGCATTATAAACTTTTAGTCTTTGGCCATTAACCATAAATGATCCTTTTTCTTCAGAAAAAATCTCAATTGCTCCATAAGGGTACACCTTGCGGACTTGAAACGGGCCGAACCACCTTGACTTTAACTTACTTGGAAAAAGCTTCAACCTAGAGTTAAAGAGCAGCACAAGATCACCGCTCTTGAAATCCTTTTTGAGGATATGCTTGTCATGCCATTTTTTTGTTCTTTCTTTGTAAATACGGGCATTCTCATAGGCATCTATCCTAAGTTCTTCCAACTCACTTAATTGAAGTTTTCTTTTTTCACCAGCTAAATTTGGGTCTAAATTGAGGTTCCTTATTGCCCAATAAGCCTTGTGCTCAAGCTCAACCGGAAGGTGACAAGATTTTCCATAAATAAGTTTAAAAGGAGTCATTCCAATGGAAGTCTTGTAGGCCGTCCGATAAGCCCAAAGAGCATTGTCGAGCTTACTTGACCAATATTTTCTAGAAGTTGAAACGGTTTTTTCAAGAATAGCTTTTATTTGTCTATTAGAGACTTCAACTTATCCACTAGTTTGTGGGTGATAGGGCGTTGCAAGTTTGTGCTTCACTCCAAGCTTTTGTAAAAGTTTTTCAAAATGTTTAGAAATGAAGTGAGACCCTCCATCGCTTATCACAACCCTTGGCACCCCAAACCTTGGAAAAATAATTCTTTTAAACAATTTTATGACTACGAGCATCATTAGTGGGGGAGGCAATGGCCTCTACCCATTTGGACACATAGTCAACTGCCACCAATATGTATTGGTTTCCAAAAGAAGAAGGAAAAGGTCCCATGAAGTCAACACCCCATACATCGAAAATTTCTACTTCAAGGATGTTATTCAAAGGCATTTCATTTATTTTAGTAATATTACCGGTGCGTTGACATTTGTTACATTTAGAAACAAAGAGATGCACATCTTTGAAAAGTGATGGCCACCAGAAACCAGATTGAAGAATTTTGAAAGAAGTCTTTTGAGTACTGGCGTGGCGACCATAAGAAGAGGAGTGACAATGGTTCAGAATACTACTTACCTCGTTTTCAGGAATGCATCTTCTGAAAATTCCATTCGAGCCCCTTTTGAAGAGGTAAGGCTCATCCTAATAGTAGTGCTTGAGATCATGGAAGAATTTCTTCTTTTGTTGGTAGCTTAATTCAGGTGGTAGTACTCCTGCTGCAAGAAAATTAACAAAATCTGCATACCAAGGAGCATTAGTTTGTGCCAATAAGACGAGTTGGTCATTCCGGAAGGAATCATTCAAGGGCAACTCATCCTCATCGGTTTCCCTAAGGCGTGACAAGTGATCAGCTACAACATTTCAGTACCCTTTTTATCTTTTATTTCAAGGTCAAATTCTTGGAGGAGCAAAATCCATCGGATCAACCTCGGTTTGGCATCTTTTTTGTTTAACAATTATTTTATCGCCGAGTGATCTGTGTAAGCAATGATTTTTGATCCTACCAAGTATTGCCTTTATTTGTCAATGGCATATACTACCACTAACATTGTTTTTCTGTTGTGGCATAATTTACCTGTGCCCCATCTAGGGTCTTACTTGCATAGTATATTGCATACATCTTTTTGTCTTTTCTTTGTCCTAACACTGCCCCAACCGCATAGTCTCTTGCATCACACATTATTTCAAAAGGCAAGTTCCAATCTGGTGGTTGTATGATTGGGGCAGTGATCAAGGCTTCCTTCAACCTACAAAATGCTTTTAAACAAGGATCATCAAAGATAAAATCTGCATCCTTAAGGAGAAGGCTTGTTAGTTGTTTAGTGATTGATGAAAAATCCTTAATGAAACGGCGGTAGAACCCCGCATGTCCTAGGAAACTTCTTACTTCTTTGACCGAGGTAAGAGGTAGCATTTTTTCAATAATTTCAATTTTTGCTTTGTCTACCTCTATACCTTGTTCAGAGACTAAGTGTCCTAGGACAATTCCTTCTCTTACCATGAAGTGACATTTCTCCCAATTCAAGACTAAGTTCACCTGCTCACATCTTTCCAAAACTTTTTCCAGGTTAGTCAAACAATCATTAAAACTAGATCCATGCACAGAAAAGTCATCCATAAAAACTTCCATTATATTTTCAACAAAATAAAAAAAAATAGACATTATGCATCTTTGAAAAGTAGAAGGAGCATTACAAAGACCAAAAGGCATCCTCCTATAGGCAAAAGTGCCAAAGGGGCATGTAAAAGTTGTCTTCTCTTGGTCATTAGGGTGAATGGGTATTTGGAAGAATTCGGAATAACCATCTAAGTAACAAAAATGTGAATGCTTAGCTAACCTTTCTAACATTTGATCTATAAAAGGGAGTGGAAAGTGATCTTTACGGGTTGCTTTGTTAAGCTTCCTATAATCAATACACATTCTCCAACCAGTGACAATTCTAGTAGCAATGGATTCATTTTTATCATTTTGAATAACTGTGAGACCACCCTTTTTAGGTACTACTTGAACAGGGCTAACCCATTTAGAATCAGAAATTGGATAAATAATATCTGCATCTAGGAGTTTTAAAACTTCTTTTTTCACAACTTCTTTCATATTAGGATTTAACCTTCTTTGGTGTTCAATGGAGGGTTTATAGTCCTCCTCAAGTAGTATCCTATGTGTACACAATGAGGGGTTTATTCCTTTAATGTCGTCGATGGTATACCCTATAGCTTTAGGATATTTCTTGAGGACATAAAGTAATTTTTCAGTTTCAACCTCATTTAGGCTTGCATTTATAATGACAGGGTAAGTTGAGTTAGGGCCCAAGAATTCATACCTTAGATTCGGTGGGAGCGGTTTAAGCTCTACTTTTGGTGCTTATTTGGGTGGGGGAGCTGGTTCCTCTTCTACTAACTCTTCCACACCCAAGCCTTCCACGGAAGGATTTTCATCCAATAGCTCTTTCTAAGCTTGGGCATCTCCTTCTAGCTTTGTTCCTGCACTGTTTAACAAGCATATCTCCAGACCATCATGTGTAGTTGATGTTAAAGAGCATTCTTTCACACAACAGTCGATTATATCTATCATGCAACAAGAATCCTTTATGGAAGGACTTTTCAGTAGTTTAGCAAGTTCGAATTCAACAATTTCCTTACCAACATTAAATGCCAACTTACCATGCTTAACATCAATTATGGCTCCTGCAGTAGCAAGGAAGGGTCTTCCCAAAAGAATTGGTACTTGGTTGTCTTCCTCCATTTCCATCACAACAAAATCGGCGGGGATGTATACTTCTCCTACCTTGACCGGGACATCCTCTATAATTCCAGCTGGGTACTTAACGGAACAGTCTGCTAATTGTAAGGTCATCCTTGTTGACTTAAGTTCCCCATTACCAACCTTTCATAAAGAGATAACCGCATCAAACTGACACTAGCTGTAACGCCCTCTTTGATTATTTGATTAATTTGTTGAGTTTAGAGTATATTTATATGATTTATGTGATTTAAATAATTACGTGATGTGTTGTGGATTTATTAAGTGACTTATTTTATTATTTAATAGAATAAGATTTGAAAATAAAATAAATATTGAGATGAGGGGTTGTTTTGTGAATTTAGAGAGTTTAGTGGAAATAAGAGGAAATAAGATAAAGTGGATTAGGGTTATATAAATAGGAAGAGTCAGAACTTAGAAAGAAAAAGGAGAACACATGAAACAATTTTTGGAAAAAGGGAGAACAAGAGGAGAGAAGAACCAAGAGGAGAGGCTGCCAATCGATAATCCTAAGGTAAGGGTGGGACTAACCTTCTTTAATCATAAGTATATGGTTCTGAAATAGGGTTTAAGATGTTTGTTGTTGTTTTATTTTGATGATTAGAGAAGTTAGGGTTTGAAAAGAAGTTAGGGTTTTGAATTGAAATTTAATTGATGATTTATGTTATGTTGTTGTTGATTTGTGGTTGGATTCATGATTATGAGTTGTGGTTGTTGATGATTGTTGTTGTTAGTGTCATATTATGAATTGGGTATTAATTATGTTGAGTTGTTGTTGTTGATTGTGATGATTTTGAATGAATGTGAAGTTTGAATAATATAAGTTGCTTTTTCTGATTTTTTTATCTCTGCCCCGAATTTTGAAATGAAAACTGGTATTGATCGGTGCGGAATTGGTCTTAGGTGTAAACATGAAAGGTGTAGTTATGGATGTTAGCTTTCTAATGTCGTTAGTCTGACGTCAAAACGATTTATAGAACTTGAGTTATGGTCAAATTACTGCACGTAGGTCATAGTGAATTTTTATGGACTTTCTGCACAACTTTTTCGAATTTGAAACGAAAACTGGTATTGATCGGTACAGAATTGGCCTTGGTTGTAAACATGAAAGTTTTAGATAATTTTGTTAGCTTTCCAGTGGCTTTGGTTTGACGTGAAAATGACTTTTATTTTTTGAGTTATGATGAAAATACGCCAAGGAGGTCTTAGCGAAATTGTGCGGTGACAACATTCTCTGTTTCATGTTTTTGCGTCTTTTTCACACGTTTCTGTTTTAAATTGGTCTTTGGTATAAACATGAAAGTTGTTGATAATTGTGATATCTTTCCAATAGCCTTTGTTTGACATGAAACTATGTTATGTATAATTTATTATGTTTTTACAAAGATGCATGATGAATTGTTGATGTTTGAATACGATGTTCTATGATGAATTATTGATGTTTAAATATGATGTTATATGATGAATTGTTGATGTTTAAATATGATGTTATATGACGTTGTTTATGGTTGATGATTATGAAATTATGATGTGAAGTCACTGTCGTTGTCGTTACCACAGTTGTCGTCAATGTCTTCAAAGTTGTAAGTGTTGTTCAAGATGATGAAGTTATAAGATGTTGTATAAGTTGTTGATTCCATGCATACTCATTCTATTGAAGGCTTGATGCCTTGTGAGCTTTTGCTCTTTACGTTGAGGGCTTGATGCCCTGTGAACTTTTGCTCTTTATGTTGAGGGCTTGATGCCCTGTGAGCTTTTGCTCTTTATGTTGCGGGCTTGATGCCCTGTGAGTGTATTTATGCTCTTATGTTGAGGGCTTGATGCCCTGGATGGTACCACATGCATGCTTAATATTATTGTTTTGTGAAATCTCACCCCTTCTGCTTGGAAATGTTGTCTCTTTACATGGGTAACTTGCAGGTAACCAAGAATAGTCGCGGTCGTGAGTGGACTCTCTCACATGTGTCTTAGGTGCTCTGATACGTAACGAGATGAGAATTTTGTTGTTGTTTTCTGTTCCTTGCGTATTACTTCATGAAGTTCATGGATTTTTGTTGAATTAGATTTTATGAGATTTTTATGATGAGGCCTCGTGCCAAAGACTGTTTTAGATGTTGAATAATTCCGTTGCGAAGTACTAAATAATATGTTGTTGAATTTTGAAGGATAATTAGTTATTTTATTCCGTTTATGATTTTATGATAAGAAGTGTGACATTCCGTTTATGTTGAATACTCTGATTTATATGTGAAATTTTTATGTTGGGAAAACGGGGTGTTACACTAGCTCCTAAGTCACACATTGCCTTTTTTATTATTTCGGACCCTATGACACAAGGTATGGAAAAGCTTCCTTGGTCTTTAAGCTTAGGTGGCAATTTGTTTTGGATAATGGCACTACACTCTTCTGTAAGGTTAACTGTCTCACACTCCTCAATTTTCCTTTTTTTTTTGTAAGAATTTCTTTTAAAAATTTAGCATAGGTAGGCATTTGAGTTAGAACTTCGGTGAAGGGCACATCAATGTAGATTTTATTCATCATTTTGATAAACTTCTTAAATTGCTCATCTAGCTTAGACTTAGCAAACCTTTGTGGGAAAGGAATCTTTTGTTTAAAAGGGGGTGGCGTAGTTTCCTTACCTTGTGGTTTCTCACCTTCTGCCCTAGTTTCCTCAACTTGTGGTTCGTAAATCTCTTTCCCAATCTCCTTAGTTTTAGCCTTTTTCTACGAGGTCTTCTAGTTGCCTACCATTCCTAAGTGTAACGACATTCATTTTGTTAGTTTTAGGTTGGCTAACTTTTTGGGCAACTTGGGAGAGTTGAGTCTCTAAGATTTTGTTGTGAGAGGAGATGGAATCTACCTTTGATGTAAGCGTACCAAGAGAGTTGTTCAAAAGTCTAGTTTGATCCTTAAGCTCTTGGAGCTATTCGGATTGATCAAAAAAATAATTTTCCATTAAAAGTTCAAGGTTAGACTTTTGAATGACTCTTTGGTTGTTTGCATGACCAGGTAGTGTTGTTTCTTGACCAAAGGGATTTTTATGAAAATTTTGGTTAAAACTTATCCCTTGGTTATTTTGAATAAAATTTAATTGCTCAACACTACCTAGCTTGCATTCAATGCTAAGATGACTAGATATACCACATGCCCCACATGGAGGTGAAATAGAAGTAGGTGTGACAACACAAGCATTCATGTTATCAAATCATTGAGATAGTGCGTTCACCTTGGTAGATAGATGGTCAGAGGAAGAGATTTCGTTTATACCTGCCTCTTTTTTAGAGGGTGAAGAATTGACGACGGCTTTCTCATCGGTCCACTGGAAGAGGTTTAGATCCATGTCCTCAATCAAGGCATAAGCTGTTGTAAAATCCTTGTTCATTAGGGCACCACCTGCTGCTGCATCAACAATTATCTTTGTGACATATGTTAAACCATTGTAAAAGGTGTGGATAATCAACCACTTCTCCAAACAATGATGGGGACAAAGTCTAAGCATTTTTTTAAAACGCTCCCACCCATCGTAAATAGTTTCCCCGTCTTCTTGAGTGAATTGATAAAGCTTTGCTCTTAGTTGGGCGGTTTTAGATGGGGGAAAGAATCGGCAAAAGAATTCTCGCCTCAATTGATCCTAGGAAGTGATAGAACCAGCTCTTAAAGAATTGAACCAACTGCTAGCCCTATCTTTTAAAGAAGAGGGAAGAGATGTAGCCTAACAACTTCTTGGTCTGTTTTATAAGTTACACTGAGTCGCCAAAAGGTTGAAATATGCAGGTTTGGATCCTCAGTGGGTGATCCAGAAAACTGGTTTTGCTGCACCAAACTAAGTAGTGCAGGTTTTATTTGAAAATCATTACCTTCAACCGTTGGGTAAACAATAATAGCACGTGACTCATTTATAGAAGGGATTGCATACTCCTTAAGAGTGCGTTCCTCAGCCATATCGTTATTATTTTATGCCTCTCAAGAAGTTAATGGTAGAAGAAAGAAAGAAGTAGAAGAAAAAGATAAAAGGGAAAAGAAAAATTCTAATCACTAAGAAAAAGTTAATCAAATTAGTTAACTCCCCGACAACGGCGCCAAAAACTTGGTGGGATAAAACTGCAAGTGCACGGTCTTACCGAAGTAGTAATAAAAGAGTATCGTTCCGACAGAGAGTTGTTTAATCCAATTAACTTTAGTTGATGATTAGAAGAGAATGAAGTTGTAAAGTTGGGGTTTTCCAACGGTTGAAAGAGAATATAATAATAAAAAGAGCCTTGGGATTATTGGTTCATCATAACGACAAATCCTTCACAAACCAAAACCTTAAACCTAGAACCGTATGTTAGACCTAATTTCTAAAGATCGGTTTCCCTTTAGCCCCTCACTTTTCCTTTCAGTCTAGTGAGAGTTTTCTTCTAGCAATCAAACCTATTTCGCTGATTTTGTTACTAGAAGAAGCTTTTAAGGTTTGAAACTACTAATGTCTCAAGGATTGCAAAGACTATTTCGCTGCCTTTACAATCCTTGTCTAAATTCACTTGTTCGACTATCAAGACTCCACTCTCGTTTTATGCATTGATATTTGAGATGATGGATTAACAATTATCAAACCCTCCACTTTCGCTTCTACAGTTTGATAATGGTTAATTCATGTTAAAACGTTGAATTTAGATTAGAAACTAGGGTTACATAAGATTAGGGTTAAAGCTTGGTTTGATTAGGATTATGTCATTAAGACTTATCCAACATTCCCAAGACAAGAAGAAGTCTACTCACTCATGTTCATCGTAGAGATAGAGAAGAAGGAGAAAAACATAAATAAGAGAACAAGAAAGTAAAAGAAATAACTTTTATTAAGAAAGATAATTGTCACTTATTGAATTCCAAGAACAAAAGATGAATATTTGTGATGGCTAGCTACTCTATTTATAGTTTACATTCGACTTAGAATCTAAGCAATTACATCACTAGAATGTTCTACAAGAAACCATGGGCTTTTTGGTAAAACTACAATAGAGTAGCTTAAAATCTAAGCAAAAGCAGCAAAAGGTGATCCTAGGAGGTGGCACGGCCATGCCAATGTTAGCACGGGCCGTGCCAAGCTTCTGACTTGGGGGAGACATATTTTTGTCTCCAAATCTTCGTATTTTTGCTCTGAATCAGTTCCAAACCCCTTTCTTTTGCTCCAAGACTCAATCCATCAAATATTCATTCCTGAAATATAATAATATGCAACTGAAGTAAAATAGCTCTAAAAGGAAATAATATTAAAATAAAATAAACTTAAATCTATTAAAACGAAACCAAATATTATATTAAACTAACTAATTGGTTGAAGGACTCTTTTGAGAGGTTTGAAATTTTTTTTGGTTGTTTCTAAACCGTTGATTATATGGAGCATAGTTTACCTGCTCAGGACTTCTAACAACACTACCTAGTTGGCATTCAACATAACCAAATATTCCATAAACTTTAGAAGGAGGAAAAACAAGGGAAGAAGTCCATTGATAGTGGTTTTGAACCATGCCTGAAATCAAAACAGAAAATAAAAAAGAAAATATATATATATATATATATATATATATATATATTATTTTTTTAGTTGAATGTAAAAAAATAAAAAAAAGGAAAAGAAATATTATATATATATATATATATATATATATATATGTAACTCACCGGCAATGGTGCCAAAAACTTGATGAGTAAAACCGCAAGTACATGGTTCTATCGATGTAGTAATAAAATATATCGTTTCGACAGGGAGTTATGAATTCAATTAACCTTTATGGGTGATCAAAAGAAAGTTAAATCATAAAGTTGTGATTTTTAGAGATTAAAAATAACAATAATAAAAAGCGCCTTGAGATTATTGGTTCATCTAAATAACAAGTCATTCACAAACAAACCCTAAACCGGTAATTTTATATTGGACCCACTTTCTAAAGAGAAGTTTCTCTTAAGCGTATCAAAGCTTCTCGTGAAGTCATTGAGTGTGTTCCTCTAGCAACCACGCCTATTCTCATGGTTGATTGCTATTAGAATCCTTGAAGAACGAAACTTTATGTGTCTCAAGGTTTGCTAGACTATTCTCATGTTTCGCAATCCTTGTCTAATTTCACTTGTTCCAATATCAAAGCTTCTTCTTTCGATGCTTCGCTTTGATATTTGTGATGATGAATTAACAAATACTAACCCTCCGCTTTCGCTTTATGAGTTTGGTATTTGTTAATTCATTATAAAAACGGTGAAATTAGATTAGAAAGTAGATTTATATAAAAAATAGGGTTTATGATTTGGTTTGATTATGATTATGTCATTAAGACTTATCCAACAATCCCAAGACAAGAAGATTCTACTCACTCACGTTCATTGTAGACTTAGAAGAGAAGAACATAAAATAAAATAAAATAAAGGTGAACTTTTATTCAAAAAACAATTGTCACTTATTATTTCAGAGAACAAAAGATGGTTTTACAAACTAGATGGCTGCTCTATTTATAGTCTAACATTGACTTGAGCCCCAAGAATAAATCACTAAAGTGTTGCACAAGAAACCATGGGCTCTAGGTCAGAAATACTAAAATAGGCAGCTTGTCGGAGAAGCAAAAGCAGCAAAAGGACCAAAGGGGGCGCTCCTTTTGTCATATTATTGTACAAGATCTTCAAATTCTTTGCACATGATATTTTTGTATGAGATATTCATATTTTTGACATGAATCATTGCACCCGATATTTTTGTATGAGATCTTCATATTTTTGGCACGAATCAGCTCAAATTATCCTTTCTTTTGCTTTTAGACTCAATCTTTCAGATATTTGTTCCTGAAATATAAATAACTTGCAATTGAAGTAAAATAGTTCTAAAAAGGAAATAATATGAAATAAAACAAAATCAAATATAAATAAAACAGACTCAAATATTATATTAAAAACACTAATTTATTGACTCATCAATGCTCTTAAGGCATTCTCTATACTCTCCCCGCTTCTAATGACACCACACAACCGCTTACATAAATCCACACCACTGTATACATTACCGGTGGAGTGATTACTTTTGGTATTGAACCCGAGAGAGGGTGAGGAGGGCACAACGATGGTGATGGCTGAGTTATAGGTATATCCGAAACTTTTGGTGGTGGATCCGACAGTTTCGGCGACAACGAAGGTGGACTGAGAGATGAGTTTTTGATTTCCATTGTGACAACAAAACTATCAGCAACATTCACGTACGTTAGGTAACTGACCCTCAGTTACATTCATACCAAGAGACTTTTGATTAGCGACACTTAAATTAACTGACTTACCGCTAGCAATACCGACACCAAGTGGCTTATCACTAGCAATATTAACATCAGATGGCTTATTTTTATCGACTTTAACATTAAGATACCTTTGAATATACATTATCAAAATAGAATATTTAGCAATATCTTTAACCGTCTTAAGCGAGTTACCTGCCATTCTGGAAGCATGTCTCAAAAGGTTGGTAAAGGAGTAATCTTTGTTGTAATGAAACGGACAATGATGTACTTAATTAGAGATTTAAAACTTGTAGTAATCATCCTTCAGTTTTTTGTAATATCTACGCTCACAAATATTCCAAATCAGATTCATAGGTATGTTATGATTTTTTGTACGTATCAGTAGTATGGTTGTTATTACGAACCCTAATACCCGGATTTGGTCTTCCTCCCCTGTTCGGATTCTTTTTGTTGTTGTTGTTGTTGTTGTTGTTTTTGTTGTTGTTGTTGTTGTTGTTGTTGTTGTTGGCGTTGTTGTTATTGTTGTCGTCAACTAATGACATGTCATCTTACGTTAGTCTTATCATGTTTTTCAATTATTTTCATTATGTTTTAGCAGAAAAAAGGAGGAGTATTATAACGATTGCCTATGATTTCAGGACTTTTGTAATGTTTTCTATATTTGAGTATGTAATTCTAGTTTTCCCAAAACATATAAATTTTAGGGAGGTTTTGAAGTAATTCACGAATAAATCATGCAAATCGAGAAATCAAGAACATATGAAGAATTGTGAAGATTCAAGAAACAAGAATAAAGATTCACGAGGCCTCAAGACTTGAAAATGGGAGGAATTATGTTCCCAAAGTTCCGAGGCAAGTTATTTAAAGACGAAGACCTAAAAACGCCGAAAAATCGGAGATTGGGCCCATGATACAGACAGAATGCGCCTAGGGCATTTGAAAAATAGGGCATGATTTGGCAAGCCATGCGACTAGGACATTTCTCACGCACCTAGGGCATTTCATATGTGCCATGTGCATGCAAAAAATCGGGGTGCAAATGTCTTTTCCTTCTTCCGTGTTGGGTAAAGCCCGCACTTTTAGCCCAAACCCAGGTAGAAACTCCCACTATAAATACTAGCCTTCCGCATTCATAATTTCTCGTTCATAGCTGTGACAGTTCAAGAGGAAGGCAACTTTGGAGCTTCGGGAGAGTTTCTATCTTCTCCTTAATTTTCTAGGGTATGTTTTTATCTTTAGTAATTTGGTTTTAGTTACCATGTGTAACTAAATCTTTTTAGGTTAGAGTTCTAAGATGAACCTCTGTATATTTTTGTCGGATATTTATTTAATATAATATGTTGTTATTTTATTTATTTATTCTTTTGTTGGCTATTAAGTTTTATTAGGAAGTAGTTTATTTCTTTGATAGGTGCAACCCTAGATTATGTACTTAGGTTGTGATAGGGCCTAATATTGTTATCACTAACTAGATGCTTATATCTTGATATTTATATCCCTTTACTGATAACTATCTGTCTAGGAAGTAAGTGATTATTAACTATCCAAAGATACTGGAATAATTGTTGACCCTAGACGTAGGTGCTTAGTGGCTAAAAACTATTAAGACTGGGTTGTGCCCCACTGAACCTAGGAATTAACTGGTTAGTAATTAGGGAAACAAGTGCCTAGATGTCGGAAATAAGTTGTAACCTAATAGAACCATTCTCTTGAAACCCTTAGTAAGGTAGACGTAGATTAGGGCTGCCCGTTTGTAGAACTACTAAGAAAGCGTAGAGAGAGTGTGCTTTGAGTGTCCTAAGATTCATAGATGGGCATACCTAAGGGAACCTTGGCCATCATTGCCTTGGGAAACACTAGAAATCCAATTTAAGTTTATGTTTCAATTACCTTTGAATTAGCAAGACCCAACACGTAAGGATCACCGTGCGATCAGAAGGTGCAGTTAGCCATCAGAGGGATAGGCAAAAGTAGGTTAGTAACATCCCAACGACCTTAACACTTGTATAGTCTACCTAAGATAAATAAACGCGACATATTATTATACCGTCAAAATAGTTATAATATATAGAAAGGGGATTCGAAGAATTCTAACTGCTGCTTACTTTTCTGCAACCAAAACAGGTAAACTCACTCTATTGCAAAAAGATAAAAATTGCAACTTAACTTTTATACCGTCAAACTTACAAAAATAAGTAACGCGAATTGTTTGGACGAAAAGACAATCCCCGTGGATACGATACTCTACTTATCACTTTATTACTTGGTAAACGATTTGGTCCACTTGCCATATCCGACCATCATCAACCTTAGCTGTCAACGCCGCCATCTGACCTGACAGAGCTTTGATGGCCATAGTTAAAGCCACGATTTTCGTCACCGGTTGATCTCCCATGGCTGATCATGTTAGGAAAAGAACACAAGAAACCTGCTCTAGATAGGAAGCGGAGGCTAGCAAGCACTAAACCTAGATTGAAAATAAACAAGTTTGGAAACGACAAACTTGGGAAAGTAGGTTCTGGAATCCACCAGAAATTGAGAAAACTCTCTAAATATCCTTGAATGAATAAAAGTTCACCTATTAGGCTATAACTGTTAAGCTTAAATAGGGAAATAAGAAAACCTTAATGGGCCGAAAATAAAAAACTGAAAACAAAACAAACAAATAATAAAATTAGGCTGAAATAATAAAATACTATGGAAACCCTCCTACATCAGTATTGACGCAGAACAAAAGCAAGGAATAGCAAGTGCTAAACCTAAATGATAAACAGATAGGTTGCAAGCGAGAAACCAATCAAATAAGGGTCTCCGGAATCCACTAGAATTGAGGAAAGTTCTAGATGATTTTATTGAATGAAAAAGTTGCCTCTTAGGCTACAACTATTAAGCTTAAATATGAAAATAACAAAACCCTAATGTACCTAAAGTAACATACTGAAACAAAAACTGAAAATTACTAAAATTGGGCTAAAATTAAAATACTATGATATTACTAAGGAAACCCTCCTAGATCAATTTCCTGCACCTCTAAAGAACTCGACCCCCATTTCTCATTTTGATAAAGAGTTTCCCAAGCATGTTGACTTCTCAAACGAACAAGAAACCACCTTCCTGGATCTCACTTAGTGAAATGCAAAGATGTTTTAATTTGAAAAATATAGCAATTTCCTTTATGCCATTGAAGAAATGTAGGAGCTCATGTACATCTAGAGAATACATCTTTCAACTTTTCACCAGCCACACTACGTGACACTAACATATTTTCCTCCTTCCCAGTTATGTTTTCTTTTAAATTTTTAAAGTATATGCCATAGTCCTTTTCTGGAGGAGGTTTTTTTTGGATCACCAGTACACGACTTGTTAAATGGAATAACACTTTTGACATCAAATGTTCTGTCACATGCATAAGGGCTTTCAAGTTAACCTACACACATGCAGGTAACCTATTCCCTTGCTATTTTACCCGTAATATTATCTCCTTGATCAAAGAGCAGATTAGCTCAAGTAGGTTCCTCAGTTAATGCACAAGACCTAACAATTATATACACAGTGCCACTTTCATGAATTAAATCCTCACCCTTTAGTTTGAATGTGAGGATATAATCCAGTTCCTTGTTTAATCGAACTGCAGGAGGTTGTTTACTTAGATCAAATCCAGGCCTATCCGGTTTGGTAACTAAATTTCGGGCCTTCACTAAATTCTTGTATCATCACACCATTCTTCTCCACCTCTGAAAAACTCGAACCTTTAATAATTCATTTGTTTCCACCACGTGGAACCCTAATCGGTACGCATCTCCCGTTCTATATTTTTTTTTTTCTGTTGTTAATGATGTTGTTGTCAACCTTAGATATCAACGCCGCCATCTGATCTGACAAAGCTTTGATGGCCGCAGTTAGACTGTCATTTTTTGCCCTCGCAAACGGTTGATCTCCCATGGCTGATAACGTTAGGAAAAGAACAGGAGAAACCTTCTCTGATACCAACTGATACAAAACATAAGCAGGGAATGGCAAGTGCTAAACCTAAAAGATGAACAGACAAGTTACAAGCGACAAACCTAACAAATAAGGTTTAATGGAATCCACCAGAATTGGGAAAAGTTCTCGATAATTTTATTGAATTAAAAAGTTGCCTCTTAGGCTACAAGGCTACAACGGTTAGCTTTAACTAGAGAAATAACAAAACCCTAATGGGTCGAAATAACAAAACTAAACAAAAACAAAAAATTACTAAAATTGGGCTAAAATAAAAATTACTAAGGAAACCCTCCTACATCAAATTTTCATAATTATTTCTCTGTAATAATCTTAATTTTACAATCGTGCCATTGCAGACTTCTAGTAATGATTGCTTGTTTGTCGAAGGAGCACCATCAGTTCTTCCATCATCTGTGGCCAAGGTGATTTCTTCTTTCTCTCACCATTCTAATGTTAAAGTCATTTATGCTCACTCCCTGATAGCTCTTGCTTATTCAGGTGACTTCAATATTATATGGTCCTCATCACTGGATAGTTTAAAATATAGTTCGTACATAAGTAAGCCAGAGCTGATCCAATTCCCAACTGAATTTCCTAGTCAAAATGCTTACGCATACTTTTATCCACCATCTAATCCTACATACCGAGCCACTGAAGGGGAAAAACCTCCATTATTGTTGAAGAGCCATGGTAAATATTGGTTCCTTAGGAATCATCACAGTTTAATTTGTTGGTTTAGGAAAATTATGTACCAATAACTTAGTAGTAGTGCAACCGCCACTTATAGGAATCATCACTTAGTAGTTGTAGAACCACCACTTTTAAATTTGTTATATTTCCTTGAATATTTTAGGAGGACCTACAGCTGAAACTCACAGAATTTTAAATTTGAGCATTCAGTACTGGACTAGTCGTGGTTGGGCATTCGCTCATGTTAATTACGGTGGAAGCACTGGTTTGTTTCTCACCCTCTTTTTAGAAGTGGTTTGTTTCTCACTTTGCCTTTCCTACAAAATAATGTTATGAATTATATAATGCATATTGTTTGGAAGGTTATGGCAAGAACCAGCTTTTAGGACGCTAGGGGATAGTGGATGTCAATTGTAACACCCCGTTTTCCCAACATAAAAGTTTCTTAAATAAATTAGAGTATTCACATAACGGAATGTCACATTTCTCAAAATTCTCAGATATGAATAGATAACAATTTATTCTTCAAAACGTAGTCATCGTAATATTTCAAAACTTTGCAGCGGAATAAACTCAATAACATAATAGTCTTGGCACACAGGCCTCATCATAAAAACTTCATAAATCAATTTCAACCACAATGTCATAAAACTTCATAAGTAATACGTAAAGGAATAGAAAAGCAATAACAAGGTTCCCATCCCGTTACGTATCAGAGCACCTAAGACACAGCCGAGTAAAATCCTCACACGACTGCACCTATTCTTGATTACCTGCAAGTTACTCATACGAAGAGCAACATTTCCAAGCAGAATGGGTGAGATTCATAAAACAATAATATTAGGCATATAATTCAATAACTATATTTAACAACATAACATCATCATCATATCATAATAATAAACATATAGTATCATAATCAACATCGTAATCAACTTCATGAATTGACTTAACAACATGACAATGCAACTCTAACTCGACTATGCAACTCTATCATCTTAATCATGCATGTGGTACCAATCCAGGGCATAAGCCCTTGTCTCTTTGAGCATAAATATACTCCTAGGGCATAAGCCCTCGTCGCTATTGAGCAAAAGCTCCAGGGCATAAGCCCTCATCTCTGTTGAGCAAAAGCTCTAGGGCATAAGACCTCATCTTTAAATGAGTATGCATGGGACTCAATCTCTTACATCTTAGATATCTTGAACATCATATAAAACTCCAATAACTTGGAACAACATCATAGACCGACACATGCAACTTTAACTCAATTATAAACAACAACATGGCAGCAATTAACAGTCATAAGATAGCACAATATCGAATACATCATCATTCAACAACATTTCATATATTCCACATAATGTTCATATAATTCATAAATCTTGAACAACAACATTAAATCATCATATAACAACTTTACAGAACGCTATTTATTATATCGTTAGCTTCCAATACTACCCAAGGATTAACTCTCAAAGACTCATGCAAAACAGAACTCAAAACACAAGGTCATGGCAGTCTGTAACTGCACTACTCGCCAGGGCGAGTTGAGTTACTCGCCTCGCGAGCTGGACAACAGGTTACTCGCCTTTGGCGAGTTAGGGGTGAGCTGAAGGCGAGCAAAACTGGGTGCACTCAGCCTTTTTGACATTTTTCATCCAAAAACTTCAATTATAAGTTTTCTAGGTCCAATTTGATCCTAAAAACCTACCTAATCATTCTTAGACATGTTAAGGCACTCAAAACCATCTAAAACACGACTTAAACAACATTTTAAAAAAACAAGATTTCACACAGGTCATCTCGCTATGGCGAGCTGGGTTGCTCGCCTCGCGAGCGATGAATAGTACTCGCTGTGGCGAGTTATGATGCTCGCCTCGCGAGCGATGACAGAACAGAGTACGGGGTTACTATCAGTTTCACCAAAAAACCCAATTTTCACCATGTTAAACCCCAAATTTGACTGAAACATTCGCACTAAGGTTAATCTATGATCTGTAAACAGTTTCTACACTAATTCCACAGTTTCTCATAATCTAATCATCAATTCATCACTTTTAACCTAATTCCCAAATTCTTAAAACTATTTCTACTCTTGTTAAATATGATCATATGAATTATAGACTTAATATAATTGTATGCTAGGCTCACCCTTACCTCACGAAATCGATTAGGCAACCTCTCTTGGTCCTCTTCTCTTCTCTTGGCTTCTCTCCTCTTTTCCAAAAGTAATTGTACGTACTGACAACTCTAAACCTAATTTTCCCTATTTATAACTCCTTTAATTATTCTATCTTATTATTCTTTCTCCTCCAAAACCCTTGAAAATCTCAAAACAACCCCACCTCAATATTTATTTTATTTTCAAATCTGATTTTTTGGATCACATGAGATGGGTCCGGAACCTACTTATAAAGTTGCGACACATGAAACACATCGTGCAAATTCGAAAGATGCGGTGGTAAACCCACCCGGTACGCCACCGTTCCAATTCTTTCTGATATCTGATACGGACCAATAAATTTCAGAGTCAACTTCTTTGACTTCAATGCACGACCCACACCGGTCATGGGAGTAACTCTTAGGAATACATGATCCCCCTCTTGAAACTCAAGGTCTTTCCTACGCTTATCATGATTACTCTTTTGTCGACTCTGCGACGCTTTCATCTTCTCTTGGATCATCTTAACCTTTTCAGTAGTCTGTTGAACAATCTCTGGTCCTAAAACCACATTCTCACCTGATTCAAACCAACACAACGGAGTCCTGCACCTACGACCATACAAAGCCTCAAAAGGTGCCATTCCAATACTAGAATGATAACTATTATTGTACGTAAACTCTATCAACGGAAGATGACTATCCCAAGTTCCTCCTTGCTCAAGTACACAAACTCTCAACAAATCTTCCAATGAATGAATCGTTCTTTCCGACTGACCATCTGTTTGCGGATGATAAGCCGAACTCAACCTCAACTTAGAGCCTAAAGCCTCTTGCAAACTCTTCCAAAATCTAGAAGTAAACCTCGGATCTCTATCTGATACAATGCTCGACGGAACACCATGTAGCTTCACAATTTCACGGATATAAATCTCTGCCAACTGAGCAACAGGAAAACTGATATTAATCGGAATAAAATGAGCCGACTTCGTCAATCTATCAACAATCACCCAAATAGCGTCATTTCCCCTCGGAGTATTCGGCAAACTCGTCACAAAATCCATGGATATACTATCCCATTTCCACTCTGGCACATCCAACGGTGTCATCAACCCTGCAGGTTTCTGATGCCCAACTTTTGACTTCTGACAAACCAAACAAGAATACATAAACTGTGCCACGTCACGTTTCAATCCAGACCACCAAAACAACTTCTTCAAATCGTGATACATCTTCGTAGCTCCCGGGTGAATACTCAAGCTACTTCTATGAATCTCTTCAAGGATCGTCTTTTTCATCTCATCATCGTCTGGAATACAAATTCTACCTCGAAATCTCAACACACCTTGATCATCGACCTTAAAGTCACTATCTTCAGTCTGATTACTAGCAACCAACAAGTCCACAAACTTAACATCCACTTTCTGCGCTTCTTTAATACTTTTCAAGAAATCACTATCAATCTTCAGCATTCCTAGCTTTACACTCTGAGGTGACCATTCGCAAACTAAACTCAAATCTCTAAACTGTTCCAGCAACTCAAACTCTTTAGCCATCAAAGCAGACATATGTAAAGTCTTCCTATTTAAGGCATCTGCTACAACATTTGCTTTACCCGGATGATAATTCAAACCAAAGTCATAATCTTTCAATAGTTCAAGCCACCTTCGCTGTCTCATATTCAATTCCTTCTGATCAAACAAATACTTCAAGCTCTTGTGATCACTGAACACCTCAAATCTCGACCCATACAAGTAATGTCTCCAAATCTTAAGCACAAATACAACTGCAGCTAATTCAAGATCATGAGTAGGATAATTGTCTCATGAATTCTCAACTGTCTTGATGCATAAGCAACCACTTTACCATCTTGCATAAGCACACCACCTAATCCCAATTTGGACGCATCACAATACACAACAAAAGGTTCATCGGACTTTGGTAAAATCAAACATGGAGCTGTCGTCAAACGCTTCTTCAATTCATTAAAACTGTTCTCACACTGAACATCCCACACAAAAGCTTTACCTTTCCACGTCAACTGCGTTAATGGAAGTGCCAACTTAGAAAAACCTTCTATAAATCTTCGGTAATACCCAGCCAAACCCAAAAAGCTTCTAATCTCTATAACTGACTTAGGAGTCTCCCATTGTGATACCGCGTCAACTTTAGATGGATCTACAACAATGCCATTACCAGAAATAATATGGCCAAGGAAACTCACTTGACTTAACTAGAACTCACACTTTGATAACTTGGCAAACAGCTTCTTCCCTTTCAGCACTTGCAAGACAATCTTCAAATGCTCAGCATGATCCTCTTCAGTCTTAGAATATATCAAGATATCGTCGATGAATACCACAACAAAACGATCCAAATAAGCATGAAAGATTCTATTCATGTACTCCATAAATACCCCAGGTGCATTAGTAACACCGAAAGGCATCACCGTATACTCATAATGTCCATAACACGTCCTGAACGCAGTCTTCTGCATATCCTCATCTTTCACTATAATCTGGTGATAACCCGACCTCAAATCAATCTTGCTAAACACACGTGCACCCACTAACGGATCCATCAATTTGTCAATTCTTGGAAGTGGATACCTATTCTTTATAGTTACAATATTCAACTGTCTATAGTCAATGAACAACCTCATACTGCCATCTTTCTTCTTAACCAACAATACCGGCGCTCCCCAAGGTGAAACACTTGGTCTTACAAACTTCTTGTCAAGTAAATTCTCCAACTGTTTCTTCAACTCAGCCAACTCAGAAGCTGACATACGGTAAGGAGTCATAAACACAGGCTTCGTTCCAAGAAGAAGATCAATCGAAAATTCTACTTCTCTTTCTGGAGGCACATCAGGAATTTCATCAGGAAAAACTTTTGGAAAATCGCATACCACTTGTAGCTTATCAATCACTGCTTGATTCTCAATCGACAAGGATGCCATAAAGGAAAACATCAAAATTACATCGTGTTCTAACTACTTCAGCTGCTTCGTAGACAAGAACTCTGCTCCACTTTCTTCTTCAGCCGAAGAAAAATACACCGTCTTACTAAAACAATTAATATGGACATGATTGTATTCCAACAATTCATCCCCAAGATTATATCCATTCCGACCAACGGTAAGCAGACCAAATCAATCTCAAAATCTCAACCAAACATAGACACAGGACACCTCAAACACACAAGAGAAGTAGTTATCGAACCCTTAGCTGGAGTTTCGACAACCATCTCCCCATTCATATCAGACATAGCAAGATTCAACTTAGCAGCACAATCAATAGCAATAAAGAAATGCGTAGCACCAATATCAATAATAGCAACTAAAGGTGTATTATCAAAATAGCAAGTACCTCTGATCAAACGATCCTCGTTCTTTGTCTGAGTACCAGTAAAAGCAAAAACCCTCCAGTAGCCTGGGCCTTCTTAGGCTTCTTGCATTGCGAACCAATATGACCTTCCTCATTGCAATGGAAGCACACAACGTCATCATGTTTACACTCTGCAGTAGTATGCCCTTTCTTGCCGCAACGAAAACACCGTTTCACCTCTCCAGGACAAGCATTTCTCTTGTGGCCTTTCTCACCACAAGTATAATAGACAATCTCAACAGGAGCATCTTTCTTTCTAGGTCTCCTCTCTTCATTAACTCTTTGTTTGCCCTTATCATCAGGGGCACTATAAGGCTTAGGACGACTCTACTGACCTTTACCTTTCCTCTCATTAACAACCTTGTAATGAGCCTTAATATCCTCTTCATAAATTCTACAACTACTCACCAGCTCAGAAAAGTTACGGATCTTCTGGTAACCAATTGCCCTCTTGATATCGGCACGTAAGCCATTCTCGAACTTGATACACTTGGAGAACTTGTAACGCCCTCTTTATTTATTTAATTATTTTATTAGAGAATATAGTATATTATTATATATTATGTGATCTTGTGATGATTTTGTGACGTATTTGTGATGTGATATTATTTTATTGTTTAATAAAATAATATATGTGGTGTTTATATGAATATTAATATGAAAAATATAGAGATTGGTTGGAAAAATATATTATTTTGAGGAGTGGGGCTAATTTTATAAATAGGAAGAATTGTGAGGGTTGAGATAGGATTAGTTAAGTTGAGAAGAGGTATTTAAGAGAGGTAGGTTAAGGAATTAGGCAGAAACGCGTTGTCAGACTTTTGGAAAAAAAAGGAGGAAACGGTTCAAGAGAGGAGAAGAAGCTAGGCTGCAATTCTGCACTTTTTCCAGGTAAGGGTGAGCCTAACTTCAGTAATTTTAATGTTGAATCATCTGTTTTTGATTAGCTATGGAATTAGGAAGAAATTAAGAAGAGTTCATGAATTAGGGTTAGGATGATTTTGATGAAAGAGAGGTGTGAATTGATGTAATGGCCGTAGAAATGTGTTACAGAACCTAGATTATTCCCTAGAACAACATTGCTGATGAATTAGGAGCCTAACATGAGAGAATTGAGATGAGTTGGTGAGAATTGAGGCAAACCCGTAGTGGGTCTGAGATCGCTCGCCTGAGGCGAGTGACAACTCGCCGTGGCGAGCAAGCACCCATCGCTCGCGAGGCGAGCAGTATAGCTCGCCGTGGCGAGCACAATCCTGAAAGTTGAGATTTTTACCAAATTTTAGGTGGTTTTGAGTGCCTTTTTATTTATAGAGATGACCTGTGAAGTTGTTTGGACCAAATTGGATTTAGGGAACCTTTAAACGAAGATTTTTGGTGAAAAATGTCAAAAGGCCGAGAGCACCCAGGAATTCTCGCCTCCAGTTCGCCCCCAACTCGCCTTTGGCGAGTAACCTTTGTGAGTACTCGCCTGTGGCGAGCAGATCACTCGTCGTGGCGAGTTAGTTGGTTCAGGGCTGATTTGCTTGTTGCAATCTGTTCGCATATGACTTTGAGGGAACCCCTTTGGGTAGTGTTAGAGATGTTTTATAACCTGTGAAGGAGTCCGTAATGAGGATTAAAGATGCATCCTTATGTTGATGCTAAGTGATGGATTATTCGTAATTTAAATGGTTTGTAAACGTGATGCTAAGCGACTATATTGATGTTTATGTATTGTGATTGTGTGCTTAATGAGATGAGCTTCTGTCATGTAATTGTTATAGCTGCATGAGTCAGTCTTGAATTATTAATGATGTTTGAAATGATATGTTAACTTGATTAAGTTATCGAGAGTTGAGTCCATGCATTTGCATAATTAAGAGACGGTGGAGCTTTATGCTCAAAGCGACGGTGAAGCATATTAATGCTTATATAGTTGGTACCACATGCATGATGTCGAGATGTTAAGAGTTGCATTTAGTTGAGTCAAATTGTCGACATAATTGAGACTATGTTTTGAGACGTTGATGTGTTTGTTTAAAGATGTTTGTGATGATGACACCCTGTGTTTTAATGAGCTGTTTTATGAGATGGATTTTATGTTGTTAATCATAACTGCTTGATTTATATATTAATATTCTGTTGTGAATCTCACCCCTTCTGCTGGAATTGCCGCCTTGTGGGCAAGTGCAGGTACCCAGTCTTAGATGCGCAGATGTGAGGAGTCGTGTGTGACGTGGGATTGCTCTGATACGTAACGGGATGGGGTCTTTGTTAGAGTCTATTCCTTTATGTATCTTGTGGAAACTATTTTTGTGACTTTTAAGTATTTTGACGAGATTATAAGACGTTTTATGAGGCCTAGAGCCAAGACCTTTTTGAAGGATATTTTAATTATGATTCCGCTGCTATATTTGATGATTTATGCGAAGTTTAAACTAATATTTATTTGTAATAAGGATTTTGTGGTCGTGAAATGTGACACTCCTTTGTGATGTTACTCTGATTTATGCTCTTCTCTTAATGAAATTTTTAAGTCGGGAAATTGGGGTGTTACAGAACTCAACAGTCTCAGCAGTATAATGTGGATAGAATTTAACCAGCTCCACAAACTTAGCAGCATACTTGGTCACCGACATGTTCCCTTGTTTCAGCTCAAGGAACTCAATCTCCTTCTTCCCGCGAACATCTTCCAGAAAGTATCTGTCTAGGAACTCCCTCTTAAACACAGCCCAAGTAACTTTAGCACCATCTAGCTATAGGATAGGTAGAAGACTAATCCACCAATCATCAGCTTCCTCAGCTAGCATGTGCGTACCAAAACGCACCTTCTGCACCTCTGAACACTGCATAACTCAAAACACTCTCTCAATCTCTTTGAGCCACGTCTGAGCTCCATCAGGATCATATATCCCTTTGAAAGTAGGAGGATGATTCCTCAGGAATGTTTCCAACATCCTCACTTCGGCATTAGCACCAGCATTAGCATTAGGTTGTTGCCCCACAGCTTGAGCCACAACTTCCAAAGCAACAACAATCGCAGCGTCGTTTCTTCTAGCCATTCTAAGTTCTCTACACAACAACAACAACACAAAAACAACATAAGACAGTACTACAACCGTCACTCGACATAACTCGACTCAACTACTTGGCCGGACGAACCGACCTGCTCTGATACCAATTGTAACATGCCGTTTTCCCAACATAAAAGTTTTTTAAATAAATCAGAGTATTCACATAACGGAATGTCACATTTCTCAAAAATCTCAAATATGAATAAATAACAATTTAGCCTTCAAAACGTAGTCATCGTAATATTTCAAAACTTTGCAACGGAATAAACTCAATAACGTAATAGTCTTGGTACGCAGGCCTCATCATAAAAACCTCATAAATCAATTTCAACCACAATGTCATAAAACTTCATAAGTAATACGTAAAGGAATAGAAAACCAATAACAAGGTTCCCATCCCGTTACGTATCAGAGCACCTAAGACACAACCGAGGGAAATCCTCACACGACTGCACCAAATCTTGATTACCTGCAAGTTACTCATACGAAGAGCAACATTTCCAAGCATAAGGGGTGAGATTCACAAAACAATAATATTAGGCATATAATTCAATAATTATATTTAACAACATAACATCATCATCATATCATAATAATAGACATATAGTATCATAATCAAAATCATAATCAACTTCATTAATCGACTTAACAATATGACAATGCAACTCTAACTCGACTATGCAACTCTATCATCTTAATCATGCATGTGTTACCAATCCAGGGCATAAGCCCTCGTCTCTTTAAGCATAAATATACTCCTAGGGCATAAGCCCTCATCTCTGTTGAGCAAAAGCTCCAGGGCATAAGCCCTCATCTTTAAATGAGTATGCATGGGACTCAGTCTGTTACATCTTAGACATCTTGAAAATCTTATAAAACTCCAATAACTTGGAACAACATCATAGACCGACACATGCAACTTTAACTCAATTATAAACAGCAACATGGCAGCAATTAACAGTCATAAGATAGCACAATATCGAATACATCATCATTCAACAACATTTCATATATTCCACATAATGTTCATATAATTCATAAATCTTGAACAACAACATTAAATCATCATATAACAGCTTTACAGAACGCTATTTATTATATCGTTAGCTTCCAATATTACCCAAGGATCAACTCTCAAAGACTCATGCAAAACAGAACTCAAAACACAAGGTTATGGCAGTCTGTAACTGCACTACTCGCCAGGGCGAGTTGAGTTACTCGCCTCGTGAGCTGGACAACAGGTTACTCGCCTTTGGCGAGTTAGGGGCGAGCTGAAGGCGAGCAAAACTGGGTGCTCTCGGCCTTTTTGACATTTTTCATCCAAAAACTTCAATTATAAGTTTCCTAGGTCCAATTTGATCCTAAAAACTTACCTAATCATTCTTAGACATGTTAAGGCACTCAAAACCATCTAAAACACGACTTAAACAACATTTTAAAAAAACAAGATTTCACACAGGTCATCTCGCTATGGCGAGTAGGTTTACTCGCCTCGCGCACGGTCAAGGTTACTCGCTATGGCGAGCTGGGTTGCTCGCCTCGCGAGCGATGAAGTAGTACTCGATGCGGCGAGTTATGATGCTCGCATTGCGAGCGATGACAGAACAGAGTACGGGGTTACGATCAGTTTCACCAAAAAACCCAATTTTCACCATGTTAAACCCCAAATTTAACTGAAACATTCGCAATAAGGTTAATCTATGATCTATAAACAGTTTCTACACTAATTCCACGGTTTCTCATAATCTAATCATCAATTCATCACTTTTAACCTAATTCCCAAATTCTTAAAACTATTTCTACTCTTGTTAAATATGATCATATGAATTATAGATTTAATAGAATTGTATGCTAGGCTCACCCTTACCTCACGAAATCGATTAGGTAGCCTCTCTTGGTCCTCTTCTCTTCTCTTGGCTTCTCTCCTCTTTTACAAAACTAATTGTATGTACTGACAACTCTAAACCTAATTTTCCCTATTTATAACTCCTTTAATTATTCTATCTTATTATTCTTTCTCCTCCAAAACCCTTTAAAATCTCAAAACAACCCCACCTCAATATTTATTTTATTTTCAAATCTTATTTTATTGTTTAATAAAATAAGTCTCAACACCTCATAATATCTCTGAAATCACAAAAATCACGTAAATCATATAAATATATTTTATACTCTATAAAATAATTAAATAAACAAAGTGGGCGTTACATCAATGATTGTTGCAGTTGTGCTACATATTTTGTAATGATTTGTTTTCTAGTGTAGGAGAATCAACAAAAAATCTCATTTGATTCTGCTAGGAACTCAAGAATTGAACAATTTTATTGAAAGATCGAGAAAGGATAAAAGAGAAATGTCTCCTCCAAGGGTTTCCCCTCAATAGTGTCGCTACTCAATTAACAAATACAATATTGAATCATCGTCACTATCTTTGTATTCTCCTATTTATACAAATAGTGTTATATAACAACCTCAACCAACTAACTGCAACAACTCCTACCTACCTAACTACTTAACAACCTCAAATAGTGTTCTAAGATGAACCTATATTCTGTTTGTTGTATAATAATTTGATTTAAAGTCATTTATTCAATTATTTTTGATTCATTATTTAGTTTTACTTTGGTTGGTAAAATTTGTCTTCTCTAAAGCATAATCCTGATTTAGCCACTTACGTAGTGACATGGCCTAATATTCATATTTATACATGTTTAACCAGAAAGTAATCAGTTAGTAAATAACGAAACAAACCGAAAACGAATGTAATTAATTGGCCAACTGGTCTCTCAAACAGGTAGCTGACTTGAAGTTATAGGTAGAAGAAACTCATAAGTTTCAATCTCACTAAATTGATAATCTAGTTGGTAAGTCAATGAAGATCACTTGATGCATGAAGTTGCTCTTTATTGATATGTTTTATTTGGAGTTCAGTCGTTCTCTCAACTGATTGCAGGAGGTGAGAAGGCGTGGTTTGAAAGATCCCCAATCAATCACGTTAAACTAATCAACAAATTTCAGTTGGATAAATAAATTATACTCATTGCAGGTTGTGTAACGTCCTACTTTTAATATTTAATATTTTATTAGTTATTGTATTTTTAGTATAATATAATTTGTTTTATAATATATATATTTGATGAAATATTATATAGTGTGATATTATGTGTTTTAATATTCTAAGTGGGGGAGATATATATTTAGTTTAGAAATAATAAGATATTAGGGAAGAGAGTAGTTTTTGGTGAGAAGAGTAAATAAATTAGGTTAAGAGTTAGTAAGAGTTTAGAAAACAGAACACGTACGTTTTTGGAGAAAAGGGGAGAACTCAGAGAGAGAAACCATCCACCTACTTTTAAGGGGAGGTATGACCCTGATGGAGCGCAGACGTGGGTTAAGGAGGTCGAGAGGATTTTCAGAGTTATGCAATGTACAAATATATAGATGGTGCGTTTTGGCACGCACATGTTAGCTGACGAAGCTGATGATTGGTGGGTGAGTGTTCAACCAGTGCTAGAAAATGGAGGTGCTGTTGTTACTTGGGCTGTGTTTAGGAGAGAGTTCCTGAACCGATACTTTCCGGAAGATGTTCGCGGGAAGAAAGAGATTGAGTTTCTAGAGCTGAAGCAGGGTGATATGTCTGTGACAACGTATGCTGCAAATTTTGTGGAATTGGCTAAGTTTTATCCACACTACACTCCTGAGACTGCAGAGTTTTTGAAGTGTATCAAGTTTGAGAATGGTCTGCGTGCCGAGATCAAGAGGGCTATTGGGTACCAGAAGATCCATCAGTTCTCTGAGTTGGTGAGTAGCTGCAGGATTTATGAGGAGGATACGAAGGCTCATTATAAGGTTCTAAAGGAGAGGAAAGGTAAGCAACATGATCGTGGAAAGCCTTATAGTGCTCCGGCTGATAAGGGCAAGCAGAGAGTGAATGATGAGAGAAGGCCTAAGAAGAATGAGGTTCCTGGTGAGATTGTTTGTTTCCGATGTGGAGAGAAAGATCACAAGAGTAACGTTTGTGGTACTGCAAAGGTAAAGCGGTGTTTCCGTTGTGGCGTAAAGGGGCATACAGTTGCAGAGTGCAAGCATGACGACATTGTTTATTTCAATTGTGGAGGAGAAGGACATAATGTTGCTCAGTGTACAGAACCAAAGAAGACCCAGACTAAGAGTAAAATGTTTGCTTTGGCCGGTACACAGACATGAGTGAGGATCGTCTGATTATAGGTACATTTTCGAGGACGAAAATATTCTAAGTGGGGGAGAGTTGTAACACCCTACTTTTAATATTTTATATTTTATTAGTTCTTGCATTTTTAGTATAATATAATTTGTTTTATAATATATATATTTGATGAAATATTATATAGTGTGATATTATGTGTTTTAATATTCTAAGTGGGGGAGAGATATATTTAGTTTAGAATTAATAAGATATTAGGGAAGAGAGTAGTTTTTGGTGAGAAGAGTAAATAAATTAGGTTAAGAGTCGGTAAGAGTTTATAAAACAGAACACGTACGTTTTTGGAGAAAAGAGGAGAACTCAGAGAGAGAACCCTAAGGACGAAGAACGCTGCTTTTGATTTCAGAAAACAATCTAAGGTAAGGGTGGGACTAATATTCTTTAATCATAAGCATATAATTTTGAAAAAGAGTTTAATCATGTTGTTGTTGTTGAATTTTTGATGTTATAGAAATTAGGTTTTGAATTCAATTAGATTATTGAAAGTATAGGTAATTCCATGAAATTAGAGGTATTGTTTGAAGGTTTAATCCTTAGTTGGTTGCATAGATTTTTGGTAGTTCTTGTGTTTTGAATATATGTTCTATGATGAATATTGTTAAAATCAATTTACATGTATAGCCATAGATAAAAGTAGCAGGTCTGATACATGAGTTAGTTTGATGGATAGTGTAATTTTGTTAGACTCGGACTGCTAAGAAAATAATATGTCCATGAGTGGAATCAGCGATGCACACAAGTAAACCAATAGGAGTTTCTTTTAGTCCGTTTTCCTTGTAGCAATTATTAATTAATAAAGAAGAGAGATGAAGAATAGTAATTAGCTAACTTTGAAGCATGGCTGCCTTGTGTAAACCATTCGTTATTTCTTCTAAACGGAAATCACATGAATTACCCTTAAAAAAAAATAACTACCTTATAGATAAACACAAGAACAATTATTCTGGATTATTCTTTTCTTGATTTGCTCTTGCATAATTACTAAGAACATTATGTGATATGTGTAGTAGCTATTCTCCTATTTTTAAGCCAAATCTACACTAACTTTCTTATAGTATTTTGAGTTTATGCCTACCTGCCGTAATGAATAATGATGATACTGTTCCATTGCAATTATTTTAAATTTTGTGTTGTCCTCAGGTCATTAATAATTGACTAATGAGTATATATTGTATTTTATTTTCCTAAATGTTAAAAGTATTATTTGTATGACTTTATGATCGTAATTTAATACAGAGGATTAAAGTGTGATTCATGTGTTTGATGGCACTACCTTTTCACTTATTTGTTGATACTATTTTTCATTCTTACATAATTTGTAAATAGATGTGTGATTTAAAGATGTATTATATAAAGATGTGTTATTTGAAGATGTATGATCTAAAGATGTGAATACCTTATCGATGTGTAATTGATGTGGATTTAAAGATGATTTATATGATGATGTGTATTGATGTATTATTTAACAATGTTTAAAAGACGTGATGTTTGATGATGATGTTATTTAAAGATGTGTGATTTAAAGATGTGTTATATAAAGATGTGATATTTGAAGATTGTTGCATTTGAGTCGTGTCGTTGCATTAAGTCGTGTTGTTGCATAGCATAGTCAGCGATGGGGGCTTAATGCCTGACAGGTCCTTTTATGACCTTTAGCGATGGGGGCTCAATGCCTGACAGGTCCTATTTGACCTTTAGCAATGGGGGCTTATGCCCTCATGGTACCACATGCATATTGTATTGTCGAGTCGATGTGATGTTAAGATGAGTTGTTGTCGTCGTTGAATTGTAGAGTCGTCATTGCATAATACAATTGACGATCATTTGAGAAGTTGTTGTTGTTGTTGATAATGTTGTCGTTGATTATGATGTTATTGCTGCTGTTTTACCTTTATTAAATGATGTTATGTGATGTCTATTCAATGATGGATATATGGTTGTTGATTATCTTTTATGAATTGTTCCTTGCTATTAATGAATGCGAAATCTCACCCCTTCTGCTTGAAAATGTTGCTCTTCGTATGAGTAACTTGTAGGTAACGAAGAATAGTGCAGTTGTGAGTAATCTCCGCCGTGTCGCCTAGGATGCTCTGATACGTAACGGGATGGGGATTGTCTATTGCATGTTTTCCTTGTTACGTATTTCCTTTTGAACGTTTGAACTATTTTCATAATAAATAAGTATGGTGTGGATGTTATGGCCTTTTGAGCCAAAGACTATTTTATGATGTTGAAACTATTTCCGTTGCATGATTATTGGATTTTATAAAGACAGATTGTTGTAATAAATAGTACTTTTATTCTATTTATATTGTGGAATTTTGTAAGTTGAATATGATGCTCCGTTTATGATGAAAAACTCTGATATTCTTTATATTTATTTTATGTTGGGAAAACGGGGTGTTATAGGTTGTGCCGCCGTGTCAAACTTGTGAAATTTACCGGGCATCGAAGAAAAAAGGTGTGCCCGTTGCTCTTATTGAGTATGAAGGAGAACAACACGGTTTCCAAAAGGTATACGCTGATTTAATTCTTTTATAAATGCAGTTTATGTAGGAAACAGATAGAATATGAACTAATCGAATGGGTTGGATGTAGGCTGAGAACATCAAGTAAACACTTGAACAACAAATGGTTTTCTTTGCACGATTGAGAATGACTTTTCTAGAGGTATTAATGTTATCTTTCTTTATAGGCAAAATTACATCGGTGGACCTTTGAGTTTGATCCTTATTTCGGATTGGTCACTATAGTTATTTTTTCTCGAATTGGTCAGTTATGTTACTTTTATTTGCACGTTAGCCTTAAGGTTATACCCATTCTGCACTGTTGTCCATTATGTTACATTTTCTGATGTGCAAACTAGAGATGAACAATATTCAGGTGTTCATTCATGAATGAATCACAATTTTGGGTTTTGGAATTTGAAAATTTCTCATGAATGAAGAAATTTCTGCGAATAATTAGGTACTTTGGTTCTAAGGTTTTTGGATTTGAGAATTTAAATTTAAAGAAGTCATGAGATAAATAAAAGGGAAGATTTTGATATGTTTATGTGAGTAATCAAAATGATAAAATGTCATTTTTTTTTAATAAAAATTGTTAAAAGACACTATCCGGGCAAACATAAAGGACCTATTTGGGACAAACAAAACTTAAAGGATCAATATGAGAAAATGGTCATATTTAAAGGACCGCAAAAATAAATTTTCCTTCTTTATATCTATGTTAGAACAATTGCTAAAAAATCATTGTTATACTGTAAATTCAGGAAGTTCTGCTAGAACATTTGCACTGATGATGGTCTCCTGCCACAACAACCATTTTGCAAGAGTCTGTGTTGTAGAGTTTCTACTACATATCCTCAAATCTTGTTTAGTTCTAAATCCGGTTTATGATTATGATCTCTTATTTTGACCATGTTCATGAAATGTGGCATGTATTTGTTATCTAGGTGGTAATGAATCCATAAACCATAATGCTGTGAAATATTATGCTCACAAAGTTGCAATAATAATAATACTCTGCATTTGTTTTGTGTAGTCTATTTCTCATAACTAATTATTCGTATCATGAAATTAAATCACATATATGAATATTATATGGCATCATTTATTATGTTATTAACTATATAACATAATAAGGTCATTATAATTGATAGACTTGGCTGTGAGACCCTGCTAAATATTAGAACAATGTTCTTAAAGTATCTTCAATTAAAATAGGTTAATGGTGTTTACTCCCCCGCCATTTGATCGAGGTTTAGTTTACCCCTATAAAAAAAACACCTTGGATTCTAACCTTGTAATTTAGAGATTCTTTGTTTTGGATCTTCGTAAATCGTGTTTGTACAAAATAGATATATGGTAGGGGCTAAACCAATATTCGCTCAAATTAAAGGCGGCGAAAGTACCTTAAATTTTAAAATTTGATGCCATAAAGGTCAAAAACCAAATAATATTAAAATCACAAGGTTGAAATTCTAAGAATTTTTTCTATGAGGGGTAAAATTAAAACTTACCCAAATGTAATGGGCAAACACCATTTAACGGATTAAAGTATCTGCTAATTACGATGAGAGTAATACATAAAACTATTATGCTGGTAGTATTGTTGATTATGATTAGAGGATGCATAGAAACTATTATGTGAGTTGTGTGATGACCACATATAATATAAGAGGTATGAGTATATAAGAAAGTAATTATTCACATAGGTATGCATATTAGGAGTGGACCACTCAATTTTGAGAATTCTACGTAATTGTTGTGTAAATTACATTAACAATTCTCTTTGATTTGAAGTCTGATCTCAAATGGGGAGGTCATCAAATAGATACATTCTTCTATGGTCACAAATATAAATGAATAGAGTTTGGTCGCACACACATAAAAATGTTTTTCTCAAAATATTAAATCATTTGATTATCAATTACGTTTTTTATTATCAGAAATAATGTTTTAATATGTGTTCCCAAAGACTAATCATTTATGCTTGTGAACATAATATAATTCCTCTACTATTGGAAGTTATTGAGCCTGCAATAAACCATGTGGTGTTGGTTTGTAGATAATATTTGCCAATCATACATAAATTGGATAACTTGTTTTCTTTCTTTCTATAAATTAGTTAAAAATGATGTATTCTTTCTATAAATTGGATAACTATTATTTTCTGCTCATATAAGATTTTCTCTCTCTCTCTCGTCAATCTCTTCAATGTAAATGACATTCACATAAACGTCGAGTATCATTAGTGTTGTTTTCGGATTTCCAAACTGTTATATTTGGATTTCCAAATTATATTATCTACCGAAGCTGTTACTAGGTTGAGTCACGACCAGGTCGCTCTCTTTAAGACGTTTCGTGGCACTGCCCAAAATTGTGCAAGGCAGACTATCAACCACGCCGCCTCCAGGATAAAACAAGCCCAGCTACAACTGTGCGGTTAACTACCGCACTGTAGAAAACCGTTTGAGATATACACCTTCAAATATGATACTAAGACCACTCTTTAATACTGAAACCACTTTAATATGGTATTATTTACCATTCTATTATGGTGCTAAGACCACTCAAATATGGTGTTTCCACCATTCTAACCTTTAAGTTCTCCAACCTATCAATATGGTACTACGACCACTCAAATATGGTGTTACCACCATTTCTCCTCGAATAGAAAAATATTGATGTAATATTTATATACCGTTAAGATCATTCTTGATTCCGACGGGACATTGTTATTCCAAATAGGGACTATGATCTTAAAAGTACTCTTTATTCCGAATGGACGTATATTACCGAAGGGACTATGTTTTTAAGACCATTCTTAATTCCGAAGGGACATTAAACCGAAAAGGGACTATGGTCTTAAGAACACTCTTAATTTCGATGGGACTATGTTTTAAGACCATTCTTAATTCCGAAGGGACATTAAACCGAAAAGGGACTATGGTCTTAAGAACACTCTTAATTCCGAAGGGACAGAAAAAGGAGATGAAGAAAAGAAAGACTCGTCAACACAAGTCAAGAAAGGGAGAAGAGAGAAAGAGTTCCCGACAACTCAATGAAACTCTTTGGTGTGTTTTTTCAACTGAGTGGAGTTCTCTATTTATATAGAGATTCTGTAACTGTTTTAGCAAAAATTGCGACAACAATTACTCTAATGGATAAGGTTAAAATGAAGTTTATCCATTAATCAGTTCAACAACACTTGTGGATAGGATCAAAAGAAACAAATCCACAAAAGTGGTGGAAACAAACTATTGGATTTGAATGAAGGAAATTTAAGAATTTAATTAAATTCTTATTCTTATCCTTATCACAATCACCATAAGTTAAATTTATGGGAAGTGATATTCTCAAATAAAAATAATAATTACTATTATTTTTATCATTATCAAGTATTTAAAATTAAATACCGCAATTTAAACACTATAATGTGTGTGTTCTATTTTATGTGGGACTCCCACACTCTATTTTTTTTCAATTCACACAACATTAGTTCAAAGTTTAATTACTTGGTGTTTAATCTTCCAATTTATTTTCCAACATCACACTAATGTTCCAACAATCCCCCACTTGAATTTAAAAAATGGTTTCAATAATAACGTCAAAACGTTTCTATAAGGTTGCTAATAAACAAAGGTGTCGCCTACAACTTGAACCTTTGCATAGCGGATAATATTCTGATTTACAAGAGTTGCTTACAGCATTGAACTCTATCTCAGACATAGAACTCGCACAGAAACCTTTTCTTAAGGTGTATTCTGAAAGCCCGTGCGTTTATGGCCATGCACGTCTATCCCAGTTTTAACGAACGCTCTAGGTATTCTGCCCCGAATCCCATAGAAACCGGCCTAGTTTCACATTCGTATAGGTGAGTCTATCAAGAGTACTCCTGTAGCTATGTACTCCACGCAACATAGAGTATAGATCTCATTAAGAGTTTATATTATCTCATCCTTCTATTACTGCAGGAATCATGCTTTCTTACTTTTGTCATAGCATGTTCTATCACTTGTGACTTGTTATTACCCATTGAACCTATTTCTTGGGATCTCCAGTCATGTAGGTCGGGTTACCATCACTTGTGATCTTTGGGCATCAGTCCCATCCTATTGGATGTGTTTAGGACTTTCTTTCTAGTTATTCCTTTCGTCAAAGGATCAACTATTTTTTTCCATCAGTACGTACATGATCTACTTTAACCGTTTCTTTTGAGAGTAGCTAGCTCTCTAATCCTTTATGTGTTCGTGCCTGAATTATCATCTCTTTCCATTGTACTAACGATTCTATATTTTTGTAATAGCTGCAGTACTATCACAATAAATTAACACTTCTGAAAACGGTTTTATCCACTAAGGATTCTCAACTAGCAAGCATCTTATCAACTTGCTTCTTCACTAGTTTTCTCTAGTGTTCTCATCTCAGATTCAATCCATAGTGGACTGAGTCAATATTGTTTGTTTTAACAAACAACTCCTCCAGTGATGCTCAATGTGCAGTCAATGGTCGCTTTAAGACTCATGTGAAGGATGTTCTATTTTGTATCTTGTACCATTTAAGTACAATAGGTTACTCCTCATGAAGTAATCCTAGAGTCATAGTTTTCTTAAGGCACCTCATGACTCTTTCTATAGCATGGTGATGCTTTTCATCCGTCTATTAGTAAACTTGCACAAAAGTTTCACGACATCAGCAATGTCGGGTTTAATACATTCAGTGGCATACCTAAGTATTGCCAATGATGCTCGCATATTCTGTTTTTCTAACTCCATCTCAAGTGTTCTTACACTTGGATCATAATATATGTTTGCAAGTTTACAGACAAATAATTACATTTCCTTAAGATCATCTCAACTTTGTGAGATTTATCAAAAAAGTTCTCTTTTATGATCTAGTAATCTTGAAACCAAGAATTACTTCAACTTTGTCAAGGTCTTTCTTATCAATGTTGTTGATAACAATGATTTCACATAATTCATAACATGAATCTTTAAATCAAATATGAGCAAGTCACCTTCATAGAGACATATGATCGTGCAAATATTATTTGTCACTTTCATTCACTTTATACTCATTCGATAACATTAAAATGTCAAATTTTTCATGTCATTCCTTAAGAGTTTATTTTAGACCTCACAAAGAATTATCTAACTTACATACCTTGTTTTCTTGTCCATGAATCGCAAAAATTTTCAGGTTGTTTCATATAGATTTCTTCTTCTAGTTCACCATAAAAAAGGCAACTTTCACATCCATTTGGAGTACCATCAAGTTATGAACGGCGGCTAAAGGGACTAGTACTCTTATGAATATGATTCTACTGACTGGTGAATGAGTATCGAAGAAGTCTATATTTTTTCTTTTTGTCTAAAACCTTTGACTACAAGGAGAGCCTTGTATTCATCAACCGATTGTTTGCAACCATGATGCAAGTCAACAAAGAGTCATGTTTCGTTAGACTCTAGAGAATCCATTTCATCGTTTATTGCTTCTTTTTGAAAGTTAGCATCCAATGAAGACAAAGCTTCTTGAAGGCCAAAGGGATCCTCTTCCAATATACAAACCATATAATTAGATTTATATTCTATAGCAATTATAGCTTTCTTACCTCTTTGAGGTTCTATAACATCTTGTTTGATGTTTTCATAACTATTTCTGATTACTGAAATGTGATTAGATATAGTGCCCCCACTAGTTCTTAATTTTTAAAGGGAAATTGTTGTGCCCCCACTAATGTTGAGTTCTCACTGGCGCCTCACTAGTGCCCCCACTGTTCTTTATTTAAAGGGGTAAATATTTACATAGAAATCAACATCTTTTAATTATATGATCACTTTAACATTTAGGTCATAAAACATATATGCTTCGCTATTTATAACATACTCAATGAATACACATTCATAAGCTCTACTAGTGAGTTCAACTCTCTTGGAGTCCAGAATCCAAATATAGTCCAGACAATCCCAAGTTCAAAAAATAAGACAAGTTGATTGTCTTTTCTTCAAAAATTTCTTAATTAGAATTTTTGTTTTTAGACTTGGGTACTCTATAAATTTCAATTTTCGTTATAAAAATTGTACATATCAAGCATATCAATTTTATTTTTTCAAAATTCACAGTCATCAATAAATATGATAAAATATCATTTTATCATTTCTAGTTTATGTGTCATCAAGTTCACACATATAATAAATTATTATGTTTAGAGATTCATATTCTCTAAATTCTGATTTATATGAACTTTTGGTTCATATATCTTGACTGCAATAAATAAAATTGTCCAATCATATAACGTTGGAATTAAGTCCAAGTTACTCAAATTTAAAATTAATCGCTTCAAAGATACAAACTTTTTCCAACAAGAGTGCATGGTGCACAAGTCTCTCTTTAAGTCTGAATCAACTCAGTCTTATTCAATAGAAATCTGAAATACAGATTCTTTCTTATCATTGGAGCATGCAACACGTCTAAACCTTAGCATTAGCATCGAGGGAAAACTAAATTCTTGCGATTTAATACGCTGACTTGCGACTCTGTATACCCATTATGCCATAAAACCATCTAGACCATTTTTGTAAATCGTTGCATAAGTTTATGACAATTCTTGTTATTGTTTGAAAACTACATCACGTAAGAGACAATAATGTTTTATCAAAAAAGAACATTATCTCTATCAATTCTTGTTACTGTTTAGTAACAAATAAAACCAATTTATTTTCTTGCTACTATTTTGTAACAAGAGTATGTGACAGCTCGCATTCCAAAATTCAAACAAATTTAGGGTATTTCAATTTTTAGTGTTGTTGCTTGAAACAACAATCACCTCACCGTTTTAGTTGAAAGATGTATTTTTATAACTTGTTTTATCCTTAATGTATTTAGGGACAACTTAACCTCAATAAGTAACTTCTTCGGTAGACACAAAGAAACGTCTTAAAATTGTTGTTTTCGGATTTCCAAACTGTTATATTTGGATTTCCAAATTATATTATCTACCGAAGCTGTTACTAGGTTGAGTCACGACCAGGTCGCTCTCTTTAAGACGTTTCGTGGCACTGCCCAAAATTGTGCAAGGCAGACTATCAACCACGCCGCCTCCAGGATAAAACAAGCCCAGCTACAACTGTGCGGTTAACTACTGCACTGTAGAAAACCGTTTGAGATATACACCTTCAAATATGATACTAAGACCACTCTTTAATACTGAAACCACTTTAATATGGTATTATTTACCATTCTATTATGGTGCTAAGACCACTCAAATATGGTGTTTCCACCATTCTAACCTTTAAGTTCTCCAACCTATCAATATGGTACTACGACCACTCAAATATGGTGTTACCACCATTTCTCCTCGAATAGAAAAATATTGATGTAATATTTATATACCGTTAAGATCATTCTTGATTCCGACGGGACATTGTTATTCCAAATAGGGACTATGATCTTAAAAGTACTCTTTATTCCGAATGGACGTATATTACTGAAGGGACTATGTTTTTAAGACCATTCTTAATTCCGAAGGGACATTAAACCGAAAAGGGACTATGGTCTTAAGAACACTCTTAATTTCGAAGGGACTATGTTTTAAGACCATTCTTAATTCCGAAGGGACATTAAACCGAAAAGGGACTATGGTCTTAAGAACACTCTTAATTCCGAAGGGACAGAAAAAGGAGATGAAGAAAAGAAAGACTCGTCAACACAAGTCAAGAAAGGGAGAAGAGAGAAAGAGTTCCCGACAACTCAATGAAACTCTTTGGTGTGTTTTTTCAACTGAGTGGAGTTCTCTATTTATATAGAGATTCTGTAACTGTTTTAGCAAAAATTGCGACAACAATTACTCTAATGGATAAGGTTAAAATGAAGTTTATCCATTAATCAGTTCAACAACACCTGTGGATAGGATCAAAAGAAACAAATCCACAAAAGTGGTGGAAACAAACTATTGGATTTGAATGAAGGAAATTTAAGAATTTAATTAAATTCTTATTCTTATCCTTATCACAATCACCATAAGTTAAATTTATGGGAAGTGATATTCTCAAATAAAAATAATAATTACTATTATTTTTATCATTATCAAGTATTTAAAATTAAATACCGCAATTTAAACACTATAATGTGTGTGTTCTATTTTATGTGGGACTCCCACACTCTATTTTTTTTCAATTCACACAACATTAGTTCAAAGTTTAATTACTTGGTGTTTAATCTTCCAATTTATTTTCCAACATCACACTAATGTTCCAACAATTAGTATACAACACTTTGACATTTTTTTAAACTGATTTGCATGTGAGGTGCAAATGAAAACTAGGTTTACTAGAGAGATTGAAAGAAAACTTGATAACTTATACAACTGCACACCATCCTTTTTCCGTTGTTCATGATCATCAGCAACCACAAAATCAATTGTAGCTTTGACCATTGATTAGGACATTGTTTAAGAAATCAGAAACTAATTTTTATCATTAATTCATATAAGAACGCTAAAAGTGCTTTTATGATATTATTCAAATTAAAAGTTGTAACTTTTAAATGAAAAGGGACGTATATTATTTTGAGAAATTTCAAGCATTATGTTTAAAAATGTCAACAATAATTTCCCTTTTTCAAGTGATTATGTTCAAGAAGGAACTTTGCCTCTTAGTTTATTCTTGAAATTGAAAGAATTCATTTATGAATTATTTATATTTTACGGACTATAATTCCGCTTATTCTAATTATTCAAGATTAAGGAATTCCTTCCCCTAAGCCCCCCGTCTCCACCGTCTTCCAAGAAGATCTACAATCCTTACTTCTCAACTTCCATGTCTAACAAAGCGTCCAACTAGTGAGTAGGAAATGCTGGTAAAAAAAACATTGACCTCGATTGAGAACGTAGATTTGTTCTTTGCTGAGACTACTCCAAATCAACAAGCAAAATCTTTTATTTAACTCTTCATCGAATAATAGATACGTACAAGATCCACATAGATAACAAGAAAAAGTTTGAAAAGCTACTCTCAAAATTAGAGAATCTTTCCAATCAAGCAATTCTTTTACTAAATTTGTGAAGGAAGCCATAAGTAGATTTTTCTACGTAGGATTTCTTTATTCTTATGTAAATCTTGTATTGATTCTAATATTAATGAAAGACTTTTGAAATTGACTTTCACTTATTACTTGATAGACGTTTGGCAAGTGCACCAAATACTATCGAAGTAGTAAAATATCGATCCCACGAGGATTGTTTTTTATCGCAATAAGTTAATTTCGTTATGCAAGAGGATGTTTAAAGGTTATTATAGTTTTGCCACTAGGCGGTAGATTTGTTTGTTTTAATAACAAAAATAACAAAATGATAAAGTTTGTTTAGAAAATATGGAGAGAGATGAGATCGGATCGTCGAATCCTCTATGTTTCCCCTAATTGGTTACTGTACTCTATTCCTATTAATGGTTCTTTAAGTCCCACGATAGTTAACAAAATAGCCCTAATCAATCCCTTGAGTTAGGACCCTCTTCTTAAACTACAGCCCCTAATTCCTTAGGTGGTCTAATAGTTCTCGAAGGTTTAAGCACGTTAACCTAATATCACTAATAAACGATTATCCATTCCTAGACTAACCATGTTTATTAGAACAATTCAATTAAGTCTAAGTTGAAAGCTAGGGTTAGTAGTCATTCATTCTCACGAAAACATACTTATATTTGATCAGGATATAAAAAGCATTAAGAACAATTGAATTGAATAAAGACTTAAATAATCATTAATATGGAATAGAGTTTCATCACAGCAACATAAGATCAACTAGGGTTTACACAGAATCATCTCGGATCCAATCTCTAAGAGATTTAGCTACTCATAACAATGTTTACAAATAGCATAATCAATTGAATCATTAAAACATACATGTAACCGGTAAAAGGATGAAGAAATCGTCCTCCTTGCAGTCACCTTGATGTCCAAATCGCACTTTGCTCTCCAAGATTCGTAACCCTTGTTTTCGGAAAAGACTTCAGCTTAAATAGGCCCAGAAATTCGCCCAAAACGTGTCACGTTTTAAGTAAAACGTGTCACGTTTTCTCCTTCAGTAGCAAGTAACCAAATTAGGGTTTCACAAAACGTGTCACGTTTTTGCCAACGTGACACGTTCTTCTTTCTTCTCAAAACATGCTCTCTGACTTGTGAAAACGTGTCACGTTTTTTTAGCAAGCGTGACACGTTTTTGTGACTTGCACCATTCTTCAGCTTTCTTGCTTTTTCTTGCTTTTCATGCGTTTCTTGCTGCTTAAGTTGCTTTGTGACTCCATAAAATGATAAAATATACATAGAAATTACGTAATGACAGCATGTCATCACAACCCCAAACTTAAACCATTCCTTGTCCCCAAGGAATTTACATGCAAAATTGACAGTTGACAGTAAAATAACAGGTACCTGCTCAAGTGATGGTAATCCAAAAAGTTCATCTCCTTACTAGCTAAAGGTGAGCCAGTTTGACTTGAATGCATCCACCAATTCACAACTCCACGCACAAAATGAATAGGGTTCACACTCAATCACATGCAAAGCTACATATTACCATACGCTTGAAAAGTTTCTAAACGTCAATTAAAGTCAATATCAATACACACTTTGAGGTCTTTAAGGGTTATAATGGGGCTTAGGTGAAGGTGGGATGATATTTGGATAAGTAGGCTACACAAAAATGCGAGTTAGGCACTCCTACGTCAGTTAGAACATAATTCAATCATCTTTCACCTATGTAACACAATTCTTAGTCAGAAAATGGGGCTAGAGAACATTATTCAACATAGGGACACTCGAGTTTGAAGTTACTCGGATTTTAAATGTCTTTGTCCCTTTTTAATTCTCTTTTTTTTGATACACCTTTTGTTTAGAGTGTATGTATATTATTTTTTTTTTCTTTTTTTTTTTTTGTATTGTTCTCTAGTTCCCCCACCCCAAACTTAATTGGTTGCAAATTCCAAAAGCAACCCCAAACTTAATCCTTAGCAACATTCTATCATGCCTAACTCAGGAAAACATTATGGGATAAATCCTACAAGTTTCTAAGTTTGTAATGTAGTTTGAAAAGTTCTATCCTACCGGCTCAACTTGTTTAAGAAAAGGATGAATGCAATATAATCAGGGTAGGCTCCAAAAGGCTCACAGGACCAAGCACTTTTGCCTCAGTGTGTATTTGACATGAACCAATCAACAGAAAAGAAACAATGCAAGTTCTAGAAATGTAGATGCATGGAACACTCTATATAAGTAAATTGAAAAAATAAAATTTGGCCATGAACCTTACAGTTATGATATCTGGGAGTTGTGACTACCTAGCACTGCCGTACACTTCGCCTTTTACTCAAGTCACTCCTCCTTATGAACTTTTGGAAAAATCACTTGAGCACACATTTGTTACTAAACTGTAAAAGGTCAATAAAACACATAAATTCATCAGTAATAAACAAGTTCAGGCTCAATTACATCACAGGGGGATACAACTGGTTAAACTTCAAATTGTTCGAAAATAAAATTAAAAAAGTACATCAAAATGAAAGGAAAACTGCTGAAACAAACAGAAAAAAAAAAAAAAATAATAATACTAGATGAGCCATCAGTAGCCCATCAATCCTGCATCAAGTTCGGGTCAATCCATGTGCTCGGGTTCTGCTCCTCATAGGTGTCTTCGCCAAAATGCGACCTCGACCTCGCACCACCAGCAGCAAAGTCTGCCCTAATCTCCTGCTCTCTTGCTTGGGCACGACCTCTGGTGACATCAAAGTACTGGTCCATCGCCTCCTCGGACCCATCAAAACGGTCAAAAGACCCAGTAATCGCTCTCCTGTTGAGGCAGACTGCCTCAGTAAGCTCTGGCCCGAACCTAGGACGGTTCCAATACTCTTGGTCTGACACCTCATTCATCCAGTTGCAGTGGCCGAACATGTAGTCCAGCATCATGAGATGAAGAGGTGCATGGGCACCTTGTTGGCTGCTTCCTTCTCCTGACACCAACTCTGGCTGAGGCGGGGGCTGTTGTGGTTGTGGCTGAGGCTGAGGGCCTGCTTCCTCCTCAGCTCCCAACTGCTGCATGCGCTCCAGATAATCCTTCAGAAAGACCTCCATATAGTTATCAGTGATTGGCTTCATCATTTTTGCCTCGAGGTCATTGATGTAGCACTCGCAGTCAGCTTCCTCACAAAGCCAGTTGATGAGGCTCATGTGAGGGATGGCTTTCTTGTTCCCTTGGACAAACTCAGCAATGTTGTTGGCAATCAACTCACCAACATTTATAGGGCTACCCTCCATGATGGCAGCAACAGTATGCACCCTAGATAAGGGAATCTCAGATGAACAGGAAGTACCTTCTAATGTTTGCACCACGAATGATGCCCAAGCCTTAGCAACCGGCTTGAAATCAGCTTTCAACAACATCTTCCTGCTCTTCTGCCATTGAGCACCCTCCACACACAATAAAGCTTTCACCTCTTCCCATGTTTCCTCGTCCCAGTTAGCACATGTTTCCCTCCTCCTCTTGACATCACAATGTTCCGGAGGAACAATCTTCAGCATGGTATTGATAGCCGGAGGGGAGAAATCAATGGTCTTTCCCCTCACATAAGATTCGTACCGCCGCCCGGAGAACCGAGCATTGGCATAAAACTCAAGCGCCATGGTCTTGTTGGCCTCTTGGAAAACCATATCATTCAGCCCGTGCCACCCTCGAGCCGTGATAATCTGCTCAAACTCAGGGTTGCCTAATAATTTAGGGAGTAGGAACCCCCTCTCTGGTATCACCCTATAACTTCTTATTTCTTTGAAGCGGTCACGAGCCGGGGTGTCATGGAAACGGTAGGCTAGAGTGGGTGGGACGGCCGGTGGGGCTGTGGGTTTGACCGGTTGTTTTCGTTTGGCGGTGGTTTTGGATTTTTTGGCTTGTGGGGCTTTTCCTTTCTTTCTAGTATCAACCATGGTGAAGGTCTAGGGTTAGGTCAAGGGAAAGGTGAAAGTTGAGATTAGGGTTTTGAGGTTAGGTTAGGATGATGGATTTGGGGAGGTTGATGATGTTGATGGTAGTTTTTGTGGTTGTTTTGGTGATTTTGAGATGGAAAGTTGAAGGTTTTTGGTGTAGAAAGTTGAGAAGTTCGTAGGTTAGGGTTCTGGGAAAATTTTGGCAGAGTTTGGCTACTTTTGGAAGTGAATGGGATGATTTACGTGTGAAGGGTATATATAGGGGAGAAAAACGTGTCACGTTTGGCCAAAAACGCGTCACGTTTTTCGTTTTGTAACGGTCAAAAAATTTTTGAAACTACCAAAAACGTGTCACGTTCGGGCAAAACGTGACACGCTCCACTCTTTGAAAAAATTTTGTTCCCAGAAAACGTGTCACGTTTTGGCCAGCGTGACACGTTTTTGCTAAACAGAATGCTTGTTTTTGAGATGCTTCAGAGGTGGCAAAAACGTGGCACGTTTTGCCCAAAACGTGTCGCGTTTTTGCCCAGTATTGGACTTGAAATTTTTCTTCCTCTGATCGTTTCAGCGAAAATATTTTTGTATTTTTGATTTTTTTGAAAGCAATAAAATGCGAAAGAAAATATAAAAGAACTATTACCTGCGAAAAACTAAAGGTGGGTTGCCTCCCACAAAGCGCTTCTTTACCGTCACTAGCTTGACTACTACGGACCTTTATAGGTCCTTCAGCATCAACCCTACCCTTTCTTTTGGTAGGTCGCCACCCAGATATGGCTTAACTCTTTGTCCATTCACTTTGAAACTCCTGTCACCCTCCGGCGTGATTAGTTCAACAGCTCCGTATGGTGACACGCTCTTGACCAAGAAAGGTCCAGACCACTTCGACTTGAGCTTTCCAGGAAACAGCTTCAACCTGGAATTATATAACAAAACTAGTTGTCCAGAGTTAATTTCCCTAGATACTAAGTTTTTGTCATGATACCTTTTAGTCCTGGCTTTATAGATGAGCGCATTTTCATACGCTCTAAGCCTCATCTCCTCAAGTTCATTAAGTTTCAAAAGTCTTTTCTTACCAGCAGCTACTTGATCAAAATTTAAGGCCTTGATGGCCCAGTAAGCTTTATGCTCTAACTCGACTGGAAGATGACAAGCCTTACCATAGACTAGTTGATAGGGTGAAAACCCAATGTGAGTCTTAAAGGCTGTCCTATATGCCCACAGTGCGTCATCTAACTTTTTGGACCAATCCTTCCTATTAGACGCAACTGTCTTCTCTAGAATCTGTTTCAACTGACGGTTTGAAACCTCTACTTGACCACTAGTTTGTGGGTGATAGGGAGTTGCAACTTTGTGCTTGATGTTATACTTTTTGAGCACATTTTCAAGAAGGTTGTTGCAAAAGTGCTTCCCCCCATCACTGATCAAGACTCTAGGTGTTCCAAACCTAGTGAAAATATTCTTTTGGAGAAAATTGACGACAGTTCGGGCATCATTAGCAACACATGGTATCGCTTCAACCCACTTAGTAACATAATCGACACAAACTAGAATATGAAGATAAGAGTAAGAGGGAGGGAAAGGCCCCATAAAATCAATGCCCCAACAATCAAATGGTTCTATTTCAAGTATTCCTGTTAGGGGCATCTCATTCCTCTTAGAAATGTTACCTGTCCTTTGGCATTTGTCACACCGCCGCACAAAGTCTTGGCAGTCCTTGAACAAGGTGGGCCACCAGAAGCCACTTTGCAAGATTTTTGCAGCGGTTCTTTCTCCACTATGGTGGCCCCCATAAGCTGAGCTATGGCAGTGCCACATGATACTATTCGCTTCTTCACCTGCAACACAACGTCTAATTAACCCGTCAGTGCTTACCTTAAACAGATAAGGATCATCCCACAGATAGTGGTTTGAATCCTTGAAGAACTTCTTCTTTTGGGCCGAGTTCAAGTCATCTGGTACTATGTTACCAGCCTTGTAGTTTGCCATGTCGGCGAACCACGGCCTCCCTGCAACAACGAACAGCTGCTCATCCGGAAACTCGGCCATGATGGCCTTTTCCTTCTTCGTCACCTCCTTATTTTCCAACCGGGAGAGGTGATCAGCCACCACGTTCTCAACTCCCTTTTTATCACGAATTTCCAGATCAAACTCTTGTAACAAAAGGATCCACCTCAACAGCCGAGGTTTGGAGTCTCCTTTCGTCAGTAGGTACTTCAGGGCTGCATGATCTGTAAACACAATGACTTTGGAGCCGATTAGATAAGAACGAAATTTTTCCAAGGCAAAAATTACCGCAAGCAATTCTTTCTCCGTGGTAGAGTAATTTACTTGATTTTCATTCAAAAATTTGCTTGCGTAATAAATTGCATGGAAAAATTTGTTCTTGCGTTGGCCTAAAACTGCACCAACAGCGTAATCACTTGCATCACACATTAATTCAAACGGTAAATCCCAATCGGGTGCAATGATTATTGGTGCAGTAACCAACTTGGTTTTAATCAAAGAAAAAGCATTTAAGCACTCATCATCAAATTTGAAATCATTTTCTTTGACTAAGAGGTTACAAAGGGGCTTTGAAATTTTTGAAAAATCTTTAATGAAACGCCGATAAAATCCAGCATGCCCCAGAAAACTCCTCACTCCTTTAACATTTATAGGAGGGGGAAGTTTCTCTATAACCTCTATTTTCGCTTGGTCCACCTCTATGCCTTTAGCACTTATCTTATGCCCCAAAACTATACCCTCGTTTACCATGAAATGGCATTTTTCCCAATTTAAAATGAGGTTAGTTTCGGTGCATCTTTTAAGGACGGCATCTAGGTGGACTAAACATTGATCAAAAGACTTACCGAAAACAGAAAAGTCGTCCATAAATACCTCGATGTTCTTCTCTATCATGTCAGAGAAGATGGAGAGCATACACCTTTGGAAGGTCGCCGGCGCATTACACAGCCCAAAGGGCATTCTCCTATACGCAAAGATACCAAACGGACAAGTGAAGGCAGTCTTCTCTTGATCTTCCGGAGCCACCGCAATTTGATTATACCCCGAATACCCATCCAGAAAGCAATAAAAGGCTTGGCCAGCCAACCTCTCTATCATTTGATCCATAAATGGTAACGGGAAGTGATCCTTCCTTGTTGCGGTATTTAACCTCCGATAATCGATGCACATCCTCCAGCCAGTGACGGTACGGGTGGGAATCAATTCATTTTTCTCATTAGCCACCACCGTCATTCCACCTTTCTTAGGCACCACATGGACAGGACTTACCCAAGAGCTATCAGAGATAGGGTAAATCATACCTGCCTCTAGAAGTTTCAGCACTTCTTTCTTTACAACTTCCTTCATTGTGGGGTTCAGTCTCCGTTGAGGTTGAACAACTGGTTTGTATTCAGCCTCCATATGAATTTTATGCATGCAATAAGCTGGACTAATACCCTTCAAATCAGAAATTTTCCACCCCAACGCTCCTTCGTTCTCCCTTAACACCCTCATCAATTTTTCTTCTTCTAAAGGTGTCAAAGTGTTGCTGATGATTGCCGGTTTAGACGCATCTTTGCTTAAGAAGACATACTTTAAGTGAGAAGGAAGTTCTTTTAATTCAGGATTTTTTTCCTCTTCCACACCCAAAGTGAGCGCCCCCTCATTCTTGTCAAGAAGTAACCTTTCTATTTTTTCCGATGCCACCTCTTGTTTGCTTGCCTCCAATTGCTTGACACATTCCTGCACCTCAAGATCTTCATCATTGTCACAATTCTCTATAGAATTTACAATTGCTTTCTCCATAGGTTGTGTTGGTTGAGGTTCTCGAGAATTGTCTTCAACGATTTCATCAACAACGTCAATCCGGTAGCACTTGGGATTTTCAGCTCTATGTTTCATGGCTTCAAAAATGTTAAACACCACTTGTTCGTTATGGAACCTTAACATAAGTTGGCCCAATTCGACGTCAATTAAAGCACGACCAGTTGCAAGGAAAGGTCTTCCTAGGATGAGCGGTGTCTCATCATCTTCAGCCATATCCATGATAACAAAGTCAGCAGGAAATACTAACTCATTTACCTTTACGAGCACATCTTCCAAAACACCAAAAGGATAAGAGATGGACCGATCAGCTAAAGTGAGGGTCATTCTTGTTGGTTTTGGTTGACCACATCCAAGCTTCTTCATCATAGATAGAGGCATCAAGTTGATACTTGCCCCTAAGTCACATAAAGCTCTACCCACCTTCACCGATCCAATAGAACAAGGAATGGTAAAAGCGCCTGGATCTTTCATCTTCGGTGGAAGTTTGTTTTGGATGATAGCACTACAATTTTCTGAAAGAGCTATATTCTCGTCATCTTTTGGCTTTCTTCTTCCGGTTAATAACTCCTTCATAAACTTTGCATAAACGGGCATTTGATCAAGGGCTTCACTAAAAGGAATATTCACCTGGAGTTGTGAGAAAAGTTCCATGAACTTTTTAAATTGGCCTTCCTCTTTCTTTTTCTTCTTAGCTAGATGAGGGTATGGAAGCTTTACATAAGATGGTACAACTTGTGGTTTATCACCATCTTTCAAAATTTGGCTCCTAGACTTCCTCAAGATCGAGTCTTCATCTACTAATCTCTCACTTTTTTCTCCCTCTGATTTTTCCTTCTTTTCTTTTTCAACTTCTCCTTGATCACCTTCTTTTTCAACTACTCCCTCCAATTCTTTTTCAACTTCACAATCTATTTCTACCTCCTCCGTCACAACATCATCAACTGTTTTCTTAACTCTTGGAACTAAAGGTGTGAGCACCTTTTTGCTCCTAAGTTCAATAACATTGCAAGTTTCATTTTTCGGGTTATCCTTAGTATTACCTGAGAATCCTCCCTTGCTTTGTTCAGCCAACTGTTTCGCCATTTGCCCGATTTGCGTCTCAAGCAACTTCCTCGAAGCTTCATTGTTTTTTCTCTCAGCTTCTTGGCTCTTCTTCATGTCTTCAAAGTTACTTTGAGTCATCTTCATGAAATTCACCATTGTTTCTTCAAGAGCTGAAGGCTTTCTCGGTTGTTGTTGTTGTTGAGGATTTGGAAGTAGAGGGTTTAGAGTGTTGTTGTTAGAATAACTCAAGTTAGGATGCTTGTTAAACCCGGGGTTGTAGTAAGGATTTTGTCTTTGAAAGTTAACATAGTTCACAAACTCCTCACTAAATCCTTCCGGTACACACTCACCATTTGCATGTCCTTCTCCACATAGATCACACTTCACAGCTGCCACTTGTTGCTTGTTAGCCAAAGTGAACCCTTGGAACTCCTTAGTTAGAGCTTCGATTTGCTTGTTCATGGCTGCTTGGTTAGCTAGGATAGATGTAGTGTCGCTGACCCCATATACTCCTCTTTTCTTCTTCTCCACATTATCACGGTACTCGTTTTGAGCCATGCTTTCAATTAAGGCTTCGACTTCATGATCGGTCTTGTTTTTAAGGCTGCCTCCAGCTGAGGCATCTAGAAACATTCTAATGTTATGTATCAAGCCTTCGGTGAAGATTTGGAGGTATTGTTTCTCAGACAGTTCATGGTTGGGACACCTCTTCAGCATCAATGTAAATCTTTCCCACGCATCATATAAAGATTCAGTCTCCCCTTGCTTGAAATTTTGAATCTCCATCTTCTTTTCCCAATATTTGGACATAGGAAAGTACTTCTCTAGGAACCTCAGCTCGAGCTCCTCCCATGTTTGAATGGTACCACCCGGAATGGTTAGCAACCAATCTCTAGCTCTTCCCGTCAATGTAAACGGAAATAACCGCAGCTTCTTCTGGCTATCAGTAACCGTAGCTGGAGGTACGCAGAATTCACAAGTCTCTGCAAACCGACTCAAGTGCTCATGTGGGCTCATGGCTTCAGTGCCATCGAATTGCTTGTCTCTCAACCCATTCAGAACGGTGCTCTTGATGTCAAAAGCAGCAGGGTTGGCAGGTCGGAAGGTGTGTGTCAGCTGACCACGGTGAGTAGCTAGCCCGTAGTCTCCCAACTTAGGTCTCGGTTCAGCGTCTTCCATGATACTTGGTGTAGGAGAGATAGACTTCAAGGATTCAGCCGGTGGCGGACTAGGTGACCGCCCTTTTACGATGGGTGGGACTGACTTTGACAACCGAGCAGCTCTCCGATTGGCTCGTTCAGTTCTTTCTATCTCCGGATCGAACTGTAAATCGTCCTTGCTTTGTCGACCTCGCATAAACAGCAAAATACCTTAGTAGCACTGCACCAATTAAAGTAACAAAAAATTTAAAAACAGAAAATAAAATGCAGAAATCCTAAATTATAACTAAATTGCCTTATTGAAATAAATCAACAATCCCCGGCAACGGCGCCAAAAACTTGATAGACGTTTGGCAAGTGCACCAAATACTATCGAAGTAGTAAAATATCGATCCCACGAGGATTGTTTTTTATCGCAATAAGTTAATTTCGTTATGCAAGAGGATGTTTAAAGGTTATTATAGTTTTGCCACTAGGCGGTAGATTTGTTTGTTTTAATAACAAAAATAACAAAATGATAAAGTTTGTTTAGAAAATATGGAGAGAGATGAGATCGGATCGTCGAATCCTCTATGTTTCCCCTAATTGGTTACTGTACTCTATTCCTATTAATGGTTCTTTAAGTCCCACGATAGTTAACAAAATAGCCCTAATCAATTCCTTGAGTTAGGACCCTCTTCTTAAACTACAGCCCCTAATTCCTTAGGTGGTCTAATAGTTCTCGAAGGTTTAAGCACGTTAACCTAATATCACTAATAAACGATTATCCATTCCTAGACTAACCATGTTTATTAGAACAATTCAATTAAGTCTAAGTTGAAAGCTAGGGTTAGTAGTCATTCATTCTCACGAAAACATACTTATATTTGATCAGGATATAAAAAGCATTAAGAACAATTGAATTGAATAAAGACTTAAATAATCATTAATATGGAATAGAGTTTCATCACAGCAACATAAGATCAACTAGGGTTTACACAGAATCATCTCGGATCCAATCTCTAAGAGATTTAGCTACTCATAACAATGTTTACAAATAGCATAATCAATTGAATCATTAAAACATACATGTAACCGGTAAAAGGATGAAGAAATCGTCCTCCTTGCAGTCACCTTGATGTCCAAATCGCACTTTGCTCTCCAAGATTCGTAACCCTTGTTTTCGGAAAAGACTTCAGCTTAAATAGGCCCAGAAATTCGCCCAAAACGTGTCACGTTTTAAGTAAAACGTGTCACGTTTTCTCCTTCAGTAGCAAGTAACCAAATTAGGGTTTCACAAAACGTGTCACGTTTTTGCCAACGTGACACGTTCTTCTTTCTTCTCAAAACATGCTCTCTGACTTGTGAAAACGTGTCACGTTTTTTTAGCAAGCGTGACACGTTTTTGTGACTTGCACCATTCTTCAGCTTTCTTGCTTTTTCTTGCTTTTCATGCGTTTCTTGCTGCTTAAGTTGCTTTGTGACTCCATAAAATGATAAAATATACATAGAAATTACGTAATGACAGCATGTCATCATTACTCTTCCCTCTCCTCGTGTATATTTTTATTTTTACTTGTGTTTATTTATTCGTTTGAAGTTTGTTTTGCTATTTGCTGTTGATAGAGGTTTGGCAAGTGCACCAAATACTATCGAAGTAGTAAAAATATCGATCCCACGAGGATTGTTTTTAATCGCAATAAGTTAATTTCGTTATGCAATAGGATGTTTAAAGGTTATTATAGTTTTGCCACTAGGCGGTAGATTTGTTTGTTTTACTAACAAAAATAACAAAAGGATAGAAGTTGCTTAAGAAAATATGGAGAGAGATGAGATCGGATCGTCGAATCCTCTATGTTTCCCCTAATTGGTTACTATACTCTATTCCTATTAATGGTTCTTTAAGTCCCACGATAGTTAACAAAATAGCCCTAATCAATCCCTTGAGTTAGGGCCCTCTTCTTAAACTACAGCCCCTAATTCCTTAGGTGGTCTAATAATTCTTGAAGGTTTAAACACGTTAACCTAATATCACTAATAAACGATTATCCATTCCTAAACTAACCATGTTTATTAGAACAATTCAATTAAGTCTAAGTTGAAAGCTAGGGTCAGTAGTCATTCATTCTCACGAAAACATATTTATATTTGATCAGGATATAAAAAGCATTAAGAACAATTGAATTGAATAAAGACTTAAATAATCATTAATATGGAATAGAGTTTCATCACAGCAACATAAGATCAACTAGGGTTTACACAGAATCATCTCGGATCCAATCTCTAAGAGATTTAGCTACTCATAACAATGTTTACAAATAGCATAATCAATTGAATCATTAAAACATACATGTAACTGGTAAAAGGATGAAGAAATCGTCCTCCTTGCAGTCGCCTTGATGTCAAAATCGCACTTTGCTCTCCAAGATTCGTAACCTTTGTTTTCGGAAAAGACTTCAGCTTAAATAGGCCCAGAAATTCGCCCAAAACGTGTCACGTTTTAAGTAAAACGTGTCACGTTTTTTCCTTCAGTAGCAAGTAACCAAATTAGGGTTTCACAAAACGTGTCACGTTTTTGCCAACGTGACACGTTCTTCTTTCTTCTCAAAACATGCTCTCTGACTTTTGAAAACGTGTCACGTTTTTTAGCAAGCGTGACACGTTTTTGTGACTTGCACCATTCTTCAGTTTTCTTGCTTTTTCTTGCTTTTCATGCGTTTCTTGCTGCTTAAGTTGCTTTGTAACTCCATAAAATGATAAAATATACATAGAAATTACGTAATGACAGCATGTCATCACAACCCCAAACTTAAACCATTCCTTGTCCCCAAGGAATTTACATGCAAAATTGACAGTTGACAGTAAAATAACAAGTACCTGCTCAAGTGATGGTAATCCAAAAAGTTCATCTCCTTACTAGCTAAAGGTGAGCTAGTTTGACTTGAATGCATCCACCAATTCACAACTCCACGCACAAAATGAATAGGGTTCACACTCAACCACATGCAAAGCTACATATTACCATACGCTTGAAAAGTTTCTAAACGTCAATTAAAGTCAATATCAATACACACTTTGAGGTCTTTAAGGGTTATAACGGGGCTTAGGTGAAGGTGGGATGATATTTGGATAAGTAGGCTACACAAAATGTGAGTTAGGCACTCCTACGTCAGTTAAAACATACTTCAATCATCTTTCACCTATAGAACACAATTCTTAGTCAAAATGGGGCTAGAGAACATTATTCATCATCGGGACATTCGAGTTTGGAGTTACTCAGATTTTCAATGTCTTTGTCCCTTTTTCATTCTATATTCTCTTTTTTTTTTTTTTTTTGATACACCATTTTTAGTGTCTATATGTCATTATTTTTTTCTTTTGTATTGTTCTCTAGTTCCCCCACCCCAAACTTAATTGGTTGCAAATTCCAAAAGCAACCCCAAACTTAATTTTTAGCAACATTCTAACATGCCTAACTCAGAAAAACATTATGGGATAAATCCTAAAAGTCTCTAAGTTTGTAATGTAGGTTGTCACCGAACAAAAAGTTCTATCCTACCGGCTCAACTTGTCTAAGAAAAGGATGAATTCAATATAATCAGGGTAGGCTTCAAAAGGCTCACAGGACCAAGCACTTTTGCCTCAGTGTGTATTTGACATAAACCAATCGACAGAAAAGAAACAATGCAAGTTCTAGAAATGTAGATGCATGGAACACTCTATATAAGTAAATTGAAAAATAAAATTTGGCCATGAACCTTACAGTTATGATATATGGGAGTTGTGACTACCTAGCACTGCCGTACACTTCGCCTTTTACTCAAGTCACTCCTCCTTATGACCTTTTGGAAAAATCACTTGAGCACACATTTGTTACGAGACTGTAAAAGGTCAATAAAACACATAAATTCATCAGTAATAAACAAGTTCAGGCTCAATTACATCACAGGGGGATACAACTGATTAAACTTCAAATTGTTCGAAAATAAAATTAAAAAGTACATCAAAATGAAAGGAAAACTGCTGAAACAAATAGAAAAAATAATAATAATAGATGAGCCATCAGTAGCCCATCAATCCTGCATCAAGTTCGGGTCAATCCATGTGCTCGGGTTCTGCTCCTCATAGGTGTCTTCGCCAAAATGCGACCTCGACCTCGCACCACCAGCAGCAAAGTCTGCCCTAATCTCCTGCTCTCTTGCTTGGGCACGACCTCTGGTGACATCAAAGTATTGGTCCATCGCCTCCTCGGACCCATCAAAACGGTCAAAAGACCCAGTAATCGCTCTCCTGTTGAGGCAGACTGCCTCAGTAAGCTCTGGCCCGAACCTAGGACGGTTCCAATACTCTTGGTCTGACACCTCATTCATCCAGTTGCAGTGGCCGAACATGTAGTCCAGCATCATGGGATGAAGAGGTGCATGGGTACCTTGTTGGCTGCTTCCTTCTCCCGACACCAACTCTGGCTGAGGCGGGGGCTGTTGTGGTTGTGGCTGAAGCTGAGGGCCTGCTTCCTCCTCAGCTCCCAACTGCTGCATGCGCTCCAGATAATCCTTCAGAAAGACCTCCATATAGTTATCAGTGATTGGCTTCATCATCTTTGTCTCGAGGTCATTGATGTAGCACTCGCAGTCAGCTTCCTCACAAAGCCAGTTGATGAGGCTCATGTGAGGGATGACCTTCTTGTTCCCTTGGACAAATTCAGCAATGTTGTTGGCAATCAGCTCACTAACATTTATAGGGCTACCCTCCAGAATGGCAACAACAGTATGCACTCGAGATAAGGGAATCTCGGACGAACAGGAAGTACCCTCCAATGTTTGCACCACAAATGATGCCCAAGCCTTAGCAACCGGCTTGAAATCAGCTTTCAGCAACATCTTCCTGCTCTTCTGCCATTGAGCGCCCTCCACACACAGTAAGGATTTCACCTCTTCCCACGTTTCCTCGTCCCAGTTAGCACACGTCTCCCTCCTCCTCTTGACATCACATTGTTCCGGAGGAACGATCTTCAGCATGGTATTGATAGCCTCAGGGGAGAAATCAATGGTCTTTCCCCTCACATAAGATTCATACCGCCGCCCGGAGAACCGAGCATTGGCATAAAACTCAAGCGTCATGGTCTTGTTGGCCTCTTGGAAAACCATATCATTCAGCCCGTGCCACCCTCGAGCCGTGATAATTTGTTCAAACTCAAGGTTGCCTAACAATTTAGGGAGTAGGAACCCCCTCTCTGGTATCACCCGATAACTTCTGATTTCTTTGAAGCGGTCACGAGCCGAGGTGTCATGGAAACGGTAAGCTAGAGTGGGTGGTACGGCTGGTGGGGCTGTGGGTTTAACCGGTTGTTTGCGTTTGGCGGTGGTTTTGGATTTTTTGGCTTGTGGGGCTTTGCCTTTCTTTCTAGTATCAACCATGGTGAAGGTTTAGGGTTAGGTCAAAGGAAAAGTGAAAGTTTGAGAGGTTGATGATGTTGATGGTAGTTTTTGTGGTTGTTTTGGTGATTTGAAGATGGAAAGTTGAAGGTTTTTGGTGTAGAAAGTTGAGAAGTTCGTAGGTTAGGGTTCTGAAAAAATTTTGGCAGAGTTTGGCTACTTTTGGAAGTGAATGGGATGATTTTCGTGTGAAGGGTATATATAGGGGAGAAAAACGTGTCACGTTTGGCCAAAAACGCGTCACGTTTTTCGTTTTGTAATGGTCAAAAATTTTTGAAACCACCCAAAAACGTGTCACGTTTGGGCAAAACGTGACACGCTCCACTCTTTGAAAAAAATTTGGTTCCCAGAAAACGTGTCACGTTTTGGCCAGCGTGACACGTTTTTGCTAAACAGAATGCTTGTCATTTGTAACTTAGAAATTTTTTTGGGATGCTTCAGAGGTGGCAAAAACGTGGCACGTTTTGCCCAAAACGTGTCGCGTTTTTGCCCAGTATTGGACTTGAAATTTTTCTTCCTCTGATCGTTTCAGCGAAAATATTTTTGTATTTTTTTGATTTTTTTGAAAGCAATAAAAGACAAGAAACAATAAAACTAAAAATATACCTGCGAGAAAATAAAATGGTGGGTTGCCTCCCACAAAGCGCTTCTTTACCGTCACTAGCTTGACTATAGACTTCAACCACTGTTAGGGTGGCAAATATGATAGAAAGAATATATCATCTTTCTTCTTCCTCTTGTTTGGTAGGAATTCCATGAATTTGGCACAAAGATTCAGATACTCCCATGCACCCACAGTGAAACCTTTGCAATTTAAGCTCTCCCACCTTATAGAAGGACGTGCATCCATCTGCACATGAGTGATTCCCTCAACCTCCGTTGGTTCAGACTTCGAGAAAATATCAACATTCATCACTTTAGGTTTTTCTTTCACCACAACCTTGTGACACTCACTTTCCATCTGAACCAATGTCCTCTGAGACTCATGTGCTTTCTCAACAAGATCACCACACTGAAGATCAAACTTCTCAAATGAAACTTGATTTGATACTAAGAAATCATCTAAGATATGTTGAAGTTGAGTATTGTAATCTATGTTGATCACCTCGTTCTTCCCTTCACAATTACTACCTGGTTGATTCGCCTCATCACGACCACATCTCTCATTTAATATCGAGATTTGACTGTCCACACATTTTATCTTCAAAGATAGCATATATTTTTCATATTGCAGCGTACAAATCTCTTTTGTGTCATGGAGGTACAACCTGTAACGCCCTCTTTAATTATTTAATTATTTTATTAGATGATATGGTATATGTTTATATATTATATGGATTTGATGGTTATGTGACGTATATGTGACGTATTTGTGACGTAATTGTGACGTGTGACGTGTTATTATTTTATTGTTTAATAAAATAATATAAGTGATGTTTATATGAATATTTATTTGGTAAATAAATAGATTTGGTGGAAAAAGATAGAATTTTAAGAGATGGGGTTATATTTATAATTAAGAAGAGTTGTGTGGGTTAAGAGAGAATTAATTAAGTTGTGAGGGAGTATATAAGAGGAGTAGGTTAAGAGAGGAAAGTTTTGAGAACGCGTACAGGCAATTGAGAAAAGAGAAGAAGAACGGTCAAGAGAGAAGAGAAAGCTAGGTTCCAATTCTGCACAATTTTCCAGGTAAGGGTGAGCCTAACTTCAGTAATCTTAATGTTAAATCATCTGTTCTTGATTAGCTTAGAGATTGGGAAGAATTGAGAGAAGTTTTGAGAATTAGGGTTTGATGAATTTGATGGATTTGATGTGAGAATGTGTTGCATTGCTGTAGGAACTTGTTACAGAACCTAGATCATCCCCTAGGATGATATTGCTGATGAATTAGAGGCTTAACATGAGAGTTTTGGGATGAATTGGTGTGATTTAGGCTGAACCCGTAGTGATTCTGAGATCGCTCGCCTGTGGCGAGTGATCACTCGCCGTGGCGAGTAACCCTTGGTTGCTCGCGAGGCGAGCAGTATAGCTCGCCGTGGCGAGCTTGACCCTTAAACTTAGGATTTTTGCCAAACTTTAGATGGTTTTGAGTGCCCCTATATTTATAGAGATGACCTGTGAAGTTGGTTTGGTCAAATTGGATTTAGAGAGCTTAAAGATGAGAATTTTTGGTGAAAATGTCAAAAAGGCCGAAGCACCCAGGATTTCTCGCCTCCAGCTCGCCCCCAACTCGCCTTTGGCGAGTGAGCTGATGTGAGTACTCGCCTGTGGCGAGCATATGTACTCGCCGTGGCGAGTTAGATGGTTCAGGACTGTTTGTTGTTTTGCGATCTGTTTCGCATGGAACTTTGAGAGGAGCCCTTGGAGTAGTATTAGTGAGGTTTTATACCCTTTAATGTATGCTGTAAAGATGATTGCTGATGATTTACTTGAGCTGTTGATAAATGACATATGGTTGAATATGAGTGATGATTAAATATGATGATATGTGATTATGATGAGGATGCGTGTTGCGATGTATATGATTAATGAGATGATGTTCTGCCATGTAACTATTATACCTGCATGTGTCAGTTTTGTATTATGAATGATGGTCTTGAGACGGTGTATTAAGTTGTTAACGACGAGTCCATGCATTTGCATATATATGAGACGGTGGAGCTTTATGCTCAAAGTGACGGTGGAGCATTTGCTCAAAGCGACGGTGAAGCATATTAATGCTATAATCATATGGTACCACATGCATGATGTTGAGACGTTAGGTGTTGCATTCAGTCGAGTCAATTGTGACGTATATGAGATGATGTTTTGAGACGTTGATGCTTGATGTGATGTTGTTATGATGATGCTTATGATGTTGTTATGATGATGCTTATGATGATGTTATGATGATGCTTATGATGATGTTATGATGTGCTATATTGTATATGTGATGATTTGGATTTATAATTGTTAATCTTGACGTTTGATTTATATATTAATATTATTGTTGTGAATCTCACCCCTTCTGCTGGAATTGCCGCCTTGTGGGCAAGTGCAGGTACCCAGTCTTAGATGCGTTGATGCGAGGAGTCTGTGTGAAGTAGGGTTGCTCTGATACGTAACGGGATGGGGTCTTTTGTAGAGTCTGTTCCTTTATGTATCATGTTTGAATTAAATGTTAAGTTTTAGACTTAGTGATGTTGAAACATTATTTTTGAGACGTTTGATGGCTTTTAAGCCAAGACTATTTATGAGATGAGACTTTTGAATTCCGCTGTGTAATTGAATTTTTAGTGATTTGATAAATTATTATCTAAGTTAATTTTTAAGAAGAAATGTGACACTCCTTTGAGAAGTACTCTGATTTTATATGATTTATTTAATGAAATTTTTAAGACGGGAAGATGGGGTGTTACAATTGGTATCAGAGCAGGTCGGTCCGTCCGGCCAAGTAGAGAGTCGAGTGACGTTGTCTTAGAGTTAGAATAGTATTATTGTATTATTCTGACTTATGTTTGTTTCCAGAGAACTAAGATGGCTGGTAGAAACGATGCTGCTCTTGCTGCTGCTTTGGAAGCAATGGCTAATGCTGTGGGTAATCAGAACAATGCTGGTGGAAATGACGGGACTAGGATGTTGGAGACCTTTCTGAGGAATCACCTGCCTACCTTCAAGGGGCGCTATGATCCAGATGGGGCTCAAACATGGCTCAAGGAAGTAGAGAGGATCTTCAGAGTCATGCAGTGTGATGATGTGCAGAAGGTGCGTTTTGGCACGCATATGCTCGCGGAGGAGGCTGATGATTGGTGGGTTAGTCTCCTACCTATTTTGGAGCAAGATGGAGCTGTGGTGACGTGGACTGTTTTCACGAGGGAGTTCCTTAACAGATACTTCCCAGAAGATGTTCGTGGGAAGAAAGAGATAGAATTTCTGGAACTTAAACAGGGAAACATGTCGGTGACTGAATACGCGGCAAAGTTTGTGGAGCTGGCGAAGTTTTACCCGCATTATACTCCTGAGACGGTTGAGTTTTCAAAGTGTATAAAGTTCGAGAATGGCTTGCGTGCTGACATCAAGCGAGCCATTGGTTATCAGAAGATCCGCAACTTTTCCGAGCTGGTGAGTAGTTGCAGAATATATGAAGAGGATACCAAGGCTCACTACAAGGTAGTGAATGATCGGAAAGCTAAGGGCCAGCAGAGTCGCCCTAAACCTTATGATACCCCTAGAGATAAAGGGAAGCAGAGAGTGAATGATGAGAGGAGGCCCCAGAAGAAGACTGCTCGAGATTACTTGTTACACTTGTGGCGAGAAAGGCCATAAGAGCAATGCATGTACTGTTGAGGTGAAGAGGTGCTACCGTTGTGGTCAGAAAGGGCATATCACTAGTGACTGCAAGTTTGATGATGTTGTGTGTTTCAACTGCAATGAGCAAGGACACATAGGTTCGCAGTGTAAGCAACCCAAGAAGACTAAGACTACTGGGAGAGTGTTCGCGTTGACCGGTACTCAGACTGAGAATGATGATCGTTTGATCAGAGGTACTTGCTATATTAATAATACTCCTTTAGTTGCTATTATTGATACTGGTGCTACACACAGTTTTGTTGCTTTTGATTGTGTTTCTGCTTTGGGTCTTGATGTTTCTGATATGAATGGAGAGATGGTTGTCGAGACTCCAGCTAAGGGTTCGGTGACTACTTCTCTCGTATGTGTAAATTGTCCTTTATCTATGTTTGGTCGTGACTTCGTGATGGATTTAGTGTGCCTACCTCTAAGTGGTATGGATGTGATTCTGGGTATGAACTGGCTAGAGTACAACCGAGTTCTTATCAACTGTTTTAGAAAGACGGTGCATTTTTCTTCTGTCGAAGAAGAGTGGGGCGCAGAGTTTCTATCTACTAAGCAGCTGAAGCAACTAGAACGTGATGGGATGTTGATGTTTTCGCTGATGGCTTCGTTATCCTTAGAGAACCAAGCTGTAATTGATGGGCTGCCTATTGTGAAAAAATTTCCTGAAGTTTTCCCTGATGAGATTCCAGATGTGCCTCCGGAGAGAGAAGTTGAGTTCTCTATTGACCTTGTTCCTGGAACGAAGCCGGTGTCGATGGCACCTTATCGTATGTCTGCTGCTGAGTTAGCAGAGTTGAAGAAACAGTTGGAAGACTTGCTTGAGAAGAAGTTTGTGAGACCTAGTGTTTCACCATGGGGAGCTCCAGTGTTACTTGTGAAGAAGAAAGACGGCAGTATGAGGCTGTGTATTGATTACAGACAACTGAACAAAGTGACGATCAAGAATAGGTATCCACTTCCGAGAATTGACGACTTGATGGATCAGTTAGTGGGTGCAAAGGTATTTAGCAAGATTGACTTGAGGTCAGGTTACCATCAGATTAAGGTGAAGGATGAAGATATGCAGAAGACGGCCTTTAGGACGCGTTATGGTCATTATGAATATAAGGTGATGCCTTTCGGTGTTACTAATGCGCCTGGTGTGTTTATGGAATATATGAACAGAATTTTTCATGAGTATCTGGATCAATTTGTTGTGGTTTTTATTGATGATATATTGATCTATTCTAAGACGGAAGCTGAGCATGCAGAGCATTTGAAGATTGTATTGCAAGTGCTGAAAGAGAAGAAGCTGTATGCTAAATTGTCTAAGTGTGAGTTCTGGCTAAACGAAGTAAGTTTTCTTGGCCATGTTATTTCTGGTGAAGGTATTGCGGTTGACCCGTCTAAAGTCGAAGCGGTATCGCAATGGGAGACTCCTAAGTCGGTTACGGAGATTAGAAGCTTTTTGGGACTAGCTGGTTATTACAGGAGGTTTATAGAAGGATTTTCTAAGTTGGCTCTTCCGTTAACGCAGTTGACATGTAAGGGTAAGTCCTTTGTGTGGGATGTACATTGTGAGAATAGTTTCAATGAATTGAAGAAGCGCCTGACGACGGCTCCAGTTTTGATTTTGCCAAAGCCCGATGAACCTTTTGTGGTATATTGTGATGCGTCCAAGTTGGGTTTAGGAGGTGTTCTTATGCAAGAAGGTAAGGTGGTAGCATATGCTTCAAGACAATTGAGAATTCATGAGAAGAATTATCCGACGCATGACTTAGAGTTGGCAGCAGTGGTCTTCGTATTGAAAATATGGAGACATTACTTGTATGGTTCAAGGTTTGAAGTATTCAGTGATCATAAGAGTTTGAGATATTTATTTGATCAGAAGGAGTTGAATATGAGGCAGAGAAGGTGGCTTGAGTTACTTAAAGATTATGATTTTGGTTTGAATTACCATCCTGGTAAAGCAAATGTAGTTGCAGATGCCTTGAGTAGGAAAACTGTGCATATGTCCGCGTTGATTGTGAAAGAATTTGAGTTGTTGGAACAGTTTAGAGACTTGAGCTTGGTGTGTGAAAGAACACCTCAGAGCATAAAACTGGGAATGTTGAGAATTGATAATGATTTCCTGAAGCATATCAAATATGCACAAAAAGAAGATGTCAAGTTTGTAGACTTGTTGATTGCTAATGATGAGACTGTGGATGGTGACTTTAAGGTCGATGATCAAGGAGTGTTGAGATTCCGAGGGAGGATTTGCATTCCTGACAATGAAGAGATTAAGAAGATGATTCTTGAAGAGAGTCATAGAAGTAGCTTGAGTATTCACCCGGGAGCTACGAAGATGTATCATGACTTAAAGAGGCTGTTTTGGTGGTCTGGTTTGAAACGCGATGTGGCACAATTTGTGTATTCTTGCTTGATTTGTCAAAAGTCGAAGATTGAGCATCAGAAGCCGACTGGTATGATGGTACCTTCAGATGTGCCAGAATGGAAATGGGATAGTATATCCATGGATTTTGCGACGAGTTTGCCCAATACTCCTAAAGGGAATGATGCTATTTGGGTAATTGTTGATAGATTGACGAAGTCGGCTCATTTTCTACCGATTAATATTACTTTTCCTGTGGCTCAGTTGGCGGAGATTTATGTTAGAGAGATAGTTAAGCTGCATGGTGTTCCTTCGAGCATCGTATCTGATAGAGATCCAAGATTTACTTCTCGATTTTGGAAGAGTTTGCAAGAGGCGTTAGGATCTCAGTTGAGGTTGAGTTCGGCTTATCATCCGCAAACAGATGGTCAGTCGGAGAGGACGATTCAGTCGTTGGAGGACTTGTTGAGGGTTTGTGTACTTGAGCAGGGAGGAGCTTGGGATAGTCATCTTCCATTGATAGAGTTCACGTACAACAACAGTTACCATTCAAGTATTGGAATGGCACCGTTTGAGGCTTTGTATGGTCGGAGATGCAGGACTCCGTTGTGCTGGTTTGAGTCGGGTGAAAGAGTGGTCTTAGGACCAGAGATCGTTCAACAGACTACTGAGAAGGTGAGGATGATCCAAGAAAAGATGAAAGCGTCGCAGAGTCGACAAAAGAGTTATCATGATAAGCGTAGAAAGGACCTTGAGTTCCAAGAGGGGGATCATGTGTTCCTAAGAGTGACTCCTATGACGGGTGTTGGACGTGCTTTGAAATCAAAGAAGTTGACTCCGAGGTTTATTGGTCCGTATCAAATTTCAGAGAGGATTGGGCCGGTGGCGTATCGTGTTGGATTACCACCGCACTTGTCGAATTTGCATGATGTTTTTCACGTATCTCAGCTGAGGAAGTATGTTCCGGATCCGTCTCATGTGATCCAAAGCGATGATGTGCAAGTTAGGGACAACCTTACAGTTGAGACCTTACCCGTGAGGATTGATGATCGTAAGACAAAGACGTTGAGAGGCAAAGAGATACCTCTCGTTAGAGTTGTTTGGGACGGAGCGACGGGTGAAAGTTTGACTTGGGAGCTAGAAAGTAAGATGCTCGAATCCTATCCAGAGTTGTTTGAGCGAGGTAAATTTTCGAGGACGAAAATCCTTTAAGAGGGGGAGAGTTGTAACGCCCTCTTTAATTATTTAATTATTTTATTAGATGATATGGTATATGTTTATATATTATATGGATTTGATGGTTATGTGACGTATATGTGACGTATTTGTGACGTAATTGTGACGTGTGACGTGTTATTATTTTATTGTTTAATAAAATAATATAAGTGATGTTTATATGAATATTTATTTGGTAAATAAATAGATTTGGTGGAAAAAGATAGAATTTTAAGAGATGGGGTTATATTTATAATTAAGAAGAGTTGTGTGGGTTAAGAGAGAATTAATTAAGTTGTGAGGGAGTATATAAGAGGAGTAGGTTAAGAGAGGAAAGTTTTGAGAACGCGTACAGGCAATTGAGAAAAGAGAAGAAGAACGGTCAAGAGAGAAGAGAAAGCTAGGTTCCAATTCTGCACAATTTTCCAGGTAAGGGTGAGCCTAACTTCAGTAATCTTAATGTTAAATCATATGTTCTTGATTAGCTTAGAGATTGGGAAGAATTGAGAGAAGTTTTGAGAATTAGGGTTTGATGAATTTGATGGATTTGATGTGAGAATGTGTTGCATTGCTGTAGGAACTTGTTACAGAACCTAGATCATCCCCTAGGATGATATTGCTGATGAATTAGAGGCTTAACATGAGAGTTTTGGGATGAATTGGTGTGATTTAGGCTGAACCCGTAGTGATTCTGAGATCGCTCGCCTGTGGCGAGTGATCACTCGCCGTGGCGAGTAACCCTTGGTTTCTCGCGAGGCGAGCAGTATAGCTCGCCGTGGCGAGCTTGACCCTTAAACTTAGGATTTTTGCCAAACTTTAGATGGTTTTGAGTGCCCCTATATTTATAGAGATGACCTGTGAAGTTGGTTTGGTCAAATTGGATTTAGAGAGCTTAAAGATGAGGATTTTTGGTGAAAATGTCAAAAAGGCCGAAGCACCCAGGATTTCTCGCCACCAGCTCGCCCCCAACTCGCCTTTGGCGAGTGAGCTGATGTGAGTACTCGCCTGTGGCGAGCAGATGTACTCGCCGTGGCGAGTTAGATGGTTCAGGACTGTTTGTTGTTTTGCGATCTGTTTCGCATGGAACTTTGAGAGGAGCCCTTGGAGTAGTATTAGTGAGGTTTTATACCCTTTAATGTATGCTGTAAAGATGATTGCTGATGATTTACTTGAGCTGTTGATAAATGACATATGGTTGAATATGAGTGATGATTAAATATGATGATATGTGATTATGATGAGGATGCGTGTTGCGATGTATATGATTAATGAGATGATGTTCTGCCATGTAACTATTATACCTGCATGTGTCAGTTTTGTATTATGAATGATGGTCTTGAGACGGTGTATTAAGTTGTTAACGACGAGTCCATGCATTTGCATATATATGAGACGGTGGAGCTTTATGCTCAAAGTGACGGTGGAGCATTTGCTCAAAGCGACGGTGAAGCATATTAATGCTATAATCATATGGTACCACATGCATGATGTTGAGACGTTAGGTGTTGCATTCAGTCGAGTCAATTGTGACGTATATGAGATGATGTTTTGAGACGTTGATGCTTGATGTGATGTTGTTATGATGATGCTTATGATGTTGTTATGATGATGCTTATGATGATGTTATGATGATGCTTATGATGATGTTATGATGTGCTATATTGTATATGTGATGATTTGGATTTATAATTGTTAATCTTGACGTTTGATTTATATATTAATATTATTGTTGTGAATCTCACCCCTTCTGCTGGAATTGCCGCCTTGTGGGCAAGTGCAGGTACCCAGTCTTAGATGCGTTGATGCGAGGAGTCTGTGTGAAGTAGGGTTGCTCTGATACGTAACGGGATGGGGTCTTTTGTAGAGTCTATTCCTTTATGTATCATGTTTGAATTAAATGTTAAGTTTTAGACTTAGTGATGTTGAAACATTATTTTTGAGACGTTTGATGGCTTTTAAGCCAAGACTATTTATGAGATGAGACTTTTGAATTCCGCTGTGTAATTGAATATTTTAGTGATTTGATAAATTATTATCTAAGTTAATTTTTAAGAAGAAATGTGACACTCCTTTGAGAAGTACTCTGATTTTATATGATTTATTTAATGAAATTTTTAAGACGGGAAGATGGGGTGTTACACAACCTGTCTATCATAGCTGCAAAACTTGGATAAACTTTTTAGTAGCACCGGACGATGAGCAGAAAACGAAGAGCATAAATCATTTTTTTTTTATGAATATATATGTAAAAAAATATAAATGACAGAAATCCTAAATTATAACAAAATTGCCTTATTGAAATAAATCAACAATCCCCGGCAACGGCGCCAAAAACTTGATAGAGGTTTGGCAAGTGCACCAAATACTATCGAAGTAGTAAAAATATCGATCCCACGAGGATTGTTTTTAATCGCAATAAATTAATTTCGTTATGCAATAGGATGTTTAAAGGTTATTATAGTTTTGCCACTAGGCGGTAGATTTGTTTGTTTTACTAACAAAAATAACAAAAGGATAGAAGTTGCTTAAGAAAATATGGAGAGAGATGAGATCGGATCGTCGAATCCTCTATGTTTCCCCTAATTGGTTACTGTACTCTATTCCTATTAATGGTTCTTTAAGTCCCACGATAGTTAACAAAATAGCCCTAATCAATCCCTTGAGTTAGGACCCTCTTCTTAAACTACAGCCCCTAATTCCTTAGGTGGTCTAATAATTCTTGAAGGTTTAAACACGTTAACCTAATATCACTAATAAACGATTATCCATTCCTAAACTAACCATGTTTATTAGAACAATTCAATTAAGTCTAAGTTGAAAGCTAGGGTCAGTAGTCATTCATTCTCACGAAAACATATTTATATTTGATCAGGATATAAAAAGCATTAAGAACAATTGAATTGAATAAAGACTTAAATAATCATTAATATGGAATAGAGTTTCATCACAGCAACATAAGATCAACTAGGGTTTACACAGAATCATCTCGGATCCAATCTCTAAGAGATTTAGCTACTCATAACAATGTTTACAAATAGCATAATCAATTGAATCATTAAAACATACATGTAACTGGTAAAAGGATGAAGAAATCGTCCTCCTTGCAGTCGCCTTGATGTCAAAATCGCACTTTGCTCTCCAAGATTCGTAACCTTTGTTTTCGGAAAAGACTTCAGCTTAAATAGGCCCAGAAATTCGCCCAAAACGTGTCACGTTTTAAGTAAAATGTGTCACGTTTTTTCCTTCAGTAGCAAGTAACCAAATTAGGGTTTCACAAAACATGTCACGTTTTTGCCAACGTGACACATTCTTCTTTCTTCTCAAAACATGCTCTCTGACTTGTGAAAACGTGTCACGTTTTTTAGCAAGCGTGACACGTTTTTGTGACTTGCACCATTCTTCAGTTTTCTTGCTTTTTCTTGCTTTTCATGCGTTTCTTGCTGCTTAAGTTGCTTTGTGACTCCATAAAATGATAAAATATACATAGAAATTACGTAATGACAGCATGTCATCAGCTGTATTTCTGTGAGTTTTGTTATGTACTTTTGTACATATATTTATTTTATGTTTTATGTACATATTTGTTTTTTGGTCCATGTTTAATTGCTATATGTTAGTGGTATTTTAAATGGTGTCTTAGTGTTTCAGTTTGGTTTTTCTTTAGCATATCTCATTTGGTATCAGATAATGGTACAACAATCGGTTTTTTTTTTTAGAATTCCAACTTACTTTAGCCTTATTGTGTCTCAATTGATATCAAATAGTGTATAATAATTGGTGTCTTAAATCTTAACTTTATCTAAAATAGTTTTCTCTTTTTGGTTTATTTTTTTTCATTTATCTTTATAGTTTACTTCAGTGTTTTTGCTTGATGTGTATGTTTTTCTTCATTCTTTTGGTATCATTTTTCTTCTTCTCGTTCTCTTATGTTTCTCTTTAACTTGTTGTTTATTTCTAGTTTTTATGATTTAACTTCCCCTTGTTTCTCTTTTTATTTTAAATGAAGTTAAATTTTTTGATAAAAAAACTATTATATATTCAATCTTTTTTAAACAAGCTGCCTTTAAGAAAATGGTTATTAATAACAAAAAGCATTTAAAAACCTGAAACCCAATTTAAACCCCCTTTCTTGTGTTTCAACCCAATGAAAAACGAGGAAATCAACTATCAAATGTGGAACCCCTCTCACTAGAAGAATCTAAGGATCATGACAAACATAGCTGATCTTTAAAATGTTTGTCCTAATCTGCCTTCCTATCCTTATGATCAAGAGCTATAGCCTCGTAAATTAGGTACAACCAAATTCACATGGAGGTAAGCCTTGTAGACACCATTACCGCATTCTCCAACTCAAGGATCTTGATAATTTATCCCAAAATATACTAGGGAATTAAAAGATGAATAGAAGTACTAAAACATTTATTTCTTTGTTTCAAGTGTCTTTGAAATGCTGGTGAAAATAGTGAAAGTAGAAAAAAGGGGAAGTAAAGAGGAAAAACTAAAAGAAGGGAAATTTAAGTGTTCAATGAGTTTCCTTCAAGACACATGGAGCCAATTTATAGATAAAATAATTCCTCAAAAAAATCACATAAAAGTTTGCTAGTGTTGATTAATCTTTACTTTGTACAAACCAAATAATTCTTTTATCAACACACACGCGCGTGCACGCACACACATAACACACACACACACACACACACACACACACACACACACTTTACTTTAAATAACAAAGTTATTAATAGAAGATACATGGATCTATTAGTTATATTTAAAACACCTAAAACAAGAAAACTTTAGACAAATGGTTAATAGCTAGGTGAAAAATGCAAAGGTTCACAATCATAAAAAGATATTATTTCTTGCAGAGTACACATGAAGCTAAAAAGTTATAAATGATGCGAATACCATAGCAGAGTGAATGGCCAACTTTAGAGTGGACAACATCCATTAAGTTAGATTGGACTTATTTCCTAAATCATCTGTTGGAGTTGGCTTGCATTTTGAAAATAAAACATGATAAGATTCTAATGATAACAAAACAAACATAAGCCTTAAAAGAATTTTCCTTTACATGCCTCATGCATGGGGGTTGTGGACTATTATAGAATTCTTGCCGAGCACAATCTTTAAAGCATGTCCTCATTATAAATATCATGCTTTGAGTAATGTAGACATTCAAAGGACTCTATTCGATCATAAAAAGAATGAAAAGTCCTTTGGGCCTTTGCCCTAGTTAGTCTACTTTCCTATAATCCGAAGGGAAGATAATCCTAACGATTCAGACATGAGTATGATTAGGCCAACAAGGGTTAAGAAGTAGCATAGCCGTGAAACCTAAACGAGATTAGAGATGCTCACTAAAATTTGAAAAGTCATACTAAACTTGAAATGGAAAGATAACTACAAAAATAAAAAGCATTCATTCACCTAACCCCAAAACACTTTGACTTTGAACGAAGTATACCACCAATACAGGTGTAACACCACTATAATACAAATCCAGATTAAATTATAACAATGTTAAACATTACAAAAATAGAAATATGGCCTTTGAAATTTAATTGGTGAGAACCACCTCGGAGTCAAATACTTTGAAATAAAAAATTACATAGAAGAAATCACATGTAGACAATCCCATATTTAAAGTAAAATACATCATAAACATCATCGCCATAATAAAACTTCAACTACTTCCAGCTTCACTTGTAAATTCTTTCCTGTAAAAATTAAATAATGTTGATGTGAGATTAACTATTTTAGTTGGTTCTCGGACATTGAAACTCAACATTAACTCTAGCCATAATTTAAATTTTAACCTACCTTACTTATATTTATAGTACAAATATTAATGTAACTTCTAGTATAACCTCTAAACATAATTATCTAGATTATCGAACATGAGAAAACTCCGATAATTTAAACTAACCGACTTGTGAACATAAGGGATCGTGACAATGGAATTATATGATAGAGTAATTGTGATCACAAAGCTATTAAGATATATATTTGCATGGTAAAATTATGAAATTTAATATGAATAAACTAAATCATTCCCTCTTTCAAACGCAATTGGTTCAACTCAAAAATAAGTTTTCTAGCTCAACATATAAGCGCTCTAAGATGACCGAGAAAAAGTAACTTATAAAAAAGAACAATCCACTTCATAATGTCATTAAAAATAGAGTTTCCTAACTCAACTCATGAATGAAGGAATTTCAAATACTCACCAATATCATAATACTATATATAAGCTTTCAAATGTAATTGGTTTCATTTAGAATTGAGTTTCCTAACTCAAGTTATGTGAATTTTGAATCAGCTATGACATGATCATTTTCAAGCAAATCCTAAGCCAAGTTTCGTAGTGATGTTTTAGAATAATTCCATTAGTTCATTTTGCATTCTAACACATTCTAACATTAGTTTAGTATAAAGGAAAATGTATACTATATCTCAACCATCAACTTATCATTCGAATTATAACTTTGATCTTGCATTAATAAAATATTAAACATGTAATATGCATATGACCTCAGTCTTTATCTTTTCTACAAAAATCTCTCATGCATCTCCTCCTAGATTTTATCATCATTTTACCCAACATATTCATTATTCAAATTTAAACACATCTTAAACCATCGTTTCGTAGTAAGATAATAATTACAAAGGCAAATGATTTAGAACACTAATCACACATTTTATCATGTTCATTCTACTTCATATTCTCATGTATCAACATTAATTTTTCAATTATCTTATAAAACCGTGCATGACTCTAATTCCTTCATTCATAATCGATCTTACATTAACCATAATTATTGTAATCATCAACGAACACTTACTCCAACAGGTAACTTAGATTAATTAGAATCCACTCTCATGCATGTGGTAAAGGGGATGAAAATCCACCACAGGTTCAATCTTTAGTTAATCTTGGATTCAAAGGTTAGGATGATGACGTTGCTAGAATTGATGACGAGGAAATGGTTAATATATGAAGATGATGACATGAGAGAGTGTAAGTGAAATGTTTAGTGGAGTATGAGTTGAGACTTAGTTGGGTTCCTAGAATTTTACTAAGTGTTATGTTTCTACTACTGAGTACATCTTTAACCAGTTCTTCTCTCCTAAAAGAATCCTAGTCAAGCCACTTATAATGCAACGAAAGCCAAATTTAAAAATTAATCTTATGTATGAAAGTATAAAATACTCAGGTCTAATAATGATAATAATTAATCTTGCTAAAATTATTCCAAGAGGGGAAATTCGAGGTGTTACAAAAGGGCACAAAAATTTTACCGTAGAAGGGATAAATTTCAAAAGTTTATTGATATTTTAAAATAATTTTAATTACTTAAGTTTATAATTGATTTTTCTCAATAACTTATCATTAAAAAACTTATAATATAATGCAAACAATATGTTGAAGTATATACTAACCTTTGTCGATTTAGTAGTGATGCTCATGGATATTTCTTTTGAGTTTTTCTACCTGGCCGCGTGCCGTCCTTCTCATACCTTTCAACTTCTTTCTTAGATCGACATGTCAGGTTGGGTAGATATTTGTGAATGTAGAACTGTAAAAGATCAATGTTATGGACATTCATTGTATTATTTCAAATGGAAAATACCAATAGAACTAAAAATGAATCAAAATATAATAAAATAAAAATTATAAATTAGATCATTATGAGAAAAACATTCACATAGTTTTCATTTGGAAAATGTGAAATCTATCCACATGTAGCATTTATTCTTTATTAAATAATGTACAAACAAGAGAAACTAGAAGAAATAATGAAGATAATAAATGATCTTACCGCATCTTCCTTTCCATTTTTCCTCATCTTCTTTCTCGTGAGCCATCTTCCAATCCATGGAGGATTCTTATGGTTTTGTTTCTTCAAACTTGCAGTTGATTGTTTTGATGGTCTTGCGCTCTTTCTTCCCTATAACATAAAAATATTATAGGGGAATAAGAAGCATGTATAAGAGCATTTCAATGTTGATTTACATGACTTAATTAGCTGTGAAATATTTTAAGGGATGTAGTTATGTTCATAATTTATAAATAAATTTTGTTGTTATGCCATTGGTCACTATGTCATTGTTGATATTATTGTTATATATGTTTCTTTATTAAAAAAATGTAAATAGGTGTTTGTTTAAGATAGATTTTTCTTTAAATTTATCTACTTTGTTGGTCTTAAAAAGCGTATATATAACTTTAGGGCATGTATACATTAATCAAAATAACAAAAAACTAAGCATATATTTCTTTACAAAATAGTTATTGTGGCACCGTATGATGAACCAAAAGTTGTGGTACCGCACATCAAAAATATTTCACAATAAAAACAAATACACTCATTATGATATAAAATCATTATTAGACTCGTAAATGATATTAAATACAACACTCAAGAGATGGTGAAGATTAACTTCAAACATGTATGTATGATTGTGTATTTATTCTCTGTGTTGAATTTTGGATCACTCAATAAACCTCACAAAATATTAGTCCTTATATAACTTTATTGTTGTAAAAAATTAATATAAGTCACCCCAAATAAGTTATTATGAGTGTAAAATTCCTTTTATTTGATTCCTTGTAGAGCCAAGTGTTTTCAGATCATTAAAACAAGTTGAATTAATCCAAGCTTGACATAGTTTTTTTAATGAGAAAAATATATTATATAAATAAAAAGGAGATATTTCATGCAAGAGTTCAACCAATTATATAAATTAGAGTAAAATAAGTACTCAAATAAAGCGATAATAAAATAAAAGACTCCCTCCCACAGAAAAACAAGAGCGAAAACTAAAACACCACCAGCAAATCATCTAAACTCCCATTAGGAATACTTAACTAGAAGTAAACAAGAGAAAGACTAGGAATAGAACCCCTCTGTCAAACAACCCCAAGACAAATCATCCATTAGTCCCTTACGGTGCAAACACAAAATGGTTTCATGATCTCATTTATAGAAGGAAGAAGTGTGACCATAATGTTCCCACTTCCAAGAGGTATATTTAACCATAATCACCAAATGGAGCACAAGTGTATCCTTGTCCAAAAAGATGTGAGCGAGTAAGGATCTCTACAAGGACCACACAACAATTTGTCAGATTAATAAGAAACCAAACCTCTCCTTTTCCCCCACCTAATTCGAACGTAAAACTAAGAAGACTCCGTAAATCAAAAGGTAAAACAAGCTCCAACCTCAACAACTTAAACACATGATACCACACCTGACCTAAAAAAGAAAATCTAATAAAAAGGTGACTAACCGAGTCTATAGATTCATTACAGAAAACACAAGAAATACCACCAGGATCAACTATAATTCTCCTAGAAAGATTTTGACGAGTCACAATCCAATCCTAAAGTAGCTACGAAGAGAAAACAATCACCTTGAGAGGAGACCAAGAATCCCACACCCTTGAAAAAAGTTTCACAATTTCTATTGACCTCTCGTCCACCACACTAACTCTCGTATGAAGGAATTTAAAAGCTGATCTCACTCAATAAATGCTCAATAAATCATTGCTCCAAACCCAAAAGTCTACACATTTAGAGAAGGTTGGATTGTCTAAAGCTAGGACTATTTCTCCCAAAATCACAAGTTGCCACTCAAAAAGATCCCTCATCCACTTAAGCTTCCAGACCCATTCAGATCCCTCTCTCATGGTCACATCAATCACTTTAGCTGGATTGAGTGATATTAAAATACGAGTAGTAAGATAATGATCCAAGCCTTATCCATCAAAGTATTATAAAAAAAAATATTATGTTGTCTTTCTACTTGAGATCCATAAAACAACATGATAGGGTAAAAAAATACGAACAAAAGTTTGACATATCTCATATGAATTATGTCACAATTGTTTCGGAAGCAAAAAATGTAAAAATCAACCCAATATCCAATCATTTTCAATTTTTTTTGGTCGTACTATAGATGAATATCATATATTTTAATTATAATTATAATTTATTAATAGACAATTGATAAGCAGAGAAGAAAAGGGTTTTATCAATACTACAAAATTTTAAAAGAAAAAAAAACAGTTTCATGAAAAAATATACAACATACACAGTTATAAAAAAAAATCTGATCAGAGTCAAGATTAAATCATTAGAAAAATTTACCCTTTTATTGTTTTTCCTAGGAGATTTTGAAGAAGGGATCTTTTGGTTCTCTTCTTCAGATGAGATTTCCAGAGTTGCATGCTCCCTCTCTGTTTCAGAAAAATTTGGTATCACTGATTCTTCATTCTTACTTTCAGCCATGATATATGTTTCTGTGACTCCAGATCTATAGTCTTTATGCTATTATCAACTGATTGTATGGAAGAAAGAAGAAACAAATTATAAAATTTATAGAAGAAATTGAGGAAACAATTATTTATAAAAAGCTACTTTAATATTTTCCAATGAAAAATTGTTCAAAAAATTAAGAAATATCTTTTTGAAAAGTTTATTGGTCAATTTTTTTTTTTGGTGAAAAGTGAATTGGTCAAAGTTATTGTCCATTATTAAAATATGGTTTAATTTCTATACCATACACACCACAAGAAAAAATATTTACTACTATATATTAATTGAGTACTTTAGGAATTTTTCTTAACATTTTTAGAAAATATTTACTACTAAGATGTATATTTTTTATTAGGTTATAAATAAATAAAATATGAAAATATACTAATAATTAAGTAGAATAACATTCCTCATTAACAGTAAACAAAATTAAATATTTATACAAATTAAATATTTTCTTACTGGATGGCCAATAAAGACGTTGGTTCTGTTCAAATGTGATTGGTTTGATCTAACTTTTAATCAAGGTAAAAAGGTAGATAGTTATGGAATGGTTGAAGTTAGAGCATCTAGGAAATATAAACATTATGACCCATTTATATTTGCACAACAAGCAAAACAAGTATACTTCACACAGTGTCCTGGAGGAAAAAAAGATTGGTTGGTTGTGATTAAAACCAAGGCGAGAAGCACAATTCAAACTTTAGAAGATAGTAAGCCGGAGAAAGAAGTTCCATACCAAAATGAATCAATCACACTCACACGTAACAATTGCAAATGACAATCCTGAAGGAAGTCTTGTTGATTTAGTTGGAGAAGTTGAGGAAGCATACAGTCCTTTCTTGGATGAGGTTACCTTTGAATGGGATAAAGATATTGAAGTAGAAGTAGAAGACAGTGTCTAAGAAGATGATGATGATGAAACATATTCTAACTAGGTAATTTATTGAATTTTCTACCCTCTTATTCTTGCATTACTTATGTTATTTATATTTTAATTAAACTCGACTTGATTTTTTTACTTTGTATTGTTCACAAATGTTAGGTAAAGGTATAGGCAGCGGAAGAGGTAAAAGAATAATTACAACTCATCAACATATCACATCTTCTCAAACAAACACAAAGGATTACAAGGTATTTTTATGATATAAGGTGTTTAAAATTTATTGTCTGGTAGCATAAGTCTTGTGCGGCCGTTTTGAGGGCATGACAACACTTTTTTGTTTCAGTATTGGTTTGTTTTATTGTTTGCAGTCAGCAGGGTTGATTTAGTTGTGTTGCTAGACAGTTTTATCTCTATATGAACTGTCTTTTTGACTTGTTTAATGGTTGTTTGTGTGTGGCAGGGGGTTTATTTGCGGTCAATATCTTGTTTCTGGCCGCCTACCTTCTATGGCAAAATATAGTTATTTACATGTAAAATATGATCCAGTTGCAATTGTTGCTCTCTGAACCTATTTTCTTTATACGATATGAAATATGAACCTTCAACATTGTTGTTACTTAGGTTGAAAAGTTGAAATGGCAAATGGTTGAAATAATTGTTACAAATAGTGGCAGCTGCATAAATAGGGAGATATAGTTGTTTAGGGGATATACATACTATTTTCTTTATATGATAGGAAACATGAAGCTTCATTGTTACTTAGTTGAAAGTTGATTGTCCTTTTCAAAATACACAACTTCATGATATTTTTTTTGTTTGTAGGTTAGATTCAAGTTGCTTGCAAATGATGAAGCTATTATTAAAAAGAGATCTAATAGTAGGTGGTCTTTGGCGTTGAAAAGTTGCTATTATGGAGCGCTAGGAGTGAATGTTTGGGAATTTTATGCCTATTATAAACTCTTCAATTCAGCAGGAAGGATAGGGTGATGATGGTAACAACGAGATGGATGAACTTTAGTTTGGTTACTTTTGTTTATATATTTTTTGTTAGATCAAACATAGATCATTTTACATTTTGAACAATGTTATATTGGTAATGACAAGATGGATTGATGATAAACTTTGTATTTTAATATCATGTGGTAATGTTTTGTTGCATGAATGTACTTTCATGTCACTTTTGTAAATTTGATGTTTATCAAAATATAACTGACATTCTTGATAGTTAGATAAACATAATTAATATCATAAACAATATTTTAACACCAAATATTTGAAATTTTGAGGCAAAATTTATAAAAAAAATTGTTTTTAGAGACAGAATTTTATTTGAACAGAGATGGAATTCATAAATTTTCCACCAGAGTTTAGAGACGGATTTATGCTTATTTGAGACGGTGATTTCCGTTTCTATTTGCGATGGAATTATCTCATAATTCAATGAACTATTTGCGACCGAATTTAGAAATTAGAGACAGAATTATTCCGTGTCTAGCAGACACGGAAACTAATATTCCGTCTCTAAAGGCTTTAGAGACCACGAAAATAGGGACAAGCCTAGTTCCGTCTCTGATTCCTTCTCAGACATATTTAGCGACACTCTATTCTCAGTTTTTCTAGTAGTGTAAGTATCCTAGTGACTAAAATTCACATTTTAAAGTGAAAAACTGAGTTGTCTGGGATTTGAACCCCGACCACTACATTTAACAATGCATTGTCCTTTTCAACTGAACCATGCTCACTGAAACTTTTACTAGTATTTTATTATTTCAATTTTTTTTATTAATCTTTATATTAGCTCAGATATTATAATCTCTTTGTAAGAACAATATTATTATAATAATTAAATGATAATATCTTCAAAATTCATAAATGAATATTTATTCTAAATTTCTTACGAAATTTCCAAACACATATTCGCTCCATTCATTTTTACTTATCATTTTTTATTGAAAATTGTTCCTATTACTTGTAATTTTAATGTTTACTAGAAGGATTGAAATAAAACTTGATAGCTTGTACAACTATGAATCATCCTTTTTCCATTGTTCATGATCATCGGTATCCACAAAATCAACTGCACCTTTGACCATTGATTATGACACTGTTTAGCAAATAAAAAATAATTTTTTATCATTAATTCATATAAGAACGCCAAAAAGTGGTTTTAGGACATTATTCAAATTAAAAGATCTAAGTTTTAAATGAAAAGAGATGTATTTATTATTTTGAGACATATTTGACTTGTATTTTTAAGATGAATTTTGCTTTATTACTTAAATAATGTCCTTAGCTCTCAAGCAAATGTACAATCCTTACTTCTTAACTCCCATGGCTAACAAAACGTCCAACTAGTCACTAGTAAATGTTGGTCAAAACACTTTGACCTCCAATGGGAACATATATTTGTTTTTTGCTGAGACTACTCCAAATCAACAAGCAAAATCTTTTATTTATCTCTTCATCGAATAATAGATGTGTACAAGATCCACTTAGATAACAAGAAGAAGTTTGAAGAGATACTCTAAAAATTAGAGAATCACTCTGATCAAGTAATTTTTTTTAATAAATTTGTGAAGGAAGCCATAAGTAGATTTTCTACTTAGGATTTCTTTATTCTCATATAAGTCTTGTATTGAATCTAATATCAATGAAAGACTTTTGAAATTGACTTTCCCTTATTACTCTTCCCTATCCTCGCGTAGATTATTATTTTTACTTGTGTTTATTTATGTGTTTGAAAAGCGTTTTGTTTAGTGTTGTGTGTTGGAACAAAATGTGTTTAACATTGCCACCTTAAGTTTTGATGATAACAATGTATTAAAAGTTCAGTTGGATATGCTAATATTTGTTCAAGTGTACAAGACCATAAACTAAAATTTATAAGTCTTTAAACAAGATATTGGTTCTGGAAGAACAAATGAGAGAAGAGGAATTTACAATGGAAGCTTATCTTGCAAGTCAGAGTCTGAAGAAGTCAAAGTCGGAAGACCATCAAAAGCTGATAATTAAAGTCTGAAGCCACCAGAGTCTGAAGCCTTCAGAGTCTGTGTAACACCCCGTTCTCCCAACAACGTAATATTCAAATAATTTAATCAGAGTAAATCAACAAACGGAGCATTACACTGCTTTTCAAAAATTCTTAAATAGAAAATAAAACTATTTAATTTCAACAACATATCATCTCGTAAACTGCAGCGGAAAATTCTTTTAAATTAATATCAACTTTCAACAAATCTTAGCACAAAGGCCTCAACAAAGTTAAATATTATTCGACCGAAATAGACTCCAACAACATTGTTTCAAAATTTGATACATAAAGGAATGACAGAACAAAACAACGTTTCCCCATCCCGTTACATATCAGAGCCCTAAGACACTTGAGCCAGACATCCAACTAGTCTTCATTACCTGCAAGTTACCCATACGAAAAGCAACATTTTCAAGCAGAAGGGGTGAGATTCACAAACAACAATAATATATATATAATTCATCAACTAAACTAAAACAACAACATTCATAACAACAGGCATCATTAAGCTCATAGATACATGGCAGCAGCATTATCAACAACGACTACATCAATTCATATTTGATTTGCAACATTTAATTTATGTTTTAAGCAACAACAACATCATCATCAACTACGACACCAACGACTCGACCAACAACAACAACTACGACAATGCACGACGACAACTACTAATGCAATATGCATGTGGTACCATTTAACGTGTTTGAATGACAAGGCATTCTAGGGCATGAGCCCTCAACAATTTAGATGGTTAAAGCATCCCAGGGCATGAGCCCTCAACAGTTGAACGACAAAGCGTTCCAGGGCATAAGTCCTCAACAATTGAATGATTAACATTCCAGGGCATAAGCCCCCAACAATGTATGAGTATGAAATGACTCCTTGTGTATATCTGCATACAACTAAACAACAACAACTACGACAACAACAACGACAACAACAACTGTGCGTAAATTATTTATGACACACTCCCCAACTTGGACAACACGACACAACGACAACAACAGCGGAAATCAACGGTATAGCATATGTAATTATATTTGTTTATATATTCAAGTATTCACATAGTTCACTTTCATTTATAATATTCACTACATAAACAAGGTTAAATAAACCCAAGAAACAATTTAGGATGCTCAGATTAATGTCCTAATGCACGAAGCGAAATTCAGAAAAATGGTCGTACAGGACCTATCTCGCTTAAGCGAAGGCCATTTCGCTTAAGTGAAATCTTCATAGAATGGTTGGTTCTCGCTCGCTCAAGGTTCGCTCGTGGTTCGCTTCAAGCGACCTAAATGTCGTAAGTCTGGGAGTTGTTCGCTTAGAGTTCGCTTGCATCTCGCTTAAGCGAATGGTCATTCTACGATTCTGGGCAGCATTCTGGGTAGCTCGCTTAAGCGAAGCTGCATCTGGGCAGTTCAAAAACTTACGAACTTTCTAACTCTTTTTCATACAAAAACCCAATTTTGATCCCCTGATCGCCCAAAATGAATTACAAAAAGGATTACAGGTTCTATATGCAATACAACAACCAAAACAACTCAGAAACATGAAATCAATAACATCATTCACAACATTGGCAACTTTTCATAACTTTCTAACCCTAACTCAAGAACAACAATTTCAATTCAATTTCATCAATTATATATATACTATTAATTGAAAGTTAGCCTCACCCATACCTGAATTACGAAGAATAAAAAACTCTACAGAAAATCCTCTCCTCTTGGCTCCCTCTCCCTTGTTCTTGGTTTTCTCCTCTTTCTCTCAAAACTTGAGTTTCCTCTATTGTACGTGAAATGTTTCTGACTCCCTATTTCCTATTCTCCCTATTATTCTTTAACTCCCTTTTCATTTCCCTTAACTCCTACTAAATCCTATTAATTAATATGTAACCCCCAAAAACTCCATAAATTCTATTTTCTTACTTATTCCTATTAAATAATAAAATAACTATATAATAAAATACAACACACCAAATAATCACATAAATCATTTTAAAGCATATAACATACTTAAAATCAACCAAAAATAATTAAATATCAACTAGGGCGTTACAGTCTGAACCTGAATTCAGTTTATTTAAAGACACAAGATTGCAGAAGGAATAGAAGCCTAGAACAACGACTATTTCAGAGGAATTAGAAGGCATTGGATTATCCACTAAAGAAGCGCAGAGAAATGACAATAGTATAATTGTACAACCACTACTCAACTATTGTCTGCGCATAGTACAAGCTACATTTGTGTCTCTGCTGGTTAATCTCTATACAAGGAATGGTTTTCAAATTATTCCCTCCTAGGACATTAACCAAATCAAGCAACATATCATCGGTGATTGATCAAGCTTCTACAACGACTCTTTTGATGTGCTGGCAATTCTCTAACATATATTCCATACCTTTATATAAAGGAATGAAGACATGAAGTTTTGGAGAGACTATGCAACATTTTAACTGTGTCAAAACTCTGCTGAAATTGTTGTACATCAAACACTTAGAATTTCTTAACAACTTTCATATCTTAGAAATTCTAGAGTCTTAAGAGTCTGTAACTGATTTGTATTGTGAACACCACTGATTTTATATCAAGTGTTAAAACTAAACTTATTCTTTGTAATTTGTTTGTTTAGAAGTCTCTTGCTTTGTGCTTGAGCATAGGAAATCTCTTTCTTGTGTGCTTGAGCATTTGTAATAAGATTTGGATTATAGTGAACTCTCCTTGGAAGTACAAGGGGGACATGACTACTTCTAGATTGTGGAAGGAACCTGTATAATTTCTTTGTGTCTTTCTCCTTTCTCGCTATGTAGCTTCTGATCATGTGAATAATATTCTAAGGAGCTTACCTGCTAAGTGGAGACCTAAGGTAACAACTATTGGGGAAGCTAGAGATCTAAACACTCTAAGTCTTGAAAATCTCATAAGCTCTCTCAAGTTCCATGAGATAGGTCTAAATGAACAAGAACCTGTGAGAAAGTCAAAGTCTATAACACTAAAGATCCAGAAGTTGAAGAGATGGATATGCTCTCCAAAAGGCTTCAATATCTAGCTAAGAAAAACAGGAAGTTCTTGGGAAGAAGCAATGGTTACAAAAGTTCATAAAAAGAAGATAAGAAGGGATGCTTCACCTGCAAGAAAACTGGTCACTTCATTGCTGAATGTCCTGACTTACAGAAAGAGAAATCAAATGAGAAACCTAAGAAAGCAAATTTCAAATCCAACAATTTCAGAAGCTAGATCAAGAAGAGTCTTACGGCTACTTGGGAAGATCTAGACAATAAATCAGAGTCTGAGAAAGATGAAGCTAATGTAGCTATGGGGTTAGTATCTACTATGGCTTATGATGTTGAATCTAGAACTGATTCTGAGGATGAAAGTGAGGTATATTCTAAACTAACTACATATGAACTTATTGAATCTGTCAAAGAACTTCTTAGTCATTTTCAAACTAGATCCAAAGAGTTGAAAGAGTTAAAAGAAATATATGTTAGTTTGTTAAAACTACATGAAAGAACTTGTTTGGAAATGGAAAATATTCAAGATGAAAACATATATTTTAAACCAATGACTGATAAGTGGTCCAAGAAACCCTTGAGTGAGAAATACATTGCTCTTCAAGAATTTATTGTGAGTGGCATTGACAGAAGCAAGGTAAATTCCATAATTTGTACCATATACCAGAACAATGGTAGAGGAATTGACTTCACAGAAGGGAAACCTAGTGAAACTAATCCAAATTCGTGTTCTGATTACATTAAGGAAGATTTGAAAACTTATTTTATGCCAGAATCTGGTAAAACTGAAGAAGTTATCCAGTTAGAACATGAAGCTTCTGATTCTAAGCCTGTGAATATTTCAAAGTCAAAGAATCCTAAGTCTAAGATTGTGAACAACTCTAAATCTAAGACTCCAAAGATTTAGATTTTGAAGAGACAAGAACCTAAGTCTCAGGTTCTGAAGAACTCATAGTCTGATGTCTCAAAGTCTAAGGATCAGAGGAGGAAAACTATTGTAGCTTCATGGGATTTAAGACCAAATGGTTTTAAACCTAAAGTCTTGAATGACCATAAGCCACATAAGTTCAGGCGCAAGGCACACAAGAAGAATAAACCCTTCAGAACTAAACATAAAGGACCCATAAAGATATGTGTACCTAAGTCTGAAATTATTTTTGTTGTAGAAATGCTTAAAAGGAAAGGAAAAGTAGAGATCATGGTACCTGGACAGTGGTTTCTCACGACACATGACATGAGAAAATTCTATGTTCCTAACCCTAACAATGAAAGAGGGAATAACTGTGGGATTTGGAGGATGCCAATATGGAAGAATCATTGGTATGAGAACTACTGGTAACTCTTCTATCTCTATTAATAATGTGTGGTTTGTAGATGGACTTAGACATAATCTGCTTAACATTAGTCGGTTTTGTGATAGTGGTCCTTCTTCAAGTGTGCATGACCATAAACTAAAATTTATAAGTCTTTAAACAAGATATTGGTTTTGGAAGAACAAATGAGAGCAAAGGATTTTACAAAGGAATCTTATGTTGCAAGTCAGAGTTTGAAGAAGTCAGAGTGTGAAGACCATCACAAGCTGATAATCAGAGTCTGAAGCCACCAGAGTCTGAAGCCTTCAGAGTCTAAACCAGAATTCAGAATTCACAAGCTGGCAATTCTTCAACGTATCTTCCATACCTCTATATAAAGGAATGAAGACCTAAAGTTTTGGAGAGACTCTAAACGTGTTAATTGTGTCAAAACTGTAACGCCCTAGTTGATATTTTACTATTTTTGGTTGATTTAATATGTTTTATGTATTTTATATAATTTATGTGATTTATGTGAATAATTTGATGTGTTGTTATTTATCATATAATTATTTGTGTGATTTTTGTTATTTAAGTAATTTAGGAGGAATTATTAATTATTTAGAATTAGTAGAGTTAGGAGGGGGTTAACGAAAATTAAAAGAAAATTTAAGTGAGGGAGTAAAGAAAGAAAAAGGAGTTACACTTTGTTAGAAAGAAAAGAGAAAAGTCAGTAAAGGAAAGAAATATTTTGTACGTACAGTAAGAGCAAAACAAGAGTTTTGGGAGAAAAGAGAAGAACCAAGAGGGAAGAGCTAGGGAGAGAGAACCTGTTCATTTGTTGTAGAAATTTGCTAAATTAAGGTAAGGGTGGGTTTACTCTTCAATTGTCAATATGTATGTATATGATTTCATGAATTTGGATTGAAAATTGGTAGTTTTGGAACTAGGTTTATGAATATGTTGAATTGCTCATTCTTGATGAATTGTGCTGTTAATGATGTTGTTATGATATGTTATGCTGTTTTGTTGTGCCTTGAACCCATAAACATTGTTTCTAAACCATTTTGGGTGATTGGGGGATTAAAAATGGGATTTTTGGATGAAAATGGAGTTAGAATCGTAGGTTATAATTCTGCCCAGATGAACACTCGCTTAAGCGAGATGCCCTTCGCTCAAGCGAGCAACACTTTGCTACGCCCAGTCTGAATTTTAGCCGCTCGCTTAAGCGAGCCACGAGCGAACCCCAAGCGAGCAAAATGCTAACCTTCGTCATTTGCATCGCTTAAGCGAGACTCCCGTCGCTTAAGCGAGAGACGCCCAAGATAGTGTATTTAGCCTGTTCGCTTAAGCGAACCAGAAGCGAGCTTCAAGCGAACTAAAACCCAACCTTCGTCATTTGACTCGCTTAAGCGAGAAGCTGCTCGCTCAAGCGAGCTGGGTCCTGTGCGACCCAAATTGTGATTTTTCTAAAGTGTTCCAAACCCAAACCTAAGCTTTATAAGATGTTTATTGGATTTATTAAGAATTGTTTAGATGATAAAAACTATATTATGAAGATGATTAAGATGAAATTATGTATGCTTATGTGCAAATAATTATACTTGCTAAGTTGAGTTGCCTTTGTTGTTGTTGAGTGGTATGTCCAGTTGGGGAGGGTATCCTAAGTTGTTGTTGTTGTTGGTTGCATGCTGATATGCTCCATTAAGATGTTGGGTTGTATGCTGATATACACCATAGAGTCATTTCATACTCATTTGCATTTGTTGGGGGCTTATTGCCCTGGAATGTTTATCATTCACCTGTTGGGGGCTTATTGCCCTGGAACGCTTTATCGTTCACCTGTTGGGGGCTTATTGCCCTGTGATGCTTTAACCATCCAAATTGTTGGGGGCTTATTGCCCTGGAATGCTTAGCATTCAACGCGCGTAGTTGGTACCACATGCATAATGCATTAGATGTTGATGGAGTCTTGCATTAGTAGTAGGAGTGAGTTGTCCTTTTGGGATTGTTGTTGGTGAGATGTCGCCACAAGTGTTGCTGTTATTGTTGCTGATATTAATCAAAGATGAATTTAAATTATAAAGTTGAGATGATGTTGATAATGTTGCTGTTTGCTGTTGTTGTTTCAATTTACTTTGATGATTCATATATCTGTATATTTACTTTTGATTTGTGAACTCACCCCTTCTGCTGGAATTGCCGCCTTGTGGGCAAGTGCAGGTAGTGAAGACTAGTGATGTTGGCTCTTGCGTCTAGGGCTCTGATACATAGTAGGGATGGGGAAACGTTATCTTTCTTGTATTCCTTTATGTATCATTTATTTGAAGAAGATGTTGTTGTGATTAATTCGTTGGATAATTTTACGATGTTAATGGCCTTTGTGCCAAGATTATGATGTAGTGGTTGAATATGATTTCTAATTAAAGATTTTCCGCTGCATAATTTAATATGATGAAATTGTTGATGGTTTTAAATAGTTTTTATATTCTATTTAAATAATTTTGAAAAAGAAATGTGATACTCCGTTGTTTTGTTGAATAACTCTGATTATGATTATTAGTAATATTATTATTACGTTATTTCGGGAACGGGGGATTAAAAAATGGGATTTTTGGATGAAAATGGAGTTAGAATCGTAGGTTATAATTCTGCCTGTAACACCCCGTTCCCAAAAATACGTAATTTAAATAAAATAATCAGAGTTAAACCACAAACGGAGCATTACACTGCTTATAAAAATCCTTTAATAGAAAATAAAACTATTAAACTTCAACAACCAACTTATAAAAATTGCGGCGGAATATTTATTTCAACCATAATTAATCCTCAAGTAAAATCTTGGCACAAATGGCCTCATCAAAATGTTTCAACAAAACTACATCATTATGTCTCAAAATTCAATACATAGGAGTGAAAGTAATATAGAATCCCATCCCATACGTAACAAGTCCTAGACGTTGAGCCACCACCTACTATCCAGGATCACCTGCAAGTTACCCATACGAGGGGCAACATTTTCAAGCAGAAGGGGTGAGATTCACGAACCAACAGCAAATTCTCATCAACAACATCAATAAGAAATATACATATAAATATATCATCATACTTGATTATCAACACTACTTCAGTTATATTTAATTCGGAACCAACTTCATTCTTGATGACGACACACCGACAACGACTTAACACCAACGACACATCAACAACATCGACAACTCACCCAACACAACAACTACGACAATGCAACAATGCACATACTTGTGGTACCAAAATACAGGGCAGAGCCCTCACCGCTTTGAACAACAAAGTGTTCCAGGACATGAGTCCTCCCGCTTTGAACGACAAGGCGTTCCAGAGCATAAGCTCTCACCGCTTTGAACAACAAAGTGTTCCAGGACATGAGTCCTCCCGCTTTGAACGACAAGGCGTTCCAGAGCATAAGCTCTCACCGCTTTGAATGACAATGCATCAGACTCCAACTGTGTATATCAACATACAACATGACAACACCGACAACAACCACCAACCAACAATGCATACATTTACGTATGACTTACACCACGACAATTCAACATCAACAACTGTGCCTAATTTATTTATGACACACTTCCCAACTTGGACAACACAAAACAATGACAACAACCACCAACCAACAATGCATACATCTACGTGTGACTTACACCACGACAATTCAACATCAACAACTGTGCCTAATTTATTTATGACACACTCCCCAACTTGGACAACTCAACAACAACTCAACAAATGCATAAACGAGATACGACTTACATTTCAACAATACATCAATTATTCACAACGTAAAGGAACCATCAGCAATCTTCATTACAGAATGCATCTAAGGATATAAAACCTCCCCAACACTACCCAAAGGTCTCCTCTCAAAGTCCCATGCGAAACAGATCGCAAAACGGAACAGTCAGTCCTGAACCATCTAACTCGCCATGGCGAGTACATCTGCTCGCCACAGGCGAGTACTCCCAGCAGCTCACTCGCCAAAGGCGAGTTGGGGGCGAGCTGGAGGCGAGAAATACTGGGTGCTTCGGCCTTTTGACATTTTTCTCACCAAAACTTCATTTTTAATCTCTCTAAATCCAATTTGGCTAAACCAACTTCACAGGTCATCTCTATAAATATAAGGGCACTCAAAACCATCTAAAGTTTGGCAAAAATCTTAAATTTAAGGGACAAGCTCGCCACGGCAAGCTATACTGCTCGCCTCGCGAGCAACCAAGGGTTACTCGCCACGGCGAGTGATCACTCGCCACAGGCGAGCGATCTCAGAACCCACACGGGTTCAGACCTAAATTCAACAAAACGTCTCCAATCTCTCCAATCTAACCTCTAATTCATCTACAAAGTCGTCCTAGGGAGTAATCCTGGTTCTGTAACACATTCTACAGTCTTACACATCAAACTCTCATCAATCCATCACAATTTTCTACAAATTCATGTTTAAATTCACAATCAAAGTTGTACAATCCATTACTATTGAAAGAGAGTCTCACCCTTACCTGATTTAAGATGAACGAAAGCTACAGCAGGCAAAAACTGGTTCTTCACTTGGCTCCTCTCTCCTTCTCTAGGTTTTTCTCCTCAAAAGCTTAGTTTCTACGTGAAAACGTTTCTGACCTTCTATTCCTATTTCTTTTAACCCTTCACTTAATTTCCTTAACTTCCTCCTTAACTCTCATAATTAAAATATAACCCCCTTCCTAAACACCAATAAATTCTAATTAACTCCTAACAATTCAAATAAATATTATATTTCTCCCATTTATTAAATAGCACAAATAATTATATAATAAATGGCAACCACCAATAAATCACGTAAATCAACATTTCATATAAAATACATAAAACATACTAAAATCAACCAAAAATAGTAAAATAACAATTAATTATTTAAATACACACACCACACCAAAAGGTCATATAATTCATTTCAATCATATATATAAATAAAAATACTCAAACATTAACTAAAAATAATTAAATAGAAATGGGGCGTTACACTGCCCAGATGAACACTCGCTTAAGCGAGATGCCCTTCGCTCAAGCGAGCAACACTTTGCTACGCCCAGTCTGAATTTTAGCCGCTCGCTTAAGCGAGCCACGAGCGAACCCCAAGCGAGCAAAATGCTAACCTTCGTCATTTGCGTCGCTTAAGCGAGACTCCCGTCGCTTAAGCGAGAGACGCCCAAGATAGTGTATTTAGCCTGTTCGCTTAAGCGAACCAGAAGCGAGCTTCAAGCGAACTAAAACCCAACCTTCGTCATTTGACTCGCTTAAGCGAGAAGCTGCTCGCTCAAGCGAGCTGGGTCCTGTGCGACCCAAATTGTGATTTTTCTAAAGTGTTCCAAACCCAAACCTAAGCTTTATAAGATGTTTATTGGATTTATTAAGAATTGTTTAGATGATAAAAACTATATTATGAAGATGATTAAGATGAAATTATGTATGCTTATGTGCAAATAATTATACTTGCTAAGTTGAGTTGCCTTTGTTGTTGTCGAGTGGTATGTCCAGTTGGGGAGGGTATCCTAAGTTGTTGTTGTTGTTGGTTGCATGCTGATATGCTCCATTAAGATGTTGGGTTGTATGCTGATATACACCATAGAGTCATTTCATACTCATTTGCATTTGTTGGGGGCTTATTGCCCTGGAATGTTTATCATTCACCTGTTGGGGGCTTATTGCCCTGGAACGCTTTATCGTTCACCTGTTGGGGGCTTATTGCCCTGGGATGCTTTAACCATCCAAATTGTTGGGGGCTTATTGCCCTGGAATGCTTAGCATTCAACGCGCGTAGTTGGTACCACATGCATAATGCATTAGATGTTGATGGAGTCTTGCATTAGTAGTAGGAGTGAGTTGTCCTTTTGGGATTGTTGTTGGTGAGATGTCGCCACAAGTGTTGTTGTTATTGTTGCTGATATTAATCAAAGATGAATTTAAATTATAAAGTTGAGATGATGTTGATAATGTTGCTGTTTGCTGTTGTTGTTTCAATTTACTTTGATGATTCATATATCTGTATATTTACTTTTGATTTGTGAACTCACCCCTTCTGCTGGAATTGCCGCCTTGTGGGCAAGTGCAGGTAGTGAAGACTAGTGATGTTGGCTCTTGCGTCTAGGGCTCTGATACATAGTAGGGATGGGGAAACGTTATCTTTCTTGTATTCCTTTATGTATCATTTATTTGAAGAAGATGTTGTTGTGATTAATTCGTTGGATAATTTTACGATGTTAATGGCCTTTGTGCCAAGATTATGATGTAGTGGTTGAATATGATTTCTAATTAAAGATTTTCCGCTGCATAATTTAATATGATGAAATTGTTGATGGTTTTAAATAGTTTTTATATTCTATTTAAATAATTTTGAAAAAGAAATGTGATACTCCGTTGTTTTGTTGAATAACTCTGATTATGATTATTAGTAATATTATTATTACGTTATTTCGGGAACGGGGTGTTACAATTGGTATCAGAGCAGGTCGGTCCGTCCGGCCAATTAGTAGAGTCGTGTCGAGCCTAGTAGTGTTGTGTGACAGCTTTAAACTATCTTTTGTTGCCCTGTTTTGTTGTTTGTTGCGTAGAGAACTGGTTAGAGTATAACCATGTTCGTAGTAGTTGTTTTAGCAAGACGGTGAGATTTTCTTCTGCTGAAGAAGAGAGTGGAGCAGAATTCTTATCCACTAAAGAGATGAAGCGTTTAGAAAAGGATGGCGTGTTGATGTTTTCTTTGTTGGCATTCTTGTCGGTGGAGAACCAAGCTGTGATTGATGGGCTGCCTGTTGTGAAGGAATTTCCTGAAGTTTTCCCTGATGAGATTCCAGATGTGCCACCGGAGAGAGAAGTGGAATTTTCGATAGACCTTGTGCCGGGTACGAAGCCTGTGTCGATGGCTCCTTACCGTATGTCAGCTTCGGAGTTAGCTGAGTTAAAGAAGCAATTAGAAGACTTGCTTGACAAGAAGTTTGTGAGACCGAGTGTTTCACCGTGGGGAGCGCCGGTGTTGTTGGTAAAGAAGAAGGATGGTAGCATGCGGTTGTGTATTGATTACCGTCAGCTGAATAAAGTGACGATCAAGAATAGGTATCCACTTCCGAGAATAGATGATTTGATGGATCAACTAGTGGGTGCCCGCGTTTTTAGCAAAATTGATTTGAGGTCAGGTTACCATCAGATAAAGGTGAAGGGTGAGGATATGCAAAAGACAGCGTTTAGGACGCGGTATGGTCATTATGAGAATAAGGTGATGCCTTTCGGTGTTACCAATGCACCTGGTGTGTTTATGGAATACATGAACAGAATTTTCCATGAGTATCTGGATCAGTTTGTAGTAGTCTTTATTGATGATATATTGATTTATTCTAAGACTGAAGCTGAGCATGCAGAGCATTTGAGGATTGTACTGCAAGTGCTGAAGGAAAAGAAGTTGTATGCCAAGTTATCCAAGTGCGAGTTCTGGTTGCATGAAGTAAGTTTTCTTGGCCACATTATTTCTGGTAATGGTATTGCTGTAGATCCTTCGAAGGTTGATGCTGTGTCGCAGTGGGAGACACCAAAGTCAGTTACTGAGGTAAGAAGCTTTCTTGGGTTGGCTGGTTATTACCGCAGATTCATTGAAGGATTTTCGAAGTTGGCACTTCCTCTGACGCAGTTGACTTGTAAGGGGAAAGCATTTGTGTGGGATGCTCAATGTGAGAGTAGTTTCAATGAGTTAAAGCAAAGATTGACGACTGCTCCTATTTTGATTTTGCCAAAACCAGAAGAACCTTTTGTTGTGTATTGTGATGCATCTAAGCTGGGATTAGGTGGTGTTTTGATGCAAGATGGCAAGGTGGTTGCGTATGCTTCTAGACAGCTGAGGGTCCATGAGAAGAATTATCCTACACATGATCTAGAGTTGGCAGTCGTGGTGTTTGTGTTGAAAATTTGGAGGCATTATTTGTACGGTTCCAGATTTGAGGTGTTTAGTGATCATAAGAGTTTAAGGTATTTATTTGATCAGAAGGAGTTGAACATGAGGCAGAGGAGGTGGCTTGAGTTACTTAAGGATTACGATTTTGGCTTGAATTACCATCCTGGTAAAGCTAATGTTGTTGCCGATGCGTTGAGCAGAAAGACATTGCATATGTCTGCCATGATGGTGAAAGAGTTCGAGTTACTTGAACAATTTAGAGACTTGAGTCTTGTTTGTGAAAGATCACCTCAGAGCGTGAAGTTGGGTATGTTGAAGATTAATAGTGACTTCTTGAATGATATCAAAGAGGCGCAGAAGCTGGATGTTAAGTTTGTGGATTTGATGGCTGCTAGTGATCAGAACGCGGATAGTGATTTCAAGGTTGATGACCAAGGTGTGTTGAAGTTTAGAGGAAGGATTTGTATTCCTGATGATGAGGATTTGAAGAAGTTCATCTTAGAAGAAAGTCATAAGAGTAGTTTGAGTATTCATCCTGGAGCTACTAAAATGTATCATGATTTGAAGAAATTGTTTTGGTGGTCCGGTTTAAAAAGAGATGTTGCTCAGTTTGTGTATGCATGTTTGACTTGTCAGAAGTCTAAAGTTGAACATCAGAAGCCTGCAGGGCTGTTGACTCCGTTAGATGTACCTGAATGGAAGTGGGATAACATTTCGATGGATTTTGTAACGAGTTTACCGAATACTCCAAGAGGGCATGATGCCATTTGGGTCATGGTCGACAGGTTGACTAAGTCGGCGCACTTCATTCCGATCAACATTACTTATCCGGTAGCTCAGTTGGCGGAGATTTATATCCGTGACATTGTGAAGTTGCATGGTGTTCCATCTAGTATTGTGTCGGATAGAGATCCGAGGTTTACTTCGAGGTTTTGGAAGAGTTTGCAAGATGCCTTGGGTTCGAAGTTAAGATTGAGTTCGGCTTATCATCCGCAGACAGATGGTCAGTCGGAGAGGACTATCCAATCCTTAGAAGATTTGTTGAGGGTGTGTGTACTCGAGCAAGGTGGAGCTTGGGACAGCCACTTACCGTTGATAGAGTTCACCTACAACAATAGTTACCATTCGAGTATTGGTATGGCACCGTTCGAAGCTTTGTATGGTCGGAGGTGTAGGACTCCTTTATGTTGGTTTGAGTCGGGTGAAAGTATTGTGTTAGGACCTGAGTTAGTGCGGCAGACTACGGAAAAGGTCAAGATGATAAGAGAAAAGATGAAAGCATCACAGGATCGTCAGAAGAGTTACCATGACAAGAGGAGGAAAGCCCTTGAGTTTCAGGAGGGTGAGCATGTGTTTTTGAGGGTTACTCCTATGACGGGTGTAGGACGTGCATTGAAGTCGAAGAAGTTGACTCCAAAGTTCATTGGTCCTTATCAGATTTCCGAGAGAGTTGGAACCGTGGCATATCAGATTGGGTTGCCACCACATCTATCGAACTTGCATGATGTGTTTCATGTCTCGCATTTGAGAAAGTATGTAGCAGATCCTTCGCATGTTATTCCTAGGGATGATGTGCAGGTTAGAGATAATCTTACTGTTGAGACTTCACCGTTGAGGATTGATGATCGCAAGGTGAAACAGTTGAGAGGCAAGGAAATACCTCTGGTTAGAGTTGTTTGGGGCGGTGTAACCGGTGAGAGTTTGACTTGGGAGTTGGAAAGCAAGATGCAAGAGTCCTATCCTGAGTTGTTTGTTGCTTAAGGTATTATTTCGAGGACGAAATTCTCTAAGTTGGGGAGAGTTGTAACGCCCTAGTTGATATTTTACTATTTTTGGTTGATTTAATATGTTTTATGTATTTTATATAATTTATGTGATTTATGTGAATAATTTGATGTGTTGTTATTTATCATATAATTATTTGTGTGATTTTTGTTATTTAAGTAATTTAGGAGGAATTATTAATTATTTAGAATTAGTAGAGTTAGGAGGGGGTTAATGAAAATTAAAAGAAAATTTAAGTGAGGGAGTAAAGAAAGAAAAAGGAGTTACACTTTGTTAGAAAGAAAAGAGAAAAGTCAGTAAAGGAAAGAAATATTTTGTACGTACAGTAAGAGCAAAACAAGAGTTTTGGGAGAAAAGAGAAGAACCAAGAGGGAAGAGCTAGGGAGAGAGAACCTGTTCATTTGTTGTAGAAATTTGCTAAATTAAGGTAAGGGTGGGTTTACTCTTCAATTGTCAATATGTATGTATATGATTTCATGAATTTGGATTGAAAATTGGTAGTTTTGGAACTAGGTTTATGAATATGTTGAATTGCTCATTCTTGATGAATTGTGCTGTTAATGATGTTGTTATGATATGTTATGCTGTTTTGTTGTGCCTTGAACCCATAAACATTGTTTCTAAACCATTTTGGGTGATTGGGGGATTAAAAATGGGATTTTTGGATGAAAATGGAGTTAGAATCGTAGGTTATAATTCTGCCCAGATGAACACTCGCTTAAGCGAGATGCCCTTCGCTCAAGCGAGCAACACTTTGCTACGCCCAGTCTGAATTTTAGCCGCTCGCTTAAGCGAGCCACGAGCGAACCCCAAGCGAGCAAAATGCTAACCTTCGTCATTTGCATCGCTTAAGCGAGACTCCCGTCGCTTAAGCGAGAGACGCCCAAGATAGTGTATTTAGCCTGTTCGCTTAAGCGAACCAGAAGCGAGCTTCAAGCGAACTAAAACCCAACCTTCGTCATTTGACTCGCTTAAGCGAGAAGCTGCTCGCTCAAGCGAGCTGGGTCCTGTGCGACCCAAATTGTGATTTTTCTAAAGTGTTCCAAACCCAAACCTAAGCTTTATAAGATGTTTATTGGATTTATTAAGAATTGTTTAGATGATAAAAACTATATTATGAAGATGATTAAGATGAAATTATGTATGCTTATGTGCAAATAATTATACTTGCTAAGTTGAGTTGCCTTTGTTGTTGTCGAGTGGTATGTCCAGTTGGGGAGGGTATCCTAAGTTGTTGTTGTTGTTGGTTGCATGCTGATATGCTCCATTAAGATGTTGGGTTGTATGCTGATATACACCATAGAGTCATTTCATACTCATTTGCATTTGTTGGGGGCTTATTGCCCTGGAATGTTTATCATTCACCTGTTGGGGGCTTATTGCCCTGGAACGCTTTATCGTTCACCTGTTGGGGGCTTATTGCCCTGGGATGCTTTAACCATCCAAATTGTTGGGGGCTTATTGCCCTGGAATGCTTAGCATTCAACGCGCGTAGTTGGTACCACATGCATAATGCATTAGATGTTGATGGAGTCTTGCATTAGTAGTAGGAGTGAGTTGTCCTTTTGGGATTGTTGTTGGTGAGATGTCGCCACAAGTGTTGTTGTTATTGTTGCTGATATTAATCAAAGATGAATTTAAATTATAAAGTTGAGATGATGTTGATAATGTTGCTGTTTGCTGTTGTTGTTTCAATTTACTTTGATGATTCATATATCTGTATATTTACTTTTGATTTGTGAACTCACCCCTTCTGCTGGAATTGCCGCCTTGTGGGCAAGTGCAGGTAGTGAAGACTAGTGATGTTGGCTCTTGCGTCTAGGGCTCTGATACATAGTAGGGATGGGGAAACGTTATCTTTCTTGTATTCCTTTATGTATCATTTATTTGAAGAAGATGTTGTTGTGATTAATTCGTTGGATAATTTTACGATGTTAATGGCCTTTGTGCCAAGATTATGATGTAGTGGTTGAATATGATTTCTAATTAAAGATTTTCCGCTGCATAATTTAATATGATGAAATTGTTGATGGTTTTAAATAGTTTTTATATTCTATTTAAATAATTTTGAAAAAGAAATGTGATACTCCGTTGTTTTGTTGAATAACTCTGATTATGATTATTAGTAATATTATTATTACGTTATTTCGGGAACGGGGTGTTACAAAAACTCTGCTGAAATTGATGTACATCAAACACTTAGAATTTCTTAACAACTTTCATATCTTAGAAATTCTAGAGTCTTTATTTGATTTGTATTGTGAACACCACTTATTGTATATCAAGAGTTCAAACCAAACTTATTCTTTGTAATTTTTATTAGAAGTCTCTTGCTTTTGTGCTTGAGCATAGGAAATATCTTGCTTGTGTGCTTGAGTATTTGAAGTCTCTTGCTTGTATGCTTGAGCATTTGTAATTAGATTTGGATTATATTAAACTCTATTTGAAAGTGCAAGGGGGACATGACTACTTCCAGATTGTGGAAGGTGAAGGTGAGAAAAACACAAGAAGGGGGGGGGGGTTGAATTGTGTTAGCTTTTTCTTTGTTTCCTCCTACTGAAGTCACAGTTCAGAAGCAGATGGAATTCAGCTTCTGAAGTGATAATCAGAATCTAAATGCAACGGATAAAAACAGAGAGAGAGAGAGAGAGAGAGAGAGAGAGAGAGAGAGAGAGAGAGAGAGAAGAAAGACACAAAGCAATTATACAGGTTCCTTCCACAAACCAGAAGTAGTACTGTCCCCCTTGCACTTCCAAGGAGAGTTCACTAAAAAATGTAATATCTGATTACAACTGCTCACTGCTAAAACTAGCAAGAGACTTCAAACTACTCAAGCACAACTGCAAGAGATTTCCTATGCTCAAGAACTTAATCAAGAGACTTCTATTCAAACAGAATTACAATGAAATTTGTTTCAGGTTGAACACTTGATATACAATCAGTGGTGTTCACAATACAAATCAGACACATACTAAGACTCTAGAATTTCTAAGATATGTAAGTTGATAAGAAATTCTAAGTGAAATTTGATGAGAAAACAATTTCAACAGAGTTTTGGCACTTGTAAATTGTTTTATGAGTCTTTCCATTTTCTAAGTCTTCACTTCTTTATATAGAGGTGTGAATGAGACATTGTTGATTGCCAACACATCAAAAAGAGTCGTTTGAAGCTTGATCAAATCACCAATGATCTATTGCCTGATTTGGTTATTGTCTTATGAAGGATCAATTTCAAATCCATTCCAAGTCGGGAGGAACATTGGTGCAGGTATAGCTGTTATTCTTGTCTTGTTGTAGAGACAAAACAGAGCTGTGGAGGTAGTGGTTGTACACTTCATACAATTGTCTTTTTTCAACTCTCTCCAACGAATAAGCATCTAATGACTTCAATTCCATTTGAGTTAGCCGTTGCTTCAACCTTCTAGTCTTCTGCAATGTTAGGCGTGATTGGATCCTTTGATTAGCCTTTGAAGCTACAATTCTTTCAGCTTCTGATGATCTTCAGCTCCTGATGATCTTCAGAACTTCTGATAAAATTTGCTTCTGGTAAGGTGCTTCTGATGACGTCATCACTTCAGGAGCACTTGTCTTCAAAACCTCTTTTTCTTCAGACGCTTCAAGCTTCTTTCTTGTTGATTCCATTGCTCTCATTTGTTCTTCCAGAACCTATGCTTTAAAGAGACACTAACTTTTTGTCTATGGTCCTGCACACTTAAACAAATATTAGCATATCCATTGACAATTTTTAATACCTTGTTATAATCAAAACTCAAGGGTTTAAGCTAAACACATTTTGTTCCAACAATCTCCCCCTTTTTGAGGATGACAAACACTAGTATTTAAAATGTTCAATTGTTGTTAATCTAATTAACAAGTTAACTTTAAGGGTATGAGGTTTGTAAGCTCCCCCTGAGTCTAATAAAACTTTAAGGTGAGGTTTGTAAGCTCCCCCTGAGTTCTATCCATGTTAATTAAATTCTTCATTAAAAACGTAAAACACTCAGAATTAATTCACATTAAAAGACTAAGAGATGAGAAGAAGATCCTATTAATTTAACTTGTTAAATTAGTGGGGCTCAGAGCCTATAAATACTATACATCTACTCCTCCTTTTGTCATCAACAAAAATATAAATAAAGACAAAAAGAAGAGATGAGAAAAACATAGTGAGAAAATTCAATAGATAAGGCAGAAAATATCAGTTGAGAAGAAAAATATGTTTAGAAGCATAAACATGATCAGTAGCATAAGATAAAAACATAAAGTAAACAAGCTATCTAGGTGTGCAATCTAAGGTTTGGCTTGTCTCTTCGTCATTTCCATGATTTCTTGCATCATGTTGTTTGTCTTATCAACTTGCTTCTCCATGGTTTCCTTAAGATTGCTATATCTCTTGAGAAGTGCTTTTTCCCTTTCTTTTGCTTCTTCTTGTTGAGTAATCAGCTTCTTCTGAAGTTCAACAGACAATAGTCTTTGCTCAAACAATGTTTTCTTCAGCTCCTTGTTTTCCTTTTCCAATGTAGAGTATTTCTTAATCTTCTCAAGAATAGGAGCATCATACTGAATTAGGAGTTTGGTTAACCACTTAACATCAGGATCTTCAGACTGCACACTTGAAGAAATGATGTTTGAAGCATCCATGAAGATAGGTGTGTCTGAAAGATACAGCTTATGATTCTTGTTGATGTTTATCTCCTTCATATTCTTGACTACTTCCTTGAACCAGTCTTCTAGCTCAATTAAAGCTTTGTCATGAGCTTCCACACACAGGTTTTGAAGTTCACATATCATATGATCCACTTTATCTCACAAGGAAGTCCACTCACTGACATAATCCTGGTTATGAATCAAGTTACTTCTGGACTTTACAAGTTTGTTTAGATCCTTGAAAATATTCTAACACACCTCTTTTAATATAATAGAATCCAGTAAAAGGGTATGTGGTGATGAGACATTTGAAGTTTGGATAGGTGAACAGAGTTGGTTAGAAGAATAAGACAGCAATTTGATTGGTTGTGTAATTCTAGCGTACTTGTTTTAATATGTTTGGTGCGATGTTTTGAATATCGTACGATAAACATAAATAAAAACAAGAAAATAAACAACAAGAAATTAAAGAACACAATGAGTTTGTTTACCCAGTTCGGTGACAAACACACCTACTCTGGAGGTTACCAAGCCAGGAAGGAAATCCACTAGTGTAGTCCTTATTCTATAGCTCTCAGCAAACTCCTCGTTTACACTAAAGACCTAGGACCTACCCGTATAGACTTCAACCTAGGAACTCCTAGATCTGAGATACCATCTCACTATTCTAATGGTCAGTTACAGCCCCTACAACTTATTAGACCTAAACAAACTCATAATGAAGTTACCCTCAAACACAAACAACTAGCACCTTGTTTCACAACTTCGGTGTAGTACCCATATGAGTATACAACTCGATCTAGGTCCTTAAAATGTATCACAAACGATACAAAAAAGGCTCACAAATATTCAGAAATAAACTTGCATCGACAGATACAAGAGTAGAACACAAAAAGACTCAAACCCTAAAAACCTAAACTTTTTAGTATGATGGCTTGAATGAGCAATTAGGTCTTGGAGTCTTGTATTTATACTGAAGCAGCTTGGGCTAAATACTTAGTTAGGATTTAGAACAAAGCAGATCGGTTCAGCTAATCTGCAAAAAAAAAATCAGTAACAAATCTTGAAAGTCCTAAAATGTCGGAACATCTTTAAGATCGACCAAATCAATAACAAATATTTCCTAAAAATATAATATCTACTTCAGGAATATTCTAAAGCTGATTTGTAAAGATATGCACGTTACTTGGTCCACAAGGTAAGGAAATATTGTTTCCTTAAACAATAAAGTGTTGGAACAAAATGTGTTTAACAATAAACCTTAAAGAGTTTTGATGATAACAAGGTATTAAAAATTGTCAATTGGAATTGCTGATATTTGTTCAAGTATACAGGACCATAGATCAAAATTTACATCGTTACAAAGGTTCTGAATGAACAAAAGAGAGCAAAGAAATCAACATAAAGGAAGCTTAAAGCATTTGAAGAGAAATGCTCCTAAAGTCAAGTGCTCCTGAAGACAGAGTGCTCCTAGAGTGATGACATCATCAGAAGCTGCCTCATCAGAAGCTACATTTCACGAGAAGCTCAAGTTCGTCAGAGTCACACAATTTGAAGCTTCAAGAGTTGTTTCTTGGATCGAAGTTCATCTAATATTGGCAGAAGACTAGTGGAATAATGCAACGGTCATTTCAAAAGGATTTGAAGACATTTGGGTGACAAAATACAAAGAGCGTTGACATTGGACTCTGTACGAACTGTACAACCACCTTCTCCACTAATCTGTTTTGTGTCGTTGCTACAAGACAAGATAACAGCTCTGAAATACAACCACGCCTGCAACAATGTTCCTTCACAACTGGAATGGATTTGAAATTGATCCTTCATAGGACAATATCTTAATCAGGCAAGGAATCATTGGTGAAAGATCAAGCTTCAACAAACGACTCTTTTTGGATGTGTTGGCACTTACAACGTTCAAATTCACACCTCTATATAAAGGAGTGGATACTTGAAGAACAACAAGACTCTACAACATTTTGAAAGCGCCAAAACTCTGTCAAATTGTTCAGCATCCAAAAGTTCACTTAGAATTTCAGTTTTCAAGTTCATATCTTTGAAATTCTAAAGTCTTAAGAGTCTGTATCTGATTTGTATTGTGAACACCACTGATTGTATATCAAGTGTTCAACCTCAAACATTTTCTTTGTAATTTTGTTTGATAGAAGTCTCTTGCTTGTGTGCTTGAGCATTAGAAGTCTCTTGATTGTGTTCTTGAGCATTGGAAGTCTCTTGCAGTTGTTCTTGAGCATTTGTAATCAGATATTACATTTAGTGAACTCTCCTTGGAAGTGCAAGGGGGACAGGACTACTTCCAGTTTGTGGAAGGAACCTGTATAAATTGCTTTGTGTCTTTCTTCTCTCTTTCTCTCTGTTCTTATCCGCTGCATTTCTTGTTTTGAACATCACTTCAGAAGCTGTGCTTCTGGTCTGTGTTCTAACTTTAGAGAAAATGAAGAAAAAGCTAACACAATTCAACTCCCCCTTCTTGTGTTTTTCTCACCTTCATAAAGCGCGCGCGTACAGGTAGGTTTGAACCCAGGCACACTGAACCATGCTAGGATGTTGGAAGATTGTGACCAACATCTTACAGAGATGCCTAAACACATGTTGGAACTTTGGTTCCAACTTACAGAACAAGGATATTTGTTTTAGCAACAATGCAGCCAATACAAATACCCAACAATCTCCCCCTTTGGAAATTTTTTGGCTAAAACAAATTAAGGCCAATACTTATAAAACAGAGGGAAACATAATACCATTTCTTTAAGAGCATGAACCCATACATAAGAAGAAACATCTAGCACATAGAATCTAAAGAGATTCCTTAGATACACTTCCTCAAGTCATCACGAACACATATTCAAGAAGAAGAAGTAGCAGGTAGTATCACTAAAGAAGAAAATAGAAGTGTGCATACAAGAATACCTCGTAGGATCTTCAATCACAGCTTCAACTGTTAGATGTATAACACTTGATCAGAGACATGCAACAGTGGATCAGATAAAAAGCATAGTCTCACAATAGCAAAGGAAAAATAATTTCCTAAGCTATAGAAGGGAAACATACATCCCCCATACATTGGATGTCACAACATCCTTCACCACATTAGAGCAGAGGAAAAATAAATTCCTATGCTACAGAAGGGGAAAGCTGAATTCCCATAAACTTTAGGATGTTTCATCATCCTTTCGCACATCTGATAAGAGTACCTGCTACACATAGAGGCAATGAACAATAAGTTCCTAACCTACAAAGTACTATCACCAACCAACCAAAGAAGTCAGGGAAAAATACATTCCCATACTTACAAGTGACAGACTTGGATGTCAACAGAGTGAAGGGAGGAAAACACAAGAAGGGGGGGGGGGGGGGTTGAATTGTGTTAGACTTTTCTTCGCTTTCTCAAAAACGCAAGAACACTTATGATCAGAAGCAAAAGAGACAGCTTCTGAAGAAGATGTTCTGGAGCGTATGCAGCGGAATGATAAACAGAGAGAAAAGAGAAGAAGCAAGACACAAGCAATTTATACAGGTTCCTTCCATAAACCGGAAGTAGTCATGTCCCCCTTGCACTTCCAAGGAGAGTTCACTAAATGTAATATCTGATTACAAATGCTCAAGCACACAAGCAAGAGACTTCAAATGCTCAAGAACACAATCAAGAGACTTCTAATGCTCAAGCACACAAGCAAGAGACTTCTATCAAACAAAATTACAAGGAAAATGTTTGAGGTTGAACACTTGATATACAATCAGTGGTGTTCACAATACAAATCAGATACAAACTCTTAAGACTTTTGAATTTCAAAGATATGAACTTGAAAACTGAAATTCTAAGTGAACTTTTGGATGCTGAACAATTTGACAGAGTTTTGGCGCTTTCAAAATGTTGTAGAGTCTTGTTGTTCTTCATGTATTCACTTCTTTATATAGAGGTGTGAAATGAACGTTGTAAGTGCCAACACATCCAAAAAGAGTCGTTGTTGAAGCTTGATCTTTCACCAATGATTCTTTGCCTGATTAAGTTATTGTCCTATGAAGGATCAATTTCAAATCCATTCCAGTTGTGAAGGAACATTATTACAGGCGTGGTTGTATTTCAGAGCTGTTATCTTGTCTTGTAGTAGAGACACAAAACAGAGTAGTGCAGAAGGTGGTTGTACAGTTCGTATAGAGTACAATGCCAACGCTTCTTGTATCTTTGCAGCCAAATGACTTCAAATCCTTTTGAAATGACCGTTGCATTATTCCACTAGTCTTCTGCCACACTAAGATACGTTTCGATCCATGAAACAACTCTTGAATCTTCAAATCTTGCAAGTTCAGATGAACTACAGCTTCTGAAGAACCAGCTTCTAAGGACGTTCAGCTTCTGATGACGTCATACTCTTCAGAAGCGCAAGTCTTCAGGAGCGCTTTAAGCTTCATTATATTTGTTTCCTTTGCTCTTTATTTGTTCTTCCAGAACCTTTGTAAGATATAACACATGGTCTATGGTCCTGTACACTTGCACAAAAGTTAGCAATACTAATTGTCAATTTTTAATACCTTGTTATCATCAAAACTCTTTAGGGTTTATTGTTAAACACATTTTGTTCCAACAATCTCCCCCTTTTTGATGATGACAAACAATAGTATTTAATACTTGATCAATTGTTGTTAATCTAATTAACAGGTTGACTTATAGGGTATGAGGTTTGTAAGCTCCCCCTGAGTCTAATAGTACTTTCAAGGTGAGGTTTGTAAGCTCCCCGTGAGTTCTATCTTGTTAATTAAATTCATTTAAAGCACAGTAAATTTTTGTAACATTAATGAAAGAGAGAAGTATGGTTCAATTAACTTAATTTGAATTTTGATACTCCTTTATAGAATCAGAGCTTATATTACCCTTTTTAATTCAGGTAAGAATGATGAGAAGTTTTTCAAAATTTCAAATGTTATTAATGGAGCTCAGAGCCTTTAAATACTATCACATATACTCCCCCTTTTGTCATTAACAAAAATAAATAAACAAAAAGATGAGATGAGAAAAACATAGCGGATAAAAGGTTCAGAGCATAAACAAATCAAAATGAGAACCATTATTAGAATTAAACAAATCATTCAGAAGCAGTTATTAGTTCAGAAGTATTTAAGTTCAAAAACAGTAAATGATATTCAGAAGAAGAGTAATATTCAGAATCATAAGAGTTTAGACAGAATCAATAGAGATAAAAACACAACAACAACAAGCTAAACTAAAGGTGTGCAACTAAAGGTTGAATTGCTTGCTAGTGTTTTCCACAATCTTTCTCAGCAACTCATTGGTTACTTCTTGTTTCTTCTGCATTTCTGCCTTGAATTGTTCATTCCTTCTGATCATATTTTCCTCTCTGCTTTTAGCTTCTTCCAACTTAGCTTCTACTTTAGCTTTAAATTCCAGTAGAAGTAGCTTCTGTTATAATAAGTCTTTTTCAAGCTTCTAATTCTTCTCTTCCAAAACCTTATTCCTCTGAACTAGAGCCAGATCAGGAGCAGCTGTCTTGAGGTTTATCTTGTTGAGAAAAGACAAGTCCAGGTCCTTAGGGTGAATATATTGAGGAAGAAAGTCAGTTGCTTCTCTTCCTCTTATACTCAAAGAAGATCTTGCCCAAGTACCCAGAATCTTGACCTCCTCAAGACTCTCGTCAATGCCATTGAGCCAATCTTGCAGCTTCTGCTTAGCTTGTTCCTGGGCTTCAATGCATGTAGAAGACAGAGCAGTCATCACATTTTCCACTCTTTCCTTCAACCTCCTCCACTGCTTATCATAGCTTTCCCTGTGACTCAAGTCATTTCTGGATGAAATAAGCTTGATCATCTTTTCTGTTATGTCTTCACACACACCTCGTAGTACAATAGAATCTAAGAATCTGGTGGGTTATGAAGGTAGTTTTCTAGGTTTGGGAGCAGCAAAGGGTTCAATTTGAAGGTTATCTGATGGTTGGTTGATTGAAGAAAAGGATTGAGTGTTGCTAGATGATGGTTGATCAGAAGCAGACTTTTCAACCTGCATAGGTGAAGATTGCTCAGTCTCTTCATTAAGATCTTCTGATAAGATCATGCCATCAAATTCCATAGCATTCACATAATGAGTGGGTGAAGAAATATGGTCAGAACCAGTTTGTTTAGGAACAGAGTGTTCAGGAACACTTGGTTTCTCAAGGACAGTTGTGGAAGACTGTTCAGGGTTCGGTGGAGTCATTTGTGGTTCAGGTTTATGTTGGTTTTCTTAAGCAACTTCAGAAGTTGTTACTTCAGAGGCCTTTTGTAGGTTAATATCAACATTAGGTAGTTCACCTGATAAATGACTACTAAGGTTGTTCAAGACATAATCGTCTTCAGGTTTATCAGGAATGATCATGTTGAGTGGTTGAATTGTTTGTGGTTGTAGTGGATGGTTAGGGGGTAGTTTACTACTTCTTAATTCAAGCAACTCACTAATTCTAACTTCAACAGGTGGTTCCATTGGTTTGAAGGGAGAAGTAGGTTTAGAAGGCTTTTTATGGAGTTTGGATGATGGTGACTGGCCTTTGTGTTTAGATTTGCATAGGATGCCTATTGGTATATCATCCATATCAGTAGATGAGGATGATGAAGATTTGGATTGAGAGGAGTTTGAGTCAGATTCTACGTGTACTACAGGTTCTGAGTGTGTAGAAGAATTACCTGATGTATCTTCTGAACCAGCAGTGGATACAATCTGATCTCCTTTCACACCAGGAGCCAACAACAGATTCTCAGCTTTTGCAGTCACATCCATCTGAAGTTCTGTAGCACTCTTCAATGCTTGTTCAGCTACTTCAGCAACACCATCCTTGGACAACATTGATGCAGGAATTTCTATTTCCTTAGCAATCTTCAGGACCTTCTAGAGTACATCAGCATCTGCCATCTTCTTTTTCCTTACCTCCCTGGTAACCAGTTCAGTAGCAGTAGCTTAAGATGTTTTTACAGCTTCTTCATCAACTCTATTAGCAATCTCTTGAAACTTAGCAATCTTCTCAACATAGAATTCATCACAGTTTTCTTGTCCAATTGCCTTGAGCTGCTCATCTCTGTCCAACTTGTATTGTGCAGCTTTCCTTTTCTTTTCTGCCATTATCTTATCACCATGTTCTTTATATCTTTTGGCAATCTCAGGAGTCGTGACAAACATTGGACTGACAATCTCCACTCCAGATTGTCTTTTGCTTGGCCTTTCCTCTTTTTTTTTCCATACCATCAATCTCTTCAGTCACATAGACTGATTCTTTCAGCTTCCTGGGTTCAGGTGTTCTCTTTTTCTTCTTCAGAAGAGTCTGTCTAGGAGCCTTTGTAGATGCAGGAGCAACAGTTGTGCCACTTCTGGTCTTCATTGGAATTAAAGCTTATGGATTCAGATCTTGAGCTTCTTTCTGAATTGAAGATACCTCAGAAGCACTAGATTTAAGCTTCTCAGAAGCTTTATCCTTCTTTACCCTCTTCGAAGGTTTCTCAGCTTCCAAGTACTCTTCCTAAGTCATCTCCTTCCTCTTTGCTTTCCTGCCTTTTTCAACAGGCAGCTTTCCTCCATACATTTCTTCAGGAACCTCTTCAAGACCAATGATTTAACCAGTGTTTGCAAAATGGTCAATGAGAAGTGCCATTTGTACAGCTAGTGAATCTTTCTTACAGATTGGTGGGAAGTTTGCCATTAAGTCTAAGATCACCATAGACTCACTGATGTCTGTATTAAAAGGTGTGAACCTCTTAACCAGTTGCATATTCTTCAATGTTTTTCCATTGATCACCTTGCCAACAACTGTTTCCAACTTATCATCAGTGTAGAAACGAGTTTCATTGAGAGCTTGAATTATGCCTCCCTAATAAAAAATCTCAGAAATCAATCTGCCACAGGGAACCCAGGCTCTGTCTTTCATCTGGCTTTCCCTGAGCTCCTTAATCATATGTTTGAAGATGTATTTCGGCATGTTCACTTTTTCACCTTTGATGATATGATGAATAAATACCTTGTGAGCCAGTGAAGGTTGATCACTGCCACCTCCCTTTGGTAGCAGATTTTCATATTGAATCTTCAGGAGCATCTTCTTCTCCATGTCCAAATCAGCATACTTACCGGCTTTTGTTGACTTGAATAAAGTCTCGTTCACAATATTATTCCAGAAGCTGTTTTTGGAATTAGGAATCTCTATTCCAGAATATTGACCAGAAGCTTCTACTCCAATAACATATGCTATTATTTCTTCAGAAATAACAACTGGCACTCCCATCACGCTTGATCTGATTTCAGTACCTTTAAAGGGTTCCAAACCCATCTCTTCTCTTGATTTACCTTCCAATTCTGGATAAAGTAGAACCAAGTTTCTTTCTTCTTCTTCAGAAGCTTCTTTGTCATAAACCGAAGCTCTTACCAAGAAATGTCTCACAAGGGTCTTGTAAGTAGGACTATTAAGTAAATCAAAGTACTTCATCAGTCCTTGAACAACATAGTATTCCTTGATATCACATCCATGAAACATCAGAGATTTGAAATCGACAGGATTTTCCACTTGAATCTTCAAGTGATGTTCTTTTAGATTCATTGTTGACCCAGAGATTACATACGCGACCCTTTCCGGTTGATCTTGTTGTTGTTGAACTAATTGCTAATCTTGATTACCAAATTCTGGAATGGAACTTGAAGATGCCATTGATTTTGATTGAAGAAGATGATGATTTTAGGGTTCTAGGTTTGAGAGAGTTTGCTTAGCAGATACGAAAGCAAAAGGGAAAGTGTAGGTAGTGAAGTGAGTAGTGTGTGTTTTTTCTAAGTGTTTTGAGTAAAAACGTTTGAATACACAGGGGACAAACAAACACAACATTAATGACAGTTGGGGGCACGAGATAGTACTTTAAAAGCATAAAGATCATCATTGCCCTTTTTTGTTATATACCAATACATTTATGCCACGTTATCAGATTTCAGATGCGCTGTCTAAGTTAGTTGGACAGTTGTCACCAGAAGCATCTCTAGAAATTCCACTAACTCCTACTATTCAGAAGCACAAAGATTCCACTTCTGAAGTTTGAAATTATGATGACTCATCAGGAGCACATTTTCCTCAGAACCTCACTTAACAGCCTCTGATGGACCATGGCTTCTGAACTGACTTCAGAACCTAAACTTCCCATTCAGGAGCAAGCAATTTTAATCAGACACATAATGCATGTTCAAATTTTTCTTAATGAATTCAAATCTTTCAACTGTTAAAGGCTTAGTAAATATATCAGCCCATTGATTTTCAGTGTCAATGCATTGTATATCTAAAATTCCTTTTTGAACATAGTCTCTGATAAAATGGTGTTTGATGTCAATATGCTTGGCTCTTGAATGTAGAATTGGATTCTTTGACAAACAAATAGCAGCTGTATTATCACAAAAAATGGGAATACCGTTAGCGTTAATCTGATAGTCTTCCAACTGATGTTTCATCCAGAGTAATTGTGTGCAACAACTTGCAGCTAAAATGTATTCTACTTCTGCTGTAGACATAGCAATAGTTGCTTGTCTTTTGCTAGCCCAGGATATCAGATTATCAACCAGAAATTGACAATTGCCACTGGTTGACTTTCTTTCAATCCTATCACCAGCATAATCAGCATCACAGAATCCAATTAGCTTGTAATCTAAGGATTTCATATAGAGGAGTCCAAGATTAGTTGTTCCTTTCAGATACTTGAAGATTCTTTTAAATGCAGTTAAATGAGATTCTCTAGGATCTGACTGAAACCTTGCACACAAGCATACACTGGATAAAATATCTGGCCTAGATGCAGTGAGGTATAACAGAGAACCAATCATACCTCTGTACAGCTTCTGGTCTACTTTTGATCCTTCATCTTCTTTGCTTAAGGTGCATGTTGGATGCATTGGAGTGTTCATCAGCTTACAATCTTCAAGCTTGAACTTCTTCAGAAGCTCCTTTGTATATTTTGTTTGATGAACATATACTCCATCTTTGCTTTGATTAATTTGAATGCCCAGGAAGAACTTCAGCTCTCCCATTATGCTCATTTCAAATTCATCCTGCATTAACTGAGAAAACTCCTTGCAAAGAGATGCATTAGTAGAACCAAATATTATATCATCAACATATATTTGCACAATAAGAATGTCTTTCTCAAGGGTCCTTCTGAAGAGTGTTGTATCAACTTAACCTCGTTTAAAATCATTTTTAATCAAGAAATTACTTAGTCTATCATACCAAGCTCTGGGAGCTTGTTTCAAACCATATAGTGATTTCTTTAGTTTGTAAACATGGTCAGGATGCTACAGATCCTCAAAACTAGGAGGTTGTTTGACATACACTTCTTCTTCTATGACACCATTGAGAAATGCACTCTTGACATCCATTTGATATAATATAATGCCATGATTAACTGCATAGGATAGAAGTAACCTTATTGCTTCCAATCTTGCAACTGGAGCAAATATTTCAGTGTAATCAATGTCTTCTTGTTGATTGTATCCCTGTGCAACAAGTCTAGCTTTGTTTCTGGTTAGTTCACCTTGCTCATTCAGTTTGTTTCTGAATACCCATTTTGTTCCAATAATGTTCTTCTGAGAAGGTTTGGGTACCAGATCCCACACATCATTTCTTTGCAATTGATTAAGCTCTTCTTGCATTGCTAAGATCCATCCATCATCTGAAAGTGCTTCATCAACTGTTGTAGGCTTAACCATTGATATCAGTCCTATCATAAATTCTTCTTGTCTGAAGTGTGACCTTGTTTTTCTGGGACTTTCTTTATTTCCAATTATTTGATCCTCAAGATGAGAAGACTTGTATTTGAAAGTGTTGTTGGAGGAATCTTCTTGCCGTGAGCCATCTTGTGCTTCATCAGAAGCATCTTCATCTTGAGCTTCTGATGTGGGTGCAGCTTCTGGACTGTCTTCAGATTCAACTATCTGATCAGGTTCTAGAATGTCTTCAGAAACCTGTATCTCTGCTGAACTTTCAACTTGCTTTGAAGTTTTATCTTCAAGCTCTTTGTCATCAAATTTAACGTGCATAGATTCTTCAACACAGAGTGTCTCTGAATTGTACACTCTGTATGTCTTTGACCTTTCATAGTAACCTAAAACGATTCCTCTTTGGGCCTTGACATCAAATTTCTTTAGGTAGAGCTTGTTGTTCAGAATGTAACATGTACATCCAAATTGATGAAAGTAAGAGATATTGGGTTTTCTTCCTTTGAAGAGTTCATATGATGTTTTCTCCAAGATAGGTCTGATGTAGATCCTATTCTGGACATAACACGTTGTATTCACTGCTTCTGCCCAAAAATGTTTTGCCAAATTGTTTTCATGGATCATGGTTCTGGCCATTTCTTGTAAAGTTTTATTCTTTCTTTCTACAACCCCATTTTGTTGTGGAGTTCTAGGAGAAGAGAATTCATGGATGATTCCATGTTTTTCTTAAAAAGCTTCAAATGGCTCATTTTCAAACTCACCACCATGATCACTTATAATTTTCAAAATCTTGGCTTCTTTTTTAGATTGAATAAGAGTGCAGAAGTTACTGAATACATCATATGCATGATCTTTGCTTTTCAGGAATTTCACCCAAGTCCATCTGCTGTAATCATCAACAATGACTAATCCATACTTACTCCCATATAAGGATGCAGTGCTAACTGGTTCAAATAGGTCAATATGAAGTAGTTCTAAAGGTCTTGAGGTGGAAACAATGTATTTAACTTTGAAAGATGATTTAACAATTTTTCCTTTCTGGCATGCACCACTGAGTGCATCTGAATGATAATCAATGTTAGGAAGGCCTTTGACAAGTTGTAACTTACTAAGCTTAGAGATTAATCTCTAGTTAGCATGTCCCAACCTTTTATGCCACATCCATTTCTTATCATTCATTGACAGAAGGCAAATTACCTTCTGATCAGCCAGTTCAGAGAAATTGATTTTGTAAACATTTTCCACTCTCTTTCCTTTGAACACTATGGATTTATCATCCTTGTTGATTATTGTGCAGTTGGCTTTTTCAAATAATACATCATATCCATTGTCACCGAATTGACTGATTCTCAATAGGTTATGCTCAAGCCCATCTACCAACCACACATTATTAATAGAGGTAGAGGAATTACCAATAGTCCCCATACCAATAATCTTCCCAGACTGGTTGTCTCCAAACTTTACATTTCCTCCTTCTTTCATTGTGAGGGATAGGAACATTGACTTCTCTCCTGTCATGTGCCTTGAGCAACCGCTGTCCAGGTACCATGACTTTTTCTTTGATCTTGCTTTTAGACAAATCTGCAACATTGACAATTTCATATTTAGGTACCCATTGTTTTATGGATCCTTTGGGGTTAGTGCTGAAAGTTTTACTCACCATTCCATGTTCCTTGAGGTGCGCTTTGGGTAGCTTCTGATTAATCATTACCTTAGGTTTTTCAACTTTTGGTTTTGATACTTCAGAAGCAACAACTGTTTTTCCCTTCTGAACCTTAGACTTTATGACATCAGATTCTGATTTCATCAGACTCTGAGGAACAGGTTCTGATCTCTTCAGAATCTTAATCTTTGCGGTCTTAGATTCAGAATTTACCACAACCTTAGGCTTGAAGTTCTTTGGCTTTGAAGTAATCTTAGCCTTAGAACTGGAAGCTTCAAGTTCTGATTGAGCAATAATTTCCATTTTGGCACCTTCAGGAACAAAGAAGGTTTTCAATCCTTCCTTAATGCATTCACAATATGCTTTAAGATTAGTTTCATTAGACTTAGCTTCTGAAAACCCAATCCCTTTGCCATTGTTTTTGTAAATGCTATAAATCATAGAAGCAATTCTGCTTCTGTCAATACCAGAAATAATGAAATCTTCAAGAGAAATCTCATGGTTACTTAAAAACTTTCCATCACATTTTTCTTGTAACTTCTGACATAAGAACTTGAGCTTGTCTTCATAACACTACAAGAAAATAAGCAAATTGCGACACCTCATTTGCGACCCTTACCTTGGAACTGCCTCAAAATGCATTTTTGCAACAGTTTATGCGGCTGTTTGGGTGAACCGTCGCAGCCTTTGTTTATCAAATTAATTAGAAGGCGCGTTGTATTTTCATTCCTCGCTTAACCCAATTTTCATTCCCCCCTTTTCACTTTCCCAAAACCCAACCTGCTCACTCTTCATCTCTCTCACTCAATGTCTTAATCAGAAAACCTAACCCTATCTCACTTCATCTCACTCTCCATCTCTGTCACTCACTCAATCTCTCACGAAACCTAACCTCCAACACCCAAAACCCGTAACAATCGATGCTCACTCAATCGGTGCTCACTCAATCGGATTTCGCTGTTCTCTCACTCTCCATCTCTTTCACTCACTCAATCTCTCACAAAACCTAACCTCCAACACCCAAAACCCCTAACAATCGGTGCTCACTCAATCAGATATCGTTGTTCTCTCTCTTCGTTTTGAGGTCAGGATCGGTGAACCAGGTGAGGAATTTCTATTCTGATTTTAATTTCTTTCTGATACTTTCCTTGTTCTTAAATTTTGATTTTAAAAAAGTGTTTTTCCACCCCTTTTTTGTTTTTCTTGTTTGGTTTTTGAATAACTTATGGGTTTTGTTGAATTGACGTGAAATCAGTTTGTGGGAATGTTAAAAGTTGTGATTTTTTGTTTTGTCCCTTGTGTTGTGTGATTGGAGATTGTTTGAATTGTCCACTTTGTTAAGTTCGGTTGTACATTAGAAATGGTTGATAGGTTTGTTTGGCTTTGTTTCCATGATTGAGTTACTAGTCAATGTTTAGTGTTTGTTTATTCATTGGTTGGAAATTCGAATTCAATGTTCCTGTGTGTTTGTCCAATGTTTATATAGAGAAAAGATTTTAAAATGGTCAACACAATTCAATTCAAATATGATGGCACTAACCATTCAGAAATATCTGGAGATTAACATGTTGGATATAAATACTGTATATGGTAGAACATTATGATGTAAGTTGATATCTGAAGCACGGACACTATTTGTGGTGAGCGTGTCGCGGTTTCGGACACGTGTCGGTGTCGAACACACCGCCGATATTTCTCTTGCAGCTGGAATTAATATTTTGAGTGCATTTATCTTCTTTGTGGCATTTGCTATTTATAGGCTTCAACCTTTGAATGATAGGGTATACTTCCCAAAATGGTATCTCAAGGGTTTAAGAACAGATCCTGTGCACGGTGGAGCGTTCGTGCGCAAGATTGTCAATTTAGATTGGAGATCATATATTCGGTTTTTGAATTGGATGCCGGATGCCCTTAGAATGCCGGAACCTGAGCTTATAGACCATGCTGGATTGGACTCTGTTGTTTACTTGAGGATTTACTTGTTAGGGTATGATCATCATTCATTATGGACAATGTTTGAATATACCATATTGGAGAATTTGATCACTGATATTTGTTTTTGTTTGCTTTTGTACAGACTCAAAATCTTTGTTCCTATAGCATTCCTTGCGTGGGCAATTCTGGTTCCTGTCAACTGGACAAGCACTGGGCTAGAAAAAGCTGGGATAAGAAACATAACTTCCAGTGACATTGATAAGATCTCAATTTCGAATGTCCAGCGTGGATCCGAAAGGTTTAGAGAACTTTCATTCATTGCAATTACAGTTTTGTTGCGGCTTCTTGATGCTGTTTAGTAAATTATCTTCAATTCCTAAGCGCCTACATATAATTAAGTTGAGGCTTGAGGTCTAGTGTTCAGCTAGAAGTAACCTAGTTACTTTTTCTTGTCATCAGTATCCTTATCAACACATCATAATGCAACATCACTTCTCCATTCCAATACAATTATCAAAATTTGTTTACTTTTTTGTATAATCTCATTTGTTGTAGTTGTACAGTTGCTTTTATGATGCATTCATGTATTTATTTGATTATACAAATTATTTCAAGTGCTGTTTTTTTTTTTTAAAATGGTTGTGAAATCTTACACTTTTTTTTTTAAATTTACACTCTACCTCAGGTTTTGGTCACACATAGTAGTTGCTTATGCATTTACCTTCTGGACATGCTATACTTTGATGAAGGAGTGTGGAAAAGTTGCCGCAATGAGATTGCAATTTCTTGCAACAGAAAAACGCCGTCCTGATCAATTTACGGTAATATTTTGTTCTCCATTTTTAGTAAGGAGGAGTGCATTTTTCCCCCCCCTCTTTTTTTGGCAGTTTGAGATGAACCATCAAATTCTGATTTTATGCTTATTGTGTTAGAGGAGGTATTCTTTTTATTTTAGGAGTGTAATGGTGTGGTGACAACGAAGTTTGAACTTATAACTTCATCCAAACTGCCAAATTCCCTCACCACTAACCTAATCATAGTGATTTAGAGGTGGTATGCTACTTAGTCATTTTTCTAGGTAGATGTCAATTGTATACTTTCCACATTTAAAATATGTAGATCACCGGTGTGGATTTGCTAGTAATTAGGCAATCATAATAAGAACACAACTATTTATATCAATGAGTAAGTCAGCTAAACAATAGAGTGACTACTGTTATGCTGTAATTATGATATTCCTTCATGCATATTTTGCTTATGGAAAATATATTATTTTGAAGGTGCTTGTTAGAAACATTCCACCAGATACTGAGGAATCTGTCGGTGAGCTTGTGGAGCACTTCTTTATGGTCAATCATCCGGATAACTATCTTACTCACCAGGTTGGTTTCTACTGTATACACTATATTACCAGAATATTGTGTTCATTGATCTTCTCATTGATTTTGATATTGGAAATTTAAGACACTTTGGGTGGTAAATACTTTGAAAGTGTTATCTTACTACAATGTTAAGCTTGTTATTTGTCAAATTGATTTTGAGATAATGTTTATGAAACATGGAGTAGATTATTAACTAGATCTATTGCAACAGATTAATTTTGTCCATTTATTTGGGAAGGGAAAAAATAGTGCGTGACAACATCTTTATTGTGACACTTATGCAGGTTGTTTATAATGCAAACAAATTAGAGAAGTTCGTTAAAAAGAAGAGTAAGTTGCAGAATTGGCTTGTCTATTATCAAAACAAGCTTGAAAGAACTTCAAAAAGACCTGAAATGAAGGTAGTTAAGTTTTAAACTCATGTGCATTCAAATGTAGGTACTATAACAATATTCAAATTTACCTCAATCTCTTATATTTTACCAGACTGGTTTCCTTGGTCTTTATGGAAAGAAAGTAGATGCTATCGATTATTACACCATTGAGATTGACAAGCTGTCAAAAGAAGTAAGTACCATAATTTTTTTTCTGTCAAAAATTTCACCATGCACTGCATGCAATTTTTTCTTGAAGAATTGATGCTAAAATAATTGCAAAATTATTTTAACATGGGAACTGAATATTAATTTTGAAGAATTGATGTCACAAACTAGGATATGCCAAACTATTTTCATTCGTTATTAGACTATTAGACTTTAATCAACAACAGTCACGGGAACACCTTTTGTTATTGTATATGTTGTCGAGCCACATAGTGCATAATTATATTTTTCAAACATGAAAACTAAAAACCACTAAAAAGGGAAATACAAAGTCTGTCAATAAACATTTAGAATAAGTTGTTATAGCAGCATTTTTTAGCTCTGTCATGTAGGTGTTTGTTGGGGGGGCTTTGCTGCGTTTTCACGTTTTACAGTATGCCATGGGGTTTGCATTCTATAGCAGTACCTTCTGTTGTGTTTTACTGTTGGGAGTGCCCTGTGTTGAAGTTGTGACAAAATCCAGAAAAGTAACTTTGGAATCAATTTTGTGGGGAGATTATGTGCGTGCGAAATGAAATTACTTTATTTTTACTCCCATGCTTTCACTTTATTCTACACCTCTGAAGCACATATACTCCTTAGATTAGGCGTGTCTGGTGTCCAAGTGTTGGATACATATCGTGTCCGACACCGACACGGCTCATATGACTACATTGAATTGTAAAATGTAACATAATGTTAAAGATCATGACCATTTTACGCAACCATAATGTCATCTAAGAAAGTATTAAGTTGAGCTTACTTTCTATACAAAAATTCAGATTCTGATCTTCAACTTATGAAGGCTTCTATACATTCTGCTGTGAGAAATGCTTGAATCATTTCATGTTGAAATTGTGTCCAATGTCTGACATTAACGCATGGTGTTACATTCAATCACTTTCATTTTAAAAATTTTGTTAATGGTGTCTATAACTTGTGTTTACGAGTCAGTGCATTCATGTTTCATGTCAATGTGGTACTTCTGACTTACGTGTGAGTGTTCTGTTTGGTGCCCTATGTGTGCTTCATGCGTTTTACTAATCACTGTCTTATTTATTTTTCTTCTTCTTTTCAGCCAACAAATTTAGAAACAACAAGAGATGGTAGACGTTATTCATCTGAGTCTAGCTACCGCCTTGAGGATCATTGAAGCAGCATCACTAGGGAATATTTAGATATTTTAAGGACTTCTCATTTTGGTACAATTGTTTTGAATAATTTGTCACTAGTGTTTCGGTTTTTTGAATGTTGAAACTACGTACTTTACCGAATATTCAACCACTAGTGTTTCGGTTTTTTGAATGTTTAAACTAGGTACATTATCTTTTGTTTTAGTTAAGTTGATGTATATATGGATCAAACTATTTACTCTTTAATTATCTATATTTTTGCATTCTAAGTCTTTAGTAATATATTATTTTGAGATTGTCTTCAAATTCTAGAGAAAAAAATTTAAATCAGGCCATATCATTTTCAAAAATAAATAAATATTTTTGACTATTTTCAAAAAAAAAAAAAACATTTGCGACTGTTCAAACAGTCGCAAAATAATAAATTCAAACTTTTAAATTAGACATTTGCGACAGTTAGGAACTGTCGCAAGTTCCTTTTAAACCATGTGAAAACTCATAATTTGCGACAGTTGGGAACTGTCGCAGTACACTTTGCGGCAGTTGGAGTGACTGTTCTATGAAGGGTCGCAAATGACTGTTGCGAGCCCAACATTAACGGCTGTTGGTGAACCGTCGCAAATGTACATTTGCGACCCTTCTAACTGTCGCAATCACCAATTTTAAAAGTCGTAAAATGCGTTTTTTCTTGTAGTGTAAGTTTTACATATGAAGTCAAAGCCTCTAAGTCCTTCTTCAGAAGCTTTCAGATCCAACAAATTTGATTCTTGTTGCTTTATCAGAACAACATATTTTTCTTTCAAAACTTTCAACTCATTGGTTCTCAGTTTAAAATGAGTGAGGAGTTCTTTAAGTGACTTTATCAGTTCTTCTCTAGGGATTTTGGAATATACCTCATTTTCATCTTCTGAATCTGATTCAGTTTCAGCTTCTGAAATTGTTGTAGCTACTAACCCAACAACTATCTTTGCACTTTCATCAGATTCTTCTTTGTCAGACTCAGATTCACTATCCAAATCATCCCATGTGTCCATCAAACTCTGCTTTAACTGTTTCTTAAGCTTGCTTGACTTGAATGTTGGCTTCTTTGACTTTTCCTTTGACTTTTCTTTCTGAAGATCAGGGCAATCAGCAATGAAATGACCGGGCTTCTTGCAGTTGAAACATCCCTTCTGATCTTCCTTCTTTGAGCTTCTGAAGCTGCCCCTTTTGGATAGAAACTTCTTGTTCTTCTTGGCTAGATACTGAAGTCTGTTTGAGAGCATAGCCATCATCTCAGTAACCTGTTCATCAGAATCTCCATTGGGTGAATCTTCTTCTTCAGACTCAACCACTTTAAGAGCTTTTGATGACTTGCCTTTGGATGGAAGAGCTATTGATTTACTCTTCTTAGTAGACTCATGTTCATTAAGACTTAACTCATGAACTTTGAGAGAACTAACAAGATCTTCGACACTTAAAGTGTTTAAATCTTTAGCTTCCTCAATTGCAGTCACCTTTGGTCTCCATCTGGCAGGCAGGCTTCTGAGTATCTTGCTCACGTGATCAGAAGCAACATAGCTTTTCTTCAGTATTTGAAGTCCAGAGACTAAGGTTTGAAATCTTGAGTACATCTCCTCAATACTTTCATCATCCTTCATCTTGAACAGCTCATACTGATGAACAAGCATCAGTGCTTTAGTTTCTCTGACTTTCTTGCTTCCTTCATAGTTAGCACATAAAGATGCAAACATAGCTTTTGCAGTTGATTTATCACTCATCTTCATGTACTTTGCTCGTGGTATAGCAGAAACCAGAGAGCCTATGATCTTATGATGTTTCTTGTACATCTTCTTCTGAGCAGGAGTATGAACCTTTCTATCAACAACAGCTCCTTCTTCATCAATGACTAAGTCACCAACTCCATCTTCTAGAATATCCCATAGTTCTTCATCTAAGCCCATGATATAACTGTAGAAGTTGGTTTTCCACCAAGAAAACTGTAACGCCCTACTTTTAATATTTAATATTTTATTAATTTATTGTATTTTTAGTGTATTATTATTTGATTTATAATATATATTTTGATGAAATATGCTAATATGTGTTATTTGGTGTAAAAATATATTTTTTATTCTGTGTAGAAATATATGTTATTTTGTGTGGAAATATATATGTTATCTAGTATAGAAATATATATGTTATTTTGTTTGGAAATATATATGTTATCTAGTATAGAAATATATTTGTTATTTTGTGTGGAGATATATTTGTTATTTGGTGTATTATTATGATTATTGTTAAGTGGGGGAGAAGTATAATATTACTAGAAATAATAAGATAATAGGGAAGAGAGTAGTTTTTGGTGAGAAGAGTAATTATAAATTAGGTTAAGAGTCAGTAAGAGTTTAGAAAACATAACACGTTCAATTTTTGGAGAAAAGAGGAGAAAGAGGAGAACTCAGAGAGAACCCTAGGAAAGAAGAACGCTGTTGTTGATTTCAGAAACCAAATTAAGGTAAGGGTGGGACTAACCTTCATTAATATCAAGTTGTAATTCATAGAAATTAATCGTTGTTGTAGTTTTTAAGAATTTGGGAAATTAGGTTAAAATCAATAAATATGGTAGAAAGTGTATGAATTTCATGAATTAACGTAAAGAAGTGATGTCTAAGCTGTAGAATAATCATAGGTAGAGTTTCTTATCAATTTGGGGATTTGGGTTTATGAAATTAGGGTTTTTGGGGTGAAAAAACTGGTCTATTCCCGTATAGTTGTCTGTTGCAACTCGCCACAGCGAGTAAACCCACTCGCCTCGCGAGCTGCACAGCTACATCATCGCCTGTTTCACGTTCTTGCGTCTTTTTCACCCATTTCTGTTTCGAACTGGCTTTTGGTGTAAACATAAAAGTTGTAGATAATTTAGTTAGATTTCTAATGGCTTTGGAGTGACTTGAAAATGTTTTGTGAATCTTGAGTTATGATAAAAACACTCCAAGTGTGTTTTGGGAAAACCATCCTCTATTTCGCATTCTTGTGTCCTTTTCACCCGTTTCTGTTTTGAACTGGCTTCTGGGGTAAACATGGAAGTTGTAGATAATTCAGTTGGCTTTCCAGTGGCTTTTGTTTTACTTGAAAATGATTCTTAATTTTTGAGTTATGATGAAAATACTCCAGGGAGGTCTTAGTGAAAATTTTATAAAAATTAACCCAAAACTTATGGATTGTCTCTAAACTTCAAGCTTGTGTACTATGAGTTTAATTAAGGTGTTTATGAGTATTTGACCTATGTTTTAATGAATCTAACTTTGTTTTATGTGAGTATATTTGATTGATGAATATGATGCTATATGGTGTTGTTCGTGATTTAATATTGAATTATGAAATTGATGTTGCTGTTTTAAGATGGTGTCGTTGCATTTGAGTCGTGTCGTTGCATTGAGTCGTGTTGTTGCATAGCATAGTCAGCGATGGGGGCTTAATGCCTGTTACACTTTAATTAGGAAGTAAAGAAGGAGTTAAGAGAAAGAAAGGTTGGTTTTGTGGGAAAATAGAAAATAGAAAGAGTCAGACAAAAACAAAACACGTATCAGTAAAAGAAAAACAAGAGTTTTGGGAGAAAAGAGAAGAACCAAGAGGGAAGAGCTAGGAAGAGAGAACCTGATCATTTTGCTGTAGAATTTGCTGAATTAAGGTAAGGGTGGGTTTACTTTTCAATTGTTAATATATATGTATATGCTTTCATGAAAATAGATTGAAATTGGTGATTGTTGTTCTAGGTTTAAGAAATATGAAAAATGCCATTGTTGAGGAATTATGTATGATTGATGATGTTTCTATGAGATGTTTCTGTTGTTTTGATGTGTAGTGAACCTATAAACATTGTTCTAATTCATTTTGGGTGATTGGGGGATCAAAATTGGGTTTTTGGATGATTTAGGGCTTAGAAAATCGTAGTTAAAAATTCTGCCCAGATGAATTTTCGCTCAAGCGAGCCAGCCGTCGCTCAAGCGAGCGACACCCTTTCCGTGCCCAGTTCTGAATTTTGCCCGTTCGCTCAAGCGAACCCCAAGCGAGCACCAAGCGAGCGCCAAGCGAAGAAGAATCTGACTTTCGTCATTTGATTCGCTCAAGCGAAATTCCCGTCGCTCAAGCGAAATCCGCCCAGAACCTGTAGTATGTGAGCGTCGCTCAAGCGAACCCCAAGCGAAGAACACCCAGACTTTCGTCATTTGACTCGCTCAAGCGAACCGTGCTTCGCTTAAGCGAAATTGGTCCTGAACGACCATTTTGTGTGATTTTTCTAAGTGCTCCTAACCCATACCTAAGCTTCCTAACTTGTTTGTTGGATTTATTAATAATTGTTTAGATGGTAAAACTATATTATGAAGATGATTAAGATGGAATTATGTATGCTTATGTGCAAATAATTATACTTTGCTAAGTTGAGTTGCCTTGATTGATGCTGAGTGGTATTGTCCAGTTGGGGAGGGTATCTTAAGTTGTTGTTGTTGTTGTTGTTGGTTGCATGCTGATATGCTCCATTAAGATGTTGGGTTGTATGCAGATATACACCATAGAGTCATTCATACTCATATGCATTTGTTGGGGGCTTATTGCCCTGGAATGTTTATCATTCACCTGTTGGGGGCTTATTGCCCTGGAACGCTTTATCGTTCACCTGTTGGGGGCTTATTGCCCTGGGATGCTTTAACCATCCAAATTGTTGGGGGCTTATTGCCCTGGAATGCTTAGCATTCAACGCGCGTAGTTGGTACCACATTTGCATAATGCATTCGTTGTTGAGGTCTTGCATTAGTTGTCGTAGGTGTGAGTTGACAGTTGTGAGTTGTTGTCGGTGAGGCGTCGCCACAAGTGTTGTTGTTGATGTTAATTAAAGATGAATCAAAATGATAATGTTGAGATGATAATGTTGATAATGTTGCTGCTGATTGTTAATATTTGTTGTTGTTTTCAAATTATTTTGATGATTCATATATCTATATATTACTCTTGATTTGTGAACTCACCCCTTCTGCTGGAATTGCCGCCTTGTGGGCAAGTGCAGGTAATGAAGACTAGTGTTGTTGGCTCTTGCGTCTAGGGCTCTGATACATAGTAGGGATGGGGAAACGTTGTCCTTCTTATATTCCTTTATGTATCATTTCTTTTGTAGAACATGTTGATTGGATGTTTAATTATTGGATGAAGTTTAATTGTTGAGGCCTTTGAGCCAAGGATTTTGTTGTAGATGTTCAACGATGATGACTTAAATTAAAGATTTTCCGCTGCAGAATTTTAATGAAATTGTTGATGCTTTTTAAATAGTTTTTATATTCTATTTAAATAATTTTGAAAAAGTAGTGTAATACTCCGTTGTATGTTGAATAACTCTGATTATGATTATTATTAATATTATTATTACGTCTTATTGGGAAACGAGGTGTTACAATTGGTATCAGAGCAGGTCGGTCTGTCAGACCATTAGTAGAGTCGTGTCGAGCCATGTAGTGTAGTGTGACAGGTTTAAACTGTCTTTGTGGTCCTAATTTTTGTTGTTATGTAGAATTATCAAGATGTCTGGAAGGAATGATGCTGCTCTTGCTGCTGCTTTGCAAGCAATGGCTCAAGTTGTTGGACAACAGCAAGGTGCTGGTGGAGCTGGTGAAGGTGTACGGATGCTTGAAACTTTCTTGAGGAATCATCCACCAACCTTCAAGGGAAGGTACAACCCTGATGGAGCACAGACCTGGCTGAAGGAGGTCGAAAGGATCTTCCGGGTGATGCAGTGTACCGATGCTCAGATGGTGCGGTTTGGCACACATATGTTGGCTGAAGAGGCTGATGATTGGTGAGTGAGTGTTCAACCGGTGTTAGAGACTAAAGGTGCTGCGATCACGTGGGCTGTGTTCAGAAGAGAATTTTTGAGAAGGTATTTTCCCGAAGATGTCCGTGGTAGAAAAGAAATAGAATTCCTTGAGCTGAAGCAAGGAGACATGTCTATTACGGAGTATGCTTCTAAGTTCGTGGAGCTTGCCAAGTTCTATCCACATTATGCTGCGGAGACTGCTGAGTTCTCCAAGTGTATTAAGTTTGAAAATGGTCTGCGAGCTGATATTAAGCGGGCCATTGGTTATCAGAAGATCAAAGACTTCTCTGAATTGGTAAGCAGTTGCCGTATTTACGAAGAGGATACGAAGGCCCATTATAAAGTGATGAATGACCGCAAAGGAAAGGGGCAGCAGAGTCGCCCGAAGCCTTATAGTGCCCCAGCTGATAAGGGCAAACAGAGAATGCATGAAGAGAGGAGGCCTGCACGTAGAGATGCTCCGGCTGATGTTGTTTGTTATAAGTGTGGTGTGAAGGGCCACAAGAGTAATGCCTGCAACCGAGATGAGAAGAAGTGTTTCCGATGCAGAAAGAAGGGTCATACTGTCACTGAATGCAAGCGTGGGGATATTGTTTGCTTCAACTGTAATGAGGAAGGTCACATTGGTTCTCAGTGTACTAAGCCTAAGAAGGCGCAGACCAGTGGTAGAGTTTTTGCTTTGACCGGTACCCAGACCGATAACGAAGATCGCCTTATCCGAGGTACTTGTTTCTTTAATGGTACTCCTTTAATTGCTATTATAGATACTGGTGCTACACATTGTTTCATTGCTATAGACTGTGCACAAAGATTGGGTTTGATTATGTCTGATATGAATGGGGAGATGGTTGTTGAAACTCCAACCAAGGTTTCAGTAACTACTTCCCTTGTTTGTTTAAGTTGTCCGTTGTCTGTTTTTGGTAGAGATTTTGAAGTTGATCTCGTTTGTTTGCCGTTGGTGGGAATGGATGTAATATTGGGAATGAATTGGTTAGAGTACAATCATGTCCTGATTAATTGTTTTACCAAGACGGTGCGGTTTTCTTCTGCTGAGGAAGAGAGTGGAGCAGAATTCTTATCCACTAAGGAGATGAAGCGGTTAGAACAAGACGGCGTGTTGATGTTTTCTTTGTTGGCGTTCTTGTCGGTAGAAAACCAAGCTGTGATCGATGGTTTGCCTGTTGTGAAAGAGTTTCCTGAAGTTTTCCCTGATGAGATTCCAGATGTGCCACCAGAGAGGGAGGTCGAGTTTGCAATTGACCTTGTGCCGGGTACGAAGCCTGTGTCGATGGCTCCTTACCGTATGTCAGCTTCTGAGTTAGCTGAGTTGAAGAAGCAATTGGAAGACTTACTTGACAAGAAGTTTGTGAGACCGAGTGTTTCACCATGGGGAGCACCGGTGTTGTTGGTAAAGAAGAAGGACGGTAGCATGCGGTTGTGTATTGATTACCGTCAGTTGAACAAAGTGACGATCAAGAACAGGTATCCACTTCCGAGGATTGATGACTTGATGGATCAGTTAGTGGGTGCAAAGGTATTTAGCAAGATTGACTTGAGGTCAAGTTACCATCAGATTAAGGTGAAGGATGAGGATATGCAGAAGACGGCCTTTAGGACACGATATGGTCATTATGAATATAAGGTGATGCCTTTCGGTGTTACTAATGCGCCTGGTGTGTTTATGGAATATATGAACCGAATTTTTCATGAGTATCTGGATCAATTTGTTGTGGTTTTTATTGATGATATACTGATCTATTCTAAGACTGAAGCTGAGCATGCAGAGCATTTGAAGATTGTATTGCAAGTGCTGAAAGAGAAGAAGTTGTATGCCAAGTTATCCAAGTGCGAATTCTGGTTGCATGAAGTAAGTTTTCTTGGCCACATCATTTCTGGTAATGGTATTGCTGTAGATCCTTCGAAGGTTGATGCTGTGTCGCAATGGGAGACACCGAAGTCAGTTACCGAGGTTAGAAGTTTTCTTGGTTTGGCTAGCTATTATCGCAGGTTCATTGAAGGATTTTCAAAGCTGGCACTTCCTTTGACGCAGTTGACTTGTAAAGGCAAAGCATTTGTGTGGGATGCTCAATGTGAGAGTAGTTTCAACGAGTTGAAGCGAAGATTGACGACTGCTCCTATCTTGATTTTGCCGAAGCCAGAAGAACCTTTTGTTTGTTTATTGTGATGCATCTAAGCTGGGTTTAGGTGGCGTGTTGATGCAAGATGGCAAGGTGGTAGCGTATGCTTCTAGGCAGTTGAGGATCCATGAAAAGAATTATCCTACGCATGATTTAGAGTTGGCAGCCGTGGTGTTTGTGTTGAAAATTTGGAGGCATTATTTGTATGGTTCCAGATTCGAGGTGTTTAGTGATCATAAAAGTTTAAAATATCTGTTTGATCAGAAGGAGTTGAACATGAGGCAGAGGAGGTGGCTTGAGTTGCTTAAGGATTATGATTTTGGTTTGAATTACCATCCTGGTAAAGCCAATGTGGTTGCGGATGCATTGAGTAGAAAGACATTGCATATGTCGGCTATGATGGTGAAAGAGTTCGAGCTGCTTGAACAGTTTAGGGACTTGAGTCTTGTTTGTGAAAGATCACCTCAGAGTGTGAGGTTGGGCAAGTTGAGAATTAATAGTGACTTCTTGAATAGTATCAGAGAGGCGCAGAAGCTTGATGTTAAGTTTGTGGATTTGATGGCTGCTAGTGATCAAAATGCGGATAGTGACTTTAAGATTGATGACCAAGGTGTATTGAGGTTTAGAGGAAGGATTTGTATTCCTGATGATGAGGGTTTGAAGAAGTTGATTTTAGAAGAAAGTCACAAGAGTAGTTTGAGTATTCATCCGGGAGCTACAAAGATGTACCATGATTTGAAGAAGTTGTTTTGGTGGTCCGGTTTGAAGAGAGATGTTGCTCAGTTTGTGTATGCATGTTTGACTTGCCAGAAGTCCAAGGTTGAACATCAGAAGCCTGCAGGACTGTTGACTCCGTTAGATGTACCTGAGTGGAAGTGGGATAGCATTTCTATGGACTTTGTAACGAGTTTACCGAATACTCCAAGAGGGCATGATGCCATTTGGGTCGTGGTCGACAGGTTGACTAAGTCGGCGCACTTTATTCCGATCAATATCAGTTATCCGGTAGCTCAGTTGGCGGAGATCTATATCCGTGACATTGTGAAGTTGCATGGTGTTCCGTCAAGTATTGTGTCGGATAGGGATCTGAGGTTCACTTCGAAGTTTTGGAAGAGTTTACAGGATGCTTTGGGTTCGAAGTTAAGATTGAGTTCAGCTTATCATCCGCAGACAGATGGTCAGTCGGAGAGGACTATCCAATCCTTAGAAGATTTGTTGAGGGTGTGTGTACTCGAGCAAGGTGGAGCTTGGGACAGCCACTTACCGTTGATAGAGTTCACATACAACAATAGTTACCATTCGAGTATTGGTATGGCACCGTTCGAAGCTTTGTATGGTCGGAGGTGCAGAACTCCTTTGTGTTGGTTTGAGTCGGGAGAAAGTGTTGTGTTAGGACCTGAGTTAGTGCAGCAGACTACAGAAAAGGTCAAGATGATAAGAGAAAAGATGAAAGCATCGCAAGATCGTCAGAAGAGTTACCATGACAAGCGTAGAAAGGCCCTTGAGTTTCAGGAGGGTGATCATGTGTTTCTGAGGGTTACTCCTATGACGGGTGTAGGACGTGCATTGAAGTCTAAGAAGTTGACTCCAAAGTTCATTGGTCCTTATCAGATTTCAGAGAAGGTTGGAACCGTGGCATATCGGATTGGATTGCCACCACATCTATCGAACTTGCATGACGTGTTTCATGTGTCGCAGCTAAGGAAGTATGTAGCAGATCCTTCGCATGTTATTCCTAGAGATGATGTGCAAGTTAGGGATAACCTTACCGTTGAGACTTTACCTTTAAGGATTGATGATCGTAAGGTGAAGCAGCTGAGAGGCAAGGAAATACCTTTGGTGAGGGTTGTTTGGGGTGGTGTGACTGGTGAAAGTTTGACTTGGGAATTGGAGAGCAAGATGCAAGAATCTTACCCTGAGTTGTTTGTTGCTTGAGGTAATATTTCGAGGACGAAATTCTCTAAGTTGGGGAGAGTTGTAACGCCCTAGTTGCTATTTATTTATTTTAGTTGATTTTTGTGTGTTTTATGTGCTTTAAAATTATTTATGTTGATTTATGTGAATTATTGGTGTTTGTTATTTTATTATATTTTATTATATGAGAATTAGTAATGATTTTATTATTTAAGTGAAAATAGTAGAAATAATATTTGTTTTAGAAAAAGGGATTTAATTGATATTATTAGAATTAAGGTAGTGGGGGTTACACTTTAATTAGGAAGTAAAGAAGGAGTTAAGAGAAAGAAAGGTTGGTTTTGTGGGAAAATAGAAAATAGAAAGAGTCAGACAAAAACAAAACACGTATCAGTAAAAGAAAAACAAGAGTTTTGGGAGAAAAGAGAAGAACCAAGAGGGAAGAGCTAGGAAGAGAGAACCTGATCATTTTGCTGTAGAATTTGCTGAATTAACGTAAGGGTGGGTTTACTTTTCAATTGTTAATATATATGTATATGCTTTCATGAAAATAGATTGAAATTGGTGATTGTTGTTCTAGGTTTAAGAAATATGAAAAATGCCATTGTTGAGGAATTATGTATGATTGATGATGTTTCTATGAGATGTTTCTGTTGTTTTGATGTGTAGTGAACCTATAAACATTGTTCTAATTCATTTTGGGTGATTGGGGGATCAAAATTGGGTTTTTGGATGATTTAGGGCTTAGAAAATCGTAGTTAAAAATTCTGCCCAGATGAATTTTCGCTCAAGCGAGCCAGCCGTCGCTCAAGCGAGCGACACCCTTTCCGTGCCCAGTTCTGAATTTTGCCCGTTCGCTCAAGTGAGTGCCAAGCGAACCCCAAGCGAGCACCAAGCGAGCCAAGCGAAGAAGAATCTGACTTTCGTCATTTGATTCGCTCAAGCGAAATTCCCGTCGCTCAAGCGAAATCCGCCCAGAACCTGTAGTATGTGAGCGTCGCTCAAGCGAACCCCAAGCGAAGAACACCCAGACTTTCGTCATTTGACTCGCTCAAGCGAACCGTGCTTCGCTTAAGCGAAATTGGTCCTGAACGACCATTTTGTGTGATTTTTCTAAGTGCTCCTAACCCATACCTAAGCTTCCTAACTTGTTTGTTGGATTTATTAATAATTGTTTAGATGGTAAAACTATATTATGAAGATGATTAAGATGGAATTATGTATGCTTATGTGCAAATAATTATACTTTGCTAAGTTGAGTTGCCTTGATTGATGCTGAGTGGTATTGTCCAGTTGGGGAGGGTATCTTAAGTTGTTGTTGTTGTTGTTGTTGGTTGCATGCTAATATGCTCCATTAAGATGTTGGGTTGTATGCAGATATACACCATAGAGTCATTCATACTCATATGCATTTGTTGGGGGCTTATTGCCCTGGAATGTTTATCATTCACCTGTTGGGGGCTTATTGCCCTGGAACGCTTTATCGTTCACCTGTTGGGGGCTTATTGCCCTGGGATGCTTTAACCATCCAAATTGTTGGGGGCTTATTGCCCTGGAATGCTTAGCATTCAACGCGCGTAGTTGGTACCACATTTGCATAATGCATTCGTTGTTGAGGTCTTGCATTAGTTGTCGTAGGTGTGAGTTGACAGTTGTGAGTTGTTGTCGGTGAGGCGTCGCCACAAGTGTTGTTGTTGATGTTAATTAAAGATGAATCAAAATGATAATGTTGAGATGATAATGTTGATAATGTTGCTGCTGATTGTTAATATTTGTTGTTGTTTTCAAATTATTTTGATGATTCATATATCTATATATTACTCTTGATTTGTGAACTCACCCCTTCTGCTGGAATTGCCGCCTTGTGGGCAAGTGCAGGTAATGAAGACTAGTGTTGTTGGCTCTTGCGTCTAGGGCTCTGATACATAGTAGGGATGGGGAAACGTTGTCCTTCTTATATTCCTTTATGTATCATTTCTTTTGTAGAACATGTTGATTGGATGTTTAATTATTGGATGAAGTTTAATTGTTGAGGCCTTTGAGCCAAGGATTTTGTTGTAGATGTTCAACGATGATGACTTAAATTAAAGATTTTCCGCTGCAGAATTTTAATGAAATTATTGATGCTTTTTAAATAGTTTTTATATTCTATTTAAATAATTTTGAAAAAGTAGTGTAATACTCCGTTGTATGTTGAATAACTCTGATTATGATTATTATTAATATTATTATTACGTCTTATTGGGAAACGGGGTGTTACACATTGCATAATATAAATGATGATTATTGAGAAGTTGTTGCTGATGATGTTGTTGTTATTGTTTTACTTTTATTAAATGATGATTTATGTGATGTTTAAATAATGCTGGTTGTATGTAATGTTGATTACCTTTTATGAATTGTTACCTGCTATTAATGAATGTGAAATCTCACCCCTTCTGCTTGAAAATGTTGCTCTTCGTATGGGTAACTTGCAGGTAATCAAGAATAGGTGCAGTCTTATGAGGACTTCCCTCGGTTGTGTATAGGTGCTCTGATACGTAACGGGATGGGGAATCTTTGCTTATGTTTTCTCTATTCCTTGCGTATTACTTTTATGATTTCACGACTAAGATTTTAGTATTTGGAATTTTATGAGACGTTATGATGAGGCCTGCGTGCCAAAGATTATTTATGATTATGAATGAATTCCGCTGCAATGTTTTGAATTATATGCGATGAATATTTTTGGAGAATAAATTATTATTTATTCATGTTTGAGATTTTTGAGAAATGTGACGTCCCGTGTATGTGAAAACTCTGATTTATTTAAAGAAATTTTTATGTCGGGAAAACGGGGTGTTACAAAAACTCTTCAGGATCTCCATTAAACTTTGGAACCTTCCCTGAGTCAGTTTTCTTTTCACTATAATCATAGGATACAACATTATGATTACCACCAGAACCAGCAGAACCAGAATTAGATGATTCAACAGACATGTTTTTCTCAGATCTTGGACTGTTACACTGTTAGGTGTTGTCAACAGAACCAGGCTCTGATACCAATTGAAGGGGAGAAAAACAAAAGAAGGGGGGTTGAATTGTGTTAGACTTTTCTTCGCTTTCTCAAAAACGCAAGAACACTTATGATCAGAAGCAAAAGACACATCTTCTAAAGAAGATGTTCAGGAGCGTATGCAGCGGAATGATAAATAGAGAGAAAAGAGAAGAAGCAAGACACAAGCAATTTATACAGGTTCCTTCCACAAACCGGAAGTAGTCCTGTCCCCCTTGCACTTCCAAGGAGAGTTCACTAAATGTAATATCTGATTACAAATGCTCAAGCACACAAGCAAGAGACTTCAAATACTCAAGAACACAATCAAGAGACTTCTAATGCTCAAGCACACAAGCAAGAGACTTCTATCAAACAAAATTACAAGGAAAATGTTTGAGGTTGAACACTTGATATACAATCAGTTGTGTTCACAATACAAATCAAATACAGACTCTTAAGACTTTTGATTTTCAAAGATATGAACTTGAAAACTGAAATTCTAAGTGAACTTTTGGATGCTGAACAATTTGACAGAGTTTTGGCGCTTTCAAAATGTTGTAGAGTCTTGTGTTCTTCAAGTATTCACTCCTTTATATAGAGGTGTGAAATGAACGTTGTAAGTGCCAACACATCCAAAAAGAGTCGTTGTTGAAGCTTGATCTTTCACCAATGATTCTTTGCCTGATTAAGTTATTGTCCTATGAAGGATCAATTTCAAATCCATTCAGGTTGTGAAGGGACATTGTTACAGGCGTGGTTGTATTTCAGAGCTGTTATCTTGTCTTGTAGCAGAGACACAAAACAGAGTAGTGGAGAAGGTGGTTGTACAGTTCGTACAGAGTACAATGTCAACGCTTCTTGTATATTTGCAGCCAAATGACTTCAAATCCTTTTGAAATGACCGTTGCATTATTCCACTAGTCTTTTGCCAAACTAAGATACATTTCGATCCATGAAACAACTCTTGAATCTTCAAATCTTGCAAGTTCAGATGAACTACAACTTCTGAAGAACCAGCTTTTGAGGACCTTCATCTTCTGATGACGTCATACTCTTCAGGAGCGTAAGTCTTTAGGAGCGCCTAACTTCAGGAGCGCTTTAAGCTTCATTATATTTGTTTCCTTTGCTCTTTATTTGTTCTTCCAGAACCTTTGTAAGATATAACACTTGGTCTATGGTCCTGTACACTTGAACAAATGTTAGCAATACCAATTGTCAATTTTTAATACCTTGTTATCATCAAAACTCTTTAGGGTTTATTGTTAAACACATTTTGTTCAAACACAGAGTACTGTCACAAACAAACTATAGAAGCCTGGGAAAAATAAATTCCCATGCTTACAGGTGACAAACATAGATGTCTACACATATGACTCAACATCCTGTCAACCAGCTTGCACTAACACAAGCACACAAAGAAGTATCACTCCCCCTGAATATAAGAACCTACGAGTGACTACTTACAGGAGTATTCCATTACTCCCTCTGAGTACATGCATATATGAGATAATAATATATAAACTCTAGATGCATAAAAAGAAAAAAACTTCAGGGCTGATTCAGCCACTTTTGGGGAATACTCACTAACTAGCATGCAAGCTAGCAGACCTATCAAGGTCACACACAAAGACATGTTCTAACATCGTATAGGGCATTAGGCAGAGAACATGTACAAGAAAAATTATGGTGAGATTTTGAGAACTCTCAGACCAAATAAGATGTTGCAGCATCATCAGCAACATACAAGTGCATACAACAACAACAAACAAGTTCCAATATTATTAGAGAATAACAGTAGCATCAGGGAACAAGTACAAAAAGAGAAATACTGAGAAAAATAAATTCCAAGAATCAGAGCATCGTAGAGATGTTGCAGCTGTTGGAGTAAGCCCTAATAGCCAATCTATATTGATTGGGTTTGACTTTGTATCATGATATTGATATAAATATATATTGTGAATATATAAATAATAAGGCATTTCTTTATTGATTTTGTTTTGTTTCAAAATAATAAAGTCCCTAGAATAGTTAGTCTGTTTAATGGAACATCAAGTATAACTTAATTGTGAGACCCCATTAAACATAAAGACATTATTCTTAAAGTATCCGTAGTCAAGCTTTATTGAGAAGTGGGATATCATTAAAGCACAGAGACTATTATGTGGATAGACTGATGATCACATCTCACAGATCATGGATAAAAAGTTGTTAAGTCTACACATAGATATAAATATTAGGAGTAATATTTATATTGGATTGACCCACCATGAGAATACTACATAGTAAAAGTTATGAAAAGTGTCATAAGATATTCTCATAGTGATAGTGGTGTATTCCACCCTTCGACCTGAAACCACTATGTACCCTAGATGTTGGAGTCAAGTGCTTTGTCACCATTCAAACGTTGTCCGTAACAGGATGACTGTAAAGTTGGTTGATGGGTACTCCACGAATCATGCTGAGGGACATGAGTGACCTAGATGGAATTTGCCCCTCCTACATAACAGGAGAAATGTCTACGGGCCCAATATTGAACTAGACAAGGATGACACGGTCTATGCCTCGTGTTCAATATAGACATAAGGGCAAAAGGGTAATTATACACATGAACATTATCACGGAAAGGTTTCGTCAGGTCACATGACATTCTCGTCACTTGGGTAGCAGTGATGTGTTGCTAGATACCGCTCACTGTTTATAATATTAAATATGTGATTTAATATTATTGCCAACGTTACGGGAACCTATAGGGTCACACACAAAGGACAGATAGATGAGAGAAATAAATAAGTAAGACTTATTTATAAAATAAATAAGTGAGACTTATTTATAAAATAATAAGTGAGACTTATTAGTAATTAAATAATTAAATATGACTTTATTATTTAATTTACAAAAAAATAGAGAAACGCGGTCCACCGTAAGGTACGGGGTATTTAAGTGTTGTCTTGCTGACCACACAAGTAATTCTATAAATAGAACCCTTGTGTTGAAGCATTACTAACTTTTTGTAAGTGCTTAACCTAATTCACAAAAGTTGTGAAACCCTAGCCACCGCTCTCTAAACCTTGTTCTCTTTGAATCTCCGTTGGAATTGGCTAGCACCGGTCATCGGAGATGTTCTGTTCGTGTGGACTGAGTAGAGGCATCGCTGCTTTGCTTTGCTCGTGATCAGAAATATTTCTTCTACAAAGGTTCTGCTCTTCAAGAGGTAAACACATGAATCTTAAAGTGTTTAAGTTTCTATTTGATTTGTGATTAATGATTTAATCAAGATCCGTTTCAATGGAATTTCTTCCGCAAAGAGGATTAAAATTTTGAAAAACCCCTCTTAAAATCCCTACAGCAGCATCAGTGCCAACATCTACAGCTGCATCATATATGTTTTAAGAGCATATACAATATAAAAATACTGAGAACAGATTCTCAGATCATCATTAAGAGCACAAGATGTTGTAACATAACAGAAAACATCTACAGAAAACCTGAAATAGTTGCAAAATAAATGCAACAACAGTATACAGGCATAACAGAAAATTCTGCAAAATAAATACAGAATACACAAGCATATAGAGAGATAAATATATCTTTTTCTCCCCCTTTTTAGTCACAAAATATGCCAAAACTTAATGCAAGGAATCAGAAAGAATCATAAGATAGCAAGAAGCATAAATTCAGATAACCAAAATAAAGCAGTAGAATACCCAAAAGAAAATAAAGTGCTGAGTACTTAGGTATTACAGACCATAACAAGCACACAGGGTGCACATAATTATCCAATACACACTTAGGTGAACAAAAGTTCAGGGCATAACCCACACACAGAGAAAAAGAAAATCAATCAGCACCATCATAACTACGATCAGAATTTTCAGCACCATCTTCATCTCCATCCTTTTGGTCCTCATCAGCAGCATCATCTTCTTCCTCATCAGTTTCTCCATGTTCATCTGCAGTTGCAACATCCTCCTTTTCCAGGGCATAGATCATAAGCTCAAGTTGAGCTTTTCTTTCATCTAGAATCACACATGTATCCTTGAGAGCAGCTACAATATCCTGTTTCGTCATTAGTCCTATAGCTGGAATATTTCCAGATGTTCTAACAATGTCTGAGACATGATTGGCACTAAACAACTTAGGATGCAAGGTGAGAGGAGACTCCCTCTTTTCAGGAATGTCAGCAGCAGTTATAAGACTAGGGTGTTGATCTAACATAATACCACATAGTAAGGTAGGGAATGCAATGAGACATTTCACAAGATCAGTTTTAGCATGCTTGACAGTTTGTTCAAAAACATACTTACCAATGTTCATTTTAGTCTTAGTTCCAACAAGATAGATAAACTTTCCCAAACCTGTAGCAACGTCTGAGGAGTGTGTGGGTGGCACCCAGTTTATTGCAGCTATCCGATTAAGAATGGGATATTTTACTGAGAGTTTTCCAGAAGAAATCTTACCCTTCTTAGGCCAGTCTTTCACGTGATTTGCAGTGATTTCCTTGCATACCTGATTTTTAGTCACCTTTGGCTCTGTAGCACATGGTTCATTGATCCCAAGAAATTTGTTGATAATGTTTGGAGAGAAATAAACACATTCTCCTCTAACATACATTTTATGATACTCCTGATTCAGAGAGTTATCACATTCCTCGAAAATATCCACCAAAAATTCCTTCACTAGTTTTTCATAACAGTTACCAAGATTGCATACAGTTTTCAGTAACCCTGTCTCTTTGATCATATCCATCACATTTGTCATGTTTACAGCTTCTTTCCCTAATTCTCTTTCTAATGCCAGCCTCCTATGGTGGCTTAGTTGTAGTTTTAACCCCCTAACTTTCACAAAGTTGCGATTTTGGTCCCCTAAGACAAAAAACTACAAAAACGGCCCCCTAAAATTTGCATTTGTGGCATTTTTGGCCCCCAATGCCAATTTTGACTCGGTCAACGCTGACGTGGCACCCTAAGTGAGGTGCCACGTGTTATTTTTATATATTTTTTTGGTCTTGGGGGGCCAAAACTGCTACAGATACAAAACTTAGGGGGCCGTTTTGTAGTTTTTTTTCTTAGGGGGTTAAAACTGCAACTAATATTTCCATCTTAATGCATTTGCCGGTAAATTAAAAGATACCTTGTCTATAGGCACATTGTCCACAATCTGCACAATCTTCTTGCCAACAGACTTCCTCGAGGTTGAAGGGGTGATGTTTGGGACATCCTGTACAACATCACCATCAAATTCACTTGATGAGACAACCTTCCTTTTTCTCATCCTCCCAGCAGAGGTTTTGACTTTCACCTTACTACTCCATCTCTTGGGTCCTACACCTGCTGTTTTGATTCTAGATTTAGGACTTCGTGTCCCACTTTTCTTAAGAGTTTCAGCTTCAGAAGGAACAACCTTTCCTGAGTTACTCCTCAACCTCTCGGCAAAACTTTCACCATATCTTTGGCCCAAAGGAATATCATCTGGTCCAACATCCTTTCGAATATTGGTTTTCTCAAGAGAAGGTTGAACAGAGTTATTAACAACATTTTCATCATCAACCTCATCCACGTCCATATTTATGGTACTATCTATAGCAACATTCATGTTTTCTAAACCTAGTTTCTTCCTAGATTCAGGGATAGTAGAATTTAGGGTTTTGTCAGGGTTACCTTTTTCAACCTCTAGAGAGGCACCGTCAGCATCGATCTTTAGAGTTTCTTCAGTATCAACAGTCTTGCGTGTCTTTTCAGAGACGCTTATACATGGTTCAACAACAGTGGATATGAAAGGGTTCTCCTTTTTCACAGATCAGCCATGCTCAAAGCAGTCTTAGTTTCACCCCATTTTGACTTGGAGGGTTACTTTTTCTTTGAAGCAAACTTGGTGAGGATCTGTTTCTTAGATTTGCCAAGAGAAACCGAAGAGATTGGTTCGATTGAATTTCTTTCTTCAGAAACAGGAGTGTCATTTTTGAACTTCATATTGATGTGAAGTTGTTGGTGATGTTTAGTGACGGATGGAGGATGTTGATACTTGATTACAGAGATGTGAATGATAATGAGAAGTTCTGAAAGGAACAAATATTGATTATGGTCTATAATGATATGATTGCTCCCGGTCAGACATTGGGTAATGATTTGAAAATGGTTTCCTGAATCAGCGTGGACTAACGGAAACAAGAATGCAAGTACAGTTCTTGTGCACCTAACCTTTAAAGACAGTTCCAGTTTTTCATTTGTGAAAAAGTCTATTTTGCCCTTTGAACTTTTTAAGTGCTTAGTACTCAATATTCTGACATAAGTATCACTTGTGAGTTTCTCACGTGACTTAGAGGCACAATTCTCTCTGTTTGTTTTATTAGGGTGTGAGAAATCAATTCTTTTAGGGATAACTAGATGTTTCAACATTGTGGGAAACATTACAGTTGATCCATCAGTTAAGTTTTCACTTTGAGGAACCCATGTGTAGCAATTATTCTTGGTTTTGATGCCTCTCATTAACACTTCATCTTTCTCATCAGTCATTATGCATTCAAATTTACTGAATCTCACCGTCATTCCTTGATCACACAACTGGCTTATGCTGATCAGATTAAAGGTTAACCTTTTTACCAATAGGACATTGTTCATATTTGGTAGGTCATTATCAATCAAGTTACCAGAGCCTAGAATCTTGCCTTTTTCTCCATTACAAAACGTAACATGACTGTTGGAATAAACTTTCTCACTATCAAGAGTTTTTCTGAATCCAGTCATATGTTTGGAACATCCATTGTCAAAGTACCAATCTACCCTAGACGATGTTCCTGGAGACAAACGAGCCATAAGCCCAACAATGTTTGCTTTAGGTTTCCACATTTTCTTGACCTTAAACCCTTTTGGCTTTTATTCCTTTTGATTAACTTGTTGTTGGAATCCATACAGCTTATGGCAGAAGGGTCTTATATGTCCTTTTCTATTACAAAAGTGACATATCTTAAGGGATGAAACTTTTGCCATCTCAGACATCTGATGTTCCTTGGAATGGTGCAACATGAGTTTGTTTATGGTTGGATTTTTTTGTTTCAGTGGATGATACAAACTTTATATTTTTGACTGGTATCGTCTTTTTGTTCTTAATCCTCTCATATTCTTCTAGGGCATGAGCAACAGACTTGAATTTTTGATTTTGGTCTGAATGTTCTAAAGTGAATTCTATCCCATTTGGTTTACCTTGAATTTTCCCTTCCAGAATCTAATCCAAGACATTAGTCCCAGTGGTCATCATCTTTACTTGCTTCATAACATGATTAAGTTGAGACTTTAGTTGATTTACCTCAATATTGAGTTCAAATATTTTTGTTAGAAGACACCCATTTTCTTTCTTCAATTGATTTGTGATATTTTTCTACTCCTCAAGTTGTTTGCAGGTGTCAGTGTTTCTATCATCCAGGCTTTTATAAGACACAGCTAATTCATCATAACCTAAATCACAAGATTCATCACCAGAAAAAACTCTTCCAATTAGAGCAGCAACATGTTTGGTAGATTCATTCTCCCCATCCTTTTCAGACTCATCGTAAGACCAAGAAACAGTCAAGCTCTTCTTCTGTTTTTTAAGAAATGTAGCACATTCTGTCCTAATGTGACCATACCCTTCACATTCATAACACTGAACTCATTTGTATTGATTGCTCTTTTCATCAGGTTTAACATACTCCTCATTTATGGTGTGTTGATCATTGTTGAATATGATGTTCTGCCCATTTGCCCTGGGTCTCCTGACTACATGCTTCATAATTTTGTTAAATTGTTTTCCAATCAAGACAAGATTTTCTGATAGGTCTTCATTATCCACACAGTCTCCTAGCACCACATCATTCTCAGTAGTAGAGGTGAGAGCAATACTTTTTCCTTTCTTCCTAGTTCTGTTGTCAACAACCAGTTCAAAATTCTAGAGTGAGCCTATAAGTTCATCAACTTTCATAGTAGAGATATTATGAGCTTCCTCAATGGCATTTACTTTCATGTTAAACCTCTTGGAAAGAGAATTGAGGATTTTTCTCACAAGTTTTACTTCAGAGACTTTCTCTCCAAGTGATTCAAAGGCATTTGCAATGTCAAGAATGTTCAGGTGGTAGTCCTGTATGCTTTCATCCTTCAACATTCTCAAATTCTCAAATTTAGTGGTAAGAAGTTGAAGTTTTGCATTTTTTACCTTAGTTATGCCTTCATGTGTTGTTTTGAGAATCTCCCAAGCATCCTTAGCTACAGTGCACTGCTTGATCGGTCTGAACATGTTCTTGTCTACACCATTGAACAAAGCATTCAATGCCTTGGAATTTCCAAGAGCCAGTTCATCTTCAGCAGCAGTCCATTATTCTTCTGGTTTCAAAACATTTGTTCTGTTACCAACTTCATTAAGTGCCACAAGATGTTCCCAACCTCTCAGAACTGCCTTCCAGGTTTTGCTGTCAATGGGTTTGAGGAAAGCACTCATGCATGACTTCCAATAATCATAGTTTGACCCATCCAATAGAGGAGGTCTGTTAACAAAACCACCTTCCTTGTCCATAGCACTAGAAAGAAACTCCCTGGAGCTTACCCTAAAAACAAGCAGGGTGCCTGCTTTGATGCCAATTGAACTTCTAGCGTACTTCTTTTAATATGTTCTATGCGATGTTTTGAACGTTTGCGATGTTCCGTTTAATGTTTCAACATCGTACGATAAAAAGAAATAAAAACAAGAAAATAAACGACAAGAAACTAAAGAACACAATGAGTTTGTTGATCTAGTTCGGTGACAAACACCCCTACTCTGGAGGTTACCAAGCTAGGAAGGAAATCCACTAGTGTAGTCCATATTTTATAGCTCTCAGCAAACTCCTCGTTTACACTAAAGACCTAGGACCTACCCGTATAGACTTCAACCTAGGAAATCCTAGATCTGAGATCCCATCTCACTAACCTAATGGTCAGTTACAGCCCGTACAACTTATCAGACCTAAACAAACTCAGAATGAAGTTACATTCAAACACAAACAACTAGCACCTTGTTTTACAACTTCGGTGTAGTACACGTATGAGTATACAACTCGATCTATGTCCTTAACATGTATCACAAACGATACAAGAAAGGCTCACAAATATTCAGAACTAAACTTGCATCGACAAATACAAGAGTAGAACACAGAAAGACTCAAACCCTAAAAATATAAACTTTTTAGTATGACGGCTTGAATGAGAAATTAGGTCTTGGAGTCTTGTATTTATACTGAAGCAGCTTGGGATAAATAATTAGTTAGGCTACAGAAAAAATTAGATCGGTTCAGCTAATCTGCAAAACAAAATCAGTAACAAATCTGGAAAGTCCTAAAACGTCGGAACATCTTTAGGATCAACCAAATCAATAACAAATATTTCCTAAAAATATAATATCTACTTCAGGAATATTCTAGAGTTGATCTTGTAAAGATATTTGCGTTACTTGGTCCACAAGGTATGGAAATATTGTTTCCTTAAACAATAAAGTGCGCGTACATGTAGGCATGAACCCAGGCACACTGAACCATGCCAGGATGTTGGAACATTGTGAGCAACATCTTGCAAAGATGCCTAAACACATGTAGGAACCTTGGTTCCAACTTACAGAAAAAGGATATTTGTTTTAGCAACAATGCAGCCAATACAAATACCTAACAGGTTGGTTCAAAAGGTTGATGAAGAACAAATGGAGAAGATGAGCTTAAGGTTTGATTCAAGAATCCAGGTCTAAACCATTGATTGGTTTCCTCATCTATATCATCAGAAGATTCTGATGTGATTATACAATCAAATTCTGTAGAATGTTCATTTGAAGTTTGAGAAATAAGGCTAGCACATTCAAGGGTTGCACAACAAGTGTAGAATCTTTTGAGAAGGAAGGATGATTCTCAGAAGCAGATGATTTGACAGATGAAGATTTCTTGTTAGCAAGGTTTCTTAATGCAATACCAAAAGAAATATTGGAATGAGTAGCATTAAGATGGAATGGTTGAAAAACAGGGTGAATGATCAAATCTGAACACGTATTTGAGGCCATTTGTAAGTTAGGTTCTTGTTATTGGGGGCTTTCTGAGGTAACTTCACCAGAAGCTATTTCAGAGGCTCTTTCACTAGAAGCTATTTCACCTGAGTAGTGATTTATCAGATCTTGTATAACAGAAGGATCACTTGTTTGGGTTGTTGGTTTAGAAGGAGATAATGATACCTCATGATTGGCAGACTCAGGCCATGTTGGTTCACCTACAACCTTTGCATCATCAGGTATAGATTGAAGTGTCTCAATCATTGGTGGTTGTAGAGGATGATCAACAGGTAGTCTTGCACAAGCATTAAACCTCCTTTGTTGCATCTCACCTATTCTTTCAACAACAGATGGATACATAGGCACAAAAGTATCATTATTAGGCTTTTTCTGGTGCTTGGTAGATGATGATGGGGATAAGGATTTCTGTAAGTTTGAATAGACTCTATTAAAGGGAATATCATCCATGTCTGAAGAAGTTGAGACATAAGTTGAGAGAGAGGCTGAGGTTGAGCTAAATTATATTTCTATTACATTAGAGATGTTATGAGAATCAGTGTTACCTCTTGTAGCTTCTGAAGCAGCAACTTATGAACAAATAACATTCTCCTTATGAGACTCTCCAGCATCGTTCAATATATCACCAGCCACCTGATGGGACAAAACTGCAAGTGCACAGTCTTATCGGAGTAGTAATAAAGAGAGTATCGTTCCGACAGGGAGTTGGTTAATTCAATCAACTTAGAATTATGATTAGAAGAGAGAATAGTAAAAATAGGGTTTTTAATGGTTGAAAGAGAAAATAATATAAAAGAAGAGCCTTGGGATTATTGGTTTGTCGTAATAACAAACCCTCTACAAACCGAAGCTTTATCCTTAAAACCTTATAATAGACCTAGTTTCATATGACCGGTTTCCCTTTAGCCCCTTACTTTTCCTCTCAGTCTAGTAAGAGTTTACTCCTAGCAATCAATCCTATTTTGCTGAATTGATTACTAGGAGATGCATTAAGGCTGTGAAACTACTTTGTCCTAAGATTGCAAATACTATTTCACTGCCTTTGCAATCTCTGTCTAATATTCACTTGTTCCAACATCTCATCGCAGCTTTCGCTTGTAGATTTGACGTTTGGGATAATGGATTAATAATTATCATAACCTCAGTGTTCGCTTGTTGGTATTTGATAATGATTAATCCATGTTTAATCGGTGAATTTAGATTAGAAACTAGGTTACAAAGGAGTCTACTCACTCATGAACATAGTAGACAAAGGGAAGAAGAAGAAAGAAGAGATAAGTAAAATAAAGAGAAATAGAAATTATTATTAGAAACAATTGTCACTATTGTATTCCAAGAATAAGATAAATATTTGTGATGGAAGGCTCCTCTATTTATAGCTTACAATTGACTTAGAACCTAAGCAACTATAATACTAGAGTGCCCCACAAGAAACTGTGGGCCTAAACTAAAAACATAGTAGCTTGCACAGGAAGCAAAAGCAGCTAAAGAAATCCTGAGAGGTGGCACGGCCGTGCCACATTTGGCACGGGCCGTGCCAAGCTTCTGACTTGGGGGAGACTTATTTTTGGCTCCGAATCTTCGTTTTTTTGCTCCAAATCAGCTCCAAATCCCTTTCTTCTGCTCCAAGGCTCTTTCCATCCAATATTCGTCCCTGAAATATAATAGATTGTATTCTAAAGTAAAATAGTTCTATAAAATAAATAACAATAATATAAAATAAACTTAAATCTAAATATAACGAGACAGAATATTATATAAAATAATCTTAGATCTAAATAAAACTGAATATTATATATAAAATAAACCTAAATCTAAATAAAACAAGATTAAATATTATATAAATAAAACTAGGACTAAATCAACTAAATGACCTAAAAAAAGGAAATAATAATATACTTAAATTAAAGTAAATAAGATTAAATACTTCATTAAATATATTACTTTATTGACTCATCACCACCACCAATTGTTGAAGGTTCTCTGACAGCTCAATCACCTTATGAGCAGCTTCAACTGTTGATTCCTTCAGCAAGGCTTCAGCAGGAACCTCAATCTCTCTTGCAAACTCAAGTGCTTTTTGTAAAGCAGCAACATCGACAACTTTCTTCCTCTTGACTTCTCTTGTAACACCCCGTTTTCCCAACATAAAAATTTCTTCTGTTACTGTCCCCAGTTGATCATCATTTACAACCTTTGATAGTTTGAGTGCTTTCAACATTCCTCCTTGATGGAAAATTTCAGACAACAATCTTCCATAAGGAATCCAGCTTCTGTTACTGTTCTAGCTTTCCTTCAGTGCCCACAACATATGATTGAAGATATACTTTGGCACATTTGCCTTCTCTTGAGTTATGAGAAAATGTAGTAACACTCTGTGGTCCAATGAAGGTTGATCCAGCCCTCCACCTTTGGGTCACAAATTTTCAGTCAAGATCTTCTTAAGCATCTTGTATTGTTGAACATAATTATGTTCACCACCTCATTCCAAGGACTTGTCTTATCCGGACCCTCTTCATAGGATCCTTCAACTTCTCTCCTAATTCCCCTTATAATATTTTCTTTTGTGATAGTAACAGGGATTCCCATGATGCTTGAACAAATCTCTGTACAAGTGAATGGCTTTAAACCAAGTTGTTCTCTAGTCTTCCCTTCCATACTGGGATCAATCAGAACTTTTTCATGCTCTTCCATCTTAACAGCATGAAAATCATAAATTTCAGCCCTAACCCAAAAATGCTTGATTAGATTCTCATACGTAGGACCGCTCAGCATAGAGAAGTAATCATCCAGGTCATGAGCTTAAAAGAAGTTCCTGAGTCCACATCCATGATGAGCTAAGGAGAGGAAATCCACTGGACTTTCCACCTAAACTGTTAGTTCCCATCCTTCTAGCTTCATTGTTCTTCCCTTAATCTGATAGGCTTCACCAATAGCTATTTGCATGGAGGTTCCTTGGTTTTAACTTGGAGTTGCCATTGATACTGATGAGAGTTTTAGGGTTCTAGGGTTTCAATTTTGAAATAGATGATTTTTGTAGAGATTTAGTTTAAAATCAGAAAGTGTAGGTTGTGAAGTGAGTAGTGTGTGTCTAAGTGTTTTTAGCAAAAACGATTACAATTCAGAAGGGGACAAACAAACACAACATTAATGACTTAGGGGGCGCGAGATAGTACATTCAAAGAGTGAATTCATCATTTCCCAGTTACATTATACACCAATACATTTGAGCCACGTCAGAATTTCTCAGTTTAACTTTGTTATTCAGAAGCACAAAATCCAGCTTCTGGAGTTCAGATGCTGATGTCATCTTCAGAAGCATATTTTCCTTAGAACCTCAGTGCAGAGCTTCTGATGGACAATAGCTTCTGAACAACTTCAGAACCTGAATTCCTACTCAGAGGCAAGTAAATTTAATCAAACATAAAGTGCAGGTTCAAATTTTTATTTATAAAATCAAATCTTTCCACAGTTAAAGGCTTAGTAAATATATCAGCCCATTAATGTTCAGTATCAATGAATTGTATATCAAAAATTCCTTTTTGAACTTAATCTTTGATAAATTGGTGTTTGATTTCAATATGCTTGGCTCTAGAGTGTAGAATTGGATTCTTTGACAAACAAATAGCAGTAGTATTATCATAATAAATGAGAATACTATTAGCATTAATCTGATAGTCTTCCAACTGATGTTTCATCCAAAGTTGTTGTGTACAACAACTTGCAGCTGATATGTATTATGCTTCTACTGTGGACATAACAATAGTTGCTTGTCTTTTACTGGCCCAGGAGATCAGATTCTCACCCAGAAACTGGAAGTTGCCACTGGTTGATTTTCTTTCAATCCTGTCACCAGCATAGTCGGCATCACAGAATCCAACCAACTCATAATCTAAGGATTTCCTATAGAGGAGTCCAAGATTTGTTGTTCCTTTCAGATACCTGAAGATTCTCTTAACAACAGTTAAATGAGATTCTCTAGGATCTGACTGGAATCTTGCACACAAGAATACACTGAATAAAAAATTTGGCATAGATGCACTGAGGTATAACAAGGAACCAATCATACCTCTATACAGCTTATGATCTACCTTTGATCCAGTATCTTCTTTGCTTAAGGTGCAGGTTGGATGCATCAGAGTGCTCATCACTTTACATTCTTCTAGTTTGAACTTCTTCAGAAGCTCCTTAGTATACTTTGTTTGATGAACATACACTCCATCTTTACACTGATTAATTTGAATTCCAAGGAATAACTTCAATTCTTCCATCATGCTCATTTCAAATTCATCCTACATTAACTTAGAAAATTCCTTGTAAAGAGATGCATTAGTAGAATCAAATATTATATCATCAACATATATCTGCACAAAAGAATGTCTTTCTCAAGAGTCCTTATGAAGAGTGTTGTGTCAACCTGTCCTCTTTTAAAATCATTTTCAATTAAGAAATTACTTAGTCTATCATACCATGCTCTGGGAGCTTGTTTAAGACCATACAGTGATTTCTTAAGATTATAAACAAGGTCAGGATGCTTAAAATCCTCAAACCCAGGAGATTGTTTGACAACACTTCTTCTGATATCACTCCATTGAGAAATGCACTTTTTACATCCATTTGATATAATATTATGCCATGATTAACAACATAGAATAGAAGTAACCTGATTACTTCCAATCTTGCAACTGGAGCAAATGTTTCAGTATAATCAATGCCTACTTGTTGACTGTAGCCTTGAGCAACAAGTCTAGCTTTGTTTTTGACTACTTCACCTTGTTCACTCAGCTTGTTTATGAATACCCATTTTGTTCCAATAATGTTCTTCTGTTGAGGTTTGGGTACCAGATCCCACACATCATTTCTCTAAAATTGATTGAGTTCTTCTTGCATTGCTAATATCCATCCATCACCTGATAGTGCTTCATCAACTATAGTAGGTTCTATTACTAACAACAGTCTTATCATATACTCTTCTTGTCTGAAATAAGATCTTGTTCTTCTATCACTTTCTTTGTTTGCAATGATTTGATCTTCAGGATGTGAAGATTTGTACTTGAAAGTGTTCTTGGATTGATTAGCTTGCTGAGAACCATTTTGAGCTTCATCAGAAGCTACTTCATCTTGAGCTTTTGGAGTGGGTTCAGCTTCTGGACTTTCTTCAGATTCAGGAGTCTGATCAGGTTTTAAAGTATCTTCAAGCACCTGTATATCTGCAAAAATTTCACCTTGCTCTGGAGTTTCATTTCTAGACTCTTTGTCATCAAATTTTACGTGCATTGATTCTTCAACACAGAGTGTCTCTGAATTATACACTCTGTATGCCTTTGACCTTTCAGAGTAAACTAAAAAGATTCCTCTTTGGGCCTTGGCATCAAATTTCTTTAGGTAGAGCTTGTTATTTAGAATATAACAGGTACATCCAAATTGATGAAAGTAAGAGATATTGGGTCTTATTCCCTTACAGAGTTCATATGTTGTTTTCTCCAAAATAGGTCTGATATAGATTCTATTTTGGAAATAACATGTTGTATTCACTGCTTCTGCCCAGAAATGTTTAGCCAAATTATTTTCATGAATCATGGTTCTTGCCATTTCTTGTAAAGTTCTATTCTTTCTCTCTACAACCTCATTTTGCTGTGGAGTTCTAGGAGAAGAGAATTCATGGATTATTCCATGTTTTTCACAAAAAGCTTCAAATGGCTCATTTTCAAATTCTCCACCATGATCACTTCTGACTTTCAAAATTTTCATTTCTTTTCAAACTGTATTTGAGTGCAGAAGTTACTGAATACATTATAAGCATTATCCTTACTTCTTAGGAATTTTACCCAAGTCCATCTGCTGTAATCATCAACAATGACTAATCCATATTTACTTCCATACAAGGATGCAGTGTTAACTGGTCCAAATAAGTCAATATGAAGCAATTCTAAAGGTCTGGAGGTTGAGACAATGTCTTTAGTTTTAAAAGATGATTTCACAATCTTCCCTTTCTGGCATGCACCACAAAGTGCATCTGAATGATAGTCAATGTTAGGTAAGCCTTTGACAAGTTGTAACTTACTAAGCTTAGAGATTAATCTCCAGTTAGCATGCCCCAACCTTCTGTGTCATACCCATTTCTTATCATTCATTGATAGAAGGCAGATCACCTTCTGATCAACCGGTTCAGAGTAGTTGATTTTATAGACATTCTTTATCCTCTTACCTTTGAACACTATTGAATTGTCATTCTTGTTAATTATTGTGCATTTGGTCTTTCCAAACATCACATCATAACCATTGTCACAAAACTGACTATTACTCAAAAGGTTATGTTCAAGACCATCTACCAACCACACATTATTAATAGAGATAGAGGAGTTACCAATAGTTCATGTACCAATGATCTTGCCAGATTGGTTGCCTTCAAACTCCACACTTCCTCCTTCTTTCATTGTGAGGGTGAGGAACATAGACTTCTCTCCTGTCTAGGTACCATGATTTTTGCTTTTCCTTTTCTCTTAGGCATATTTTTAGAACTGACATTTTCAGATTTAGGTACCCATTGTTTTATGGGTCCTTTGAGGTTAGTGCTGAAAGTTTTACTCTTCACTTCTTGTACCTTTTGGTTAACACCTTTGATAGCTTCTGATTAACCAATATCTTAGGTTTAACACCTTTTGGTTTTGATTCACATGAAGCAACAACTATTTTGTTCTTCTGAAACTTAGACTTTAAGATACCAGATTATGACTTCAACAGACTCTGAGGAACAGGTTCTGATCTCTTCAAAATCTTGATCTTTGAAGTTTTAGAGTCAGAGTTTATCATTGCCTTAGGCTTAGAGTTCTTTGTCTTTGAAGTAATCGTTGTAACACCCCGTTTCCCAGAACAACATAATAATAATATATTTGATCAGAGTAAATCACAAACGGAGCATTACACTTCTCTTCAAAAATTATTAAATAGAAAATGAACCTATTTAACTTCAACAACTTTAAGCTCATAAATAATTGCAGCGGAAAATTCTTTTCAACATAATAATTCTTCTTCAACAAAATCTTGGCACAAAGGCCTCAACAATAAAATGGTATCCAACATAATTAAGGTTCAACAACATTATTTCAAAATGTGATACATAAAGGAATGAAAGAATAAGACAACGGTTCCCATCCCGTTACGTATCAGAGCCCTAAGATACTTGAGCCAAACATCCTACTAGCCTTGGAAATCTGCACTTGCCCACAAGGCGACAATTCCAACAGAAGGGGTGAGATTCACAAACAACAATAATATATATAAATAATCCATCAACTTGAATTAAAAACATCAACAAAATATCAACAAGTATTATCAAGTCCATACATATATGGCATCAACAGTTATCAGCAATAATTACTTAATTTTATATTCAAATTATCACAACAACACCAATGGCGACAACTCACCAACAACAACTTCGACATCAAGGACTACACAACGACAACTCACACCGACAACAACAATGCAACGACATCAACAACAAATGCAATATGCATGTGGTACCATTTTACGCGCGTTGAATGACAAGCATTCCAGGCCATGAGCCCTCAACAGTTGGATGGTTAAAGCATCCTAGGGCATGAGCCCTCAACAGGTGAACGATAAAGCGTTCCAGGGCATAAGCCCTCAACGTTTGAATGATTAACATTCCAGGGCATGAGCCCCCAACGATGCATGAGTATGAAAGACTCGTGGTGTATATCAGCATACAACCCAACAACAACAACAACAACAGCAACGACATATGTGATGGAAGCCTCACGGTGTATATCAGCATACAACCCAACAACAACAACAACGACGGCAATGACAACAACAACTGTGCCTAATATATTTATGACACAGTCCCCAACATAGACAACACGACTCAACGGCATCAACAACGGAAATCAACGACATAGCATATATAATCATATTTATTTATATATACATGCGTTCACATAGCTTCACTTTCATTTATAATATTCACTTCATAAACAAGGTTAAATAAATCAAGAAAACATTTTTCAAAAGGAAATCAAATTTGATTAAACAAGTCATAAGTTAAATACTCATAAAACACCTCAATTTAACCTCTCATACTTAAGTTTGAAGTTTGGGAACTAACCATAGGTTTTGGACTAACTTGGAATAAGTTATGCTAAGTTTTCTTAAAGTTTTCCTCAAGACCCACCTGGAGTATTTTCATCATAACTCAAAATCTAAAAATCATTTTCAAGTCAAACCAAGGCCATTAGAAAGCTAACTCAATTATCTACAACTTTCCTGTTTACACCAAAAGCTAGTTCGAAACAGAAATGGGTGAAAAAGACGCAAGAACGCGAAACAGGGGATGCTGTCAAATCGGAGTACGATTTTCTGGGTCAAAAATTGCATTTTCAGTCGTAAATAATCGGAGTACGATTTGGCACAGGCTGTTACGATTTTTACACCATTTTTCACCCCAAAAACCCAATTTTGATCCCCTGATCACCCAAAATGAATTACAAAAAGGTTTACAGGTTCTATATACAGCACAACCTCCAAAACAACACAGAAACATGCATTCAACGACACAATTCACAACATTTAGCAACTTTTCATAATTTCAACACTAACTCAAGAACACCATTTTCAATTCAATTTCAGAAATCATATACATATTATTAATTGAAAGTTAGCCTCACCCTTACCTGAATTACAGATGAATCAAAAATCTACAGCAATTAGCTCTCCACCCTTGTTCTTGGCTTCTCCCCCTTTTCTCCCAAAAACGCTTCTTTTCTCTACTTTTCTTACTGATACGTGAAACAACTCTGGCTTACCTTTTCCTATTCTCTCCAAAACATAACCTCCCTTTTTTTTTTCTTAACTCCCTTCATTTCACTTAACTCCCTTTAATTTCTAATTAATTATAATAACTCCCCTTTAACCAAATAACTACTATTTTCCTCTTAATTTTATTAAATAAAACAAATAACATTCATTTAAATAAAACACAAATAATTATTTAAATACACACACCACACCAAAAGGTCATATAATTCATATAAATCATATATATCAAATAAAAATACTCAAACATCAACTAAAAATAATTAAATAGAAATGGGGCGTTATGTAACACCCCGTTTTCCCAGCGTAAAAATTTCTTTAAAAAGATAATCATATATCAGAGTAAACACATAAACAGGGCATCACATTTCTTAAAACATCTCATAGTAATGAATAATTAATCATTAACTCTTCATAAAAATATTCGTAAAATGTTACTCAATATCGCAGCGGAAAAGTCATAAAGAAAATCATCTCAGAAAGTCTTTGGCACGCAGGCCTCATCAACGTCTAGAAAATTAAACATAATCATGTAAAATAACATAATGCGCAAGGAACAGAGAAAATAAAAGAAAGATCCCCCATCCCGTTACGTATCAGAGCACCTAGACTCAACTGCAGAAAGCCTCACACGACTGCACCTAATCTTGGTTACCTGCACTTGCCCACAAGGCGGCAATTCCAGCAGAAGGGGTGAGATTCACAAATAATTATATTAAACATGTAATTAAATAATCACAATCAACAATCAAACACAATTCATCATATCACAGATAATCATCTAGCATATAAAGCATCAACTTAAACAATACATCATTTAGCATCGTCATAATCTTCATCATAAATATCTTAATAAACATCTTAGACGACTCGACTCGACTACATCACTTGACTATGCAACCCTAACGTCTTATATGCATGTGGTACCAATCCAGGGCATGAGCCCTCGTCGCTATGAGCATAAATATACTCCAAGGCATAAGCCTTCGTCGCTGGTGAGCAAAGCTCCAGGGCATAAGCCCTCGTCGCTGGTGAGTAAAAACTCCAGGGCATAAGCCCCCATCATAGAATGAGTATGCATGAGACTCAACATACTTTAACTTAAACAAGTTAACATCATAAACGTCGCAGAACATCTTAATCATCATAGACTGACACATGCAGCAACTATACATAAGTAAACAGCAACATGGCAGCAAGTACATCACAAGGTATAACATCAATATAGCAACCATCGCATGTAAATCAAGTATTCATCACTTATTCGATTCATATACCACATATAAGCATCATAAAATCATCACAAACCATCTCAATCATCGTATATCATCATTACAGATTATGGTAAACATCATTAAAGTCTCTTAAGCTACCCCAAGGTCATCTCTCAAGGTCATGTGCGACTACAGGTCGCAAACGGAACAGGTTCCAAGTTCTGACAGAACTCGCTATGGCGAGTGGGATTGCTCGCCTCGCGAGCTCTAGGGGACTGCTCGCTACGGCGAGTTTGGTTGCTCGCCTCGCGAGCGAACTAGGTCTACTCGCCGCGGCGAGATGCATAGATCGCCTAGGCGAGCGATGAACAGGTTGCTTACAGATTCTGCGAAAATTCACTCAAAGGGTCCCAAATTCATCATCTTAAACGTCTAAACTCTCAGAAACATCAATGTTATGATTAATCTACGTTATGTACTCATCCTAAACATCTGTTCTACAGCTTTATGGCTTAATTCATGATTTTTCTCCACTTTTAACCTAATTCCAATTCTCTCAAAACAGCCCTATGATTGTTAATCCTGATTAGATGAATTACAGAATAATATAATTAAATTGCTAGGCTCACCCTTACCTGATAAAAGCAGAAATCGCAGCCCTCAAAGGTCACTTCTCTTCACTTGGCCGTTTGCTCCCTTTTTCCAAAACTCAGTAACACGTACTGACTTCTTAACCTAATTTCCCTTTATATACTCCCAACAAATCTTATCTTATTTACTCTTTCTCCCACATAACTCTCTAAAATCCAAAACTAACCCACAACTAAATATTTTATTTTATTTTCAAATCTTATTTTATTAAACAATAAAATAAGTCACCACATCACATAAAATCATATTAGATCTTAAATCAACCTCGCATAATATATTAATATATATATCTAGATTCCTCAAATAATTCAAATAATTAAATAATCAAAAATGGGCGTTACAACTCTCCCCAACTTAAAAGATTTTCGTCCTCGAAAATTACCTCAAGCAAACAACTCTGGATATGATTCCAGCATCTTACTCTCCAACTCCCACGTCAAGCTTTCACTAGTCGCTCCTGACCAAACGACTCTAACGAGAGGTATCTCCTTGCCTCTCAGCGTCTTCGTCTTTCTGTCATCAATCCTCACTGGTAAGGCCTCAACCGTAAGGTTGTCCCTAACTTGCACATCATCACTTTGGATCACATGAGACGGATCCGGAACATACTTCCTCAATTGCGACACATGAAAAACATCGTGCAAATTCGATAAATGTGGTGGCAATCCAACACGATATGCCACCGCCCCAATCCTCTCTGATATCTGATACGGACCGATAAATTTTGGGGTTAACTTCTTTGACTTCAATGCACGGCCAACACCGGTCATAGGAGTCACTCTTAGGAACACATGATCTCCCTCTTGGAACTCAAGGTCCTTTCTACGCTTGTCATGATAACTCTTTTGCCGACTCTGCGACGCTTTCATCTTCTCTTGGATCATTCTTACTTTCTCAGTAGTCTGTTGAACAATCTCCGGTCCTAACATCACATTTTCGCCTGACTCAAACCAACACAACGGAGTTCTGCATCTCCGCCCATACAAAGCCTCAAAGGGTGCCATCCCAATACTCGAATGGTAACTGTTGTTGTACGTGAACTCTATCAATGGAAGATGACTATCCCAAGTTCCTCCTTGCTCAAGTACACACACCCTCAGTAAATCCTCCAACGACTGAATCGTCCTCTCCGACTGACCATCTGTTTGCGGATGATAAGTCGAACTCAACCTCAACTGAGAACCTAAAGCCTCTTGCAAACTCTTCCAAAATCTAGAAGTAAATCTCGGGTCTCTATCTAATACGATGCTCGAAGGAACACCATGCAGCTTCACAATCTCCTTGATATAAATCTCTGCCAACTGGGCAACAGGAAAACTAATATTAATCGGTAGAAAATGAGCCGATTTCGTCAATCTATCAACAATCACCCAAATGGCGTCATTCCCCTTAGGAGTATTCGGCAGGCTCGTCACAAAATCCATGGATATACTATCCCATTTCCACTCTGGCACGCCTAAGGGTGTCAACAATCCAGCAGGTTTCTGATGCTCAACCTTCGATTTTTGACAAATCAAACAAGAGTATACAAACTGTGCCACGTCTCGCTTCAAACCAGACCACCAAAACAGCTTCTTTAAATCATGATACATCTTCGTAGCTCCCGGATGGATACTCAAGCTACTCCTGTGACTCTCTTCAAGAATCATCTTTTTCATTTCCTCATTATCAGGAATGCAAATCCTACCTCGGAATCTCAACACTCCTTGATCATCAACTCTAAAGTCACTATTCTCCGTCTGATTACTAGCAACCAACAAGTCCACAAACTTGACATCTTCTTTCTGCGCCTCTTTGATACTCTTCAAGAAATCACTATCAATCTTCAGCATCCCCAGCTTTACACTCCGAGGTGTTCTTTCACAGACTAAACTCAAATCTCTAAACTGTTCAAGCAACTCAAACTCCTTCACCATCATAGCAGACATATGCAGGGTCTTCCTACTTAAGGCATCTGCAACCACATTAGCTTTGCCCGGATGATAATTCAAACCAAAGTCATAATCTTTCAATAGTTCGAGCCACCTTCGCTGTCTCGTATTCAATTCCTTCTGGTCATATAAGTACTTTAAACTCTTGTGATCACTAAACACCTCAAACCTCGAACCATACAAGTAATGTCTCCATATTTTCAATACAAAGACCACAGCTGCCAACTCTAAGTCATGCGCCGGATAATTCTTCTCATGAATCCTCAGTTGCCTTGAAGCATAAGCTACCACTTTACCATCTTGCATAAGCACACCACCTAAACCCAACTTGGACGCATCACAATACACCACAAAAGGTTCGTCAGACTTCGGCAAAATCAAGACTGGAGCCGTCGTCAAGCGCTTCTTCAACTCATTAAAACTGTTCTCACAATGGACATCCCACACAAAAGATTTACCTTTACACGTCAACTGCGTTAATGGAAGAGCCAACTTAGAAAATCCCTCTATAAACCTTCGGTAATAACCTGCTAATCCCAAAAAGCTTCTAATCTCTATAACCGACTTAGGAGTCTCCCATTGTGATACCGCTTCAACTTTAGACGGGTCAACCGCAATGCCATCGCCGGAAATAACATGGCCAAGAAAACTCACCTCTTTCAACCAGAATTCACATTTAGACAACTTAGCAAAAAGCTTCTTCTCTTTCAACACATGCAAGACGATCTTCAAATGCTCAGCATGTTCTTCTTCAGTCTTAAAGTAAACCAGAATATCATCAATGAACACCACAACAAAGCGATCCAAATAAGCATGGAAAATCCTATTCATATACTCCATAAATACGCCAGGTGCATTAGTAACACCGAAAGGCATCACCGTATACTCATAATGTCCATAACGCGTTCTAAACGCCGTCTTCTGCATATCTTCATTCTTTACTTTAATCTGGTGGTAACCTGATCTCAAATCTATCTTGCTAAACACACAAGCACCCACTAACTGGTCCATTAAGTCATCAATTCTCGGAAGTGGATACCTATTCTTTATCGTTACTTTATTCAATTGTCGATAATCGATGCACAATCTCATACTACCATCTTTCTTCTTGACCAACAACACTGGAGCTCCCCATGGTGAAACACTAGGTCTCACGAACTTCTTATCAAGCAAATCCTCTAACTGTTTCTTCAGCTCAGCCAACTCAGAAGCTGACATACGATAAGGCGTCATAGACACAGGCTTCGTTCCAGGAAGAAGATCAATTGCAAATTCAACTTCTCTTTCCGGAGGCACATCAGGAATCTCATATGGGAAAACTTCTGGAAAATCACATACCACTTGTAACTTATCAATTACCGCCTGATTCTCAATAGATAAGGACGCCATCAAAGAAAACATCATAATTCCATCGCGTTCTAACTGCTTCAACTGTTTAGTAGATAAGAATGCTGCCCCACTCTCTTCTTCGGGAGAAGAAAAATGCACCGTCTTGCTAAAACAATTAATCAGAACATGATTGTACTCTAACCAATTCATCCCCAAAATCACATCCATCCCAATCAACGGTAGACACACTAAATCAACCTCAAAATCGCGACCAAACATAGACACAGGACATCTTAAACACACAAGGGAAGTAGTCACCGAACCCTTAGCTGGAGTTTCGACAACCATCTCCCCATTCATATCAGACACAGCAAGATTCAACTTAGCAGCACAATCAAGAGCAATAAAACAATGTGTAGCACCAGTATCAATAATAGCAACTAAAGGTATATTATCAAAATAACAAGTACCTCTGATCAAGCGATCCTCGCTCTCCGTCTGCGTCCCAGTCAAAGCAAAAACCCTCCCAGTAGTCTGAGCCTTCTTAGGCTTCTTGCATTGTGAACCAATGTGACCTTCCTCATTACAATTAAAGCATACAATATCACCATGCTTGCAATCAGCAGTAGTATGACCCTTCTTGCCGCAACGGAAACACCTCTTTACCTCTCCAGGACAAGCATTACTCTTATGGCCTTTCACTCCACAAGTATAGCAGACAATCTCAACAGGAGCATCTTTCTTAACAGGTCTCCTCTCATCATTAACTCTTTGCTTGCCCTTATCTGCAGGGGCACTGTAGGGCTTAGGACGACTTTTCTGCCCTTTTCCTTTCCTCTCATTAACCACCTTGTAATGAGCCTTAGTGTCTTCCTCGTAGATCCTGCAACTACTCACCAGCTCGGAAAAGTTTCTAATCTTCTAATACCCAATAGCTCTCTTGATATCAGCTCGCAATCCATTTTCAAATTTGATGCACTTGGAAAATTCAGCAGTCTCAGGGGTATAATGTGGATAAAATTTAGCCAGCTCCACAAACTTCGCCGCATACTCAGTCACTGACATGTTCCCTTGCTTTAACTCCAGGAACTCAATCTCTTTCTTTCCCCGAACATCCTCTGGAAAATATCTGTCGAGGAACTCCCTCTTGAATATGGCCCAAGTAACCTCAGCACCGTCTTGCTCCAGAACAGGTAGAAGACTAATCCACCAGTCATCAGCCTCCTCAGCTAGCATGTGCGTACCAAAACGCACCTTCTGCACCTCCGTGCACTGCATCACTCTGAATACCCTCTCAATCTCTTTGAGCCATGTCTGGGCTCCATCTGGATCATATCTCCCGTTGAAGGTAGGAGGGTGGTTTCTCAAGAAGGTCTCTAGCATTCTGACCTCGGCATTAGCACCAGCATTGACACCCCGTTTTCCCAGCGTAAAAATTTCTTTAAAAAGATAATCATATATCAGAGTAAACACATAAACAGGGCATCACATTTCTTAAAACATCTCATAGTAATGAATAATTAATCATTAACTCTTCATAAAAATATTCGTAAAATGTTACTCAATATCGCAGCGGAAAAGTCATAAAGAAAATCATCTCAGAAAGTCTTTGGCACGCAGGCCTCATCAACGTCTAGAAAATTAAACATAATCATGTAAAATAACATAATACGCAAGGAACAGAGAAAATAAAAGAAAGATCCCCCATCCCGTTACGTATCAGAGCACCTAGACTCAACTGCAGAAAGCCTCACACGACTGCACCTAATCTTGGTTACCTGCACTTGCCCACAAGGCGGCAATTCCAGCAGAAGGGGTGAGATTCACAAATAATTATATTAAACATGTAATTAAATAATCACAATCAACAATCAAACACAATTCATCATATCACAGATAATCATCTAGCATATAAAGCATCAACTTAAACAATACATCATTTAGCATCGTCATAATCTTCATCATAAATATCTTAATAAACATCTTAGACGACTCGACTCGACTACATCACTTGACTATGCAACCCTAACGTCTTATATGCATGTGGTACCAATCCAGGGCATGAGCCCTCGTCGCTATGAGCATAAATATACTCCAAGGCATAAGCCTTCGTCGCTGGTGAGCAAAGCTCCAGGGCATAAGCCCTCGTCGCTGGTGAGTAAAAACTCCAGGGCATAAGCCCCCATCATAGAATGAGTATGCATGAGACTCAACATACTTTAACTTAAACAAGTTAACATCATAAACGTCGCAGAACATCTTAATCATCATAGACTGACACATGCAGCAACTATACATAAGTAAACAGCAACATGGCAGCAAGTACATCACAAGGTATAACATCAATATAGCAACCATCGCATGTAAATCAAGTATTCATCACTTATTCGATTCATATACCACATATAAGCATCATAAAATCATCACAAACCATCTCAATCATCGTATATCATCATTACAGATTATGGTAAACATCATTAAAGTCTCTTAAGCTACCCCAAGGTCATCTCTCAAGGTCATATGCGACTACAGGTCGCAAACGGAATAGGTTCCAAGTTCTGACAGAACTCGCTATGGCGAGTGGGATTGCTCGCCTCGCGAGCTCTAGGGGACTGCTCGCTACGGCGAGTTTGGTTGCTCGCCTCGCGAGCGAACTAGGTCTACTCGCCGCGGCGAGATGCATAGATCGCCTAGGCGAGCGATGAACAGGTTGCTTACGGATTCTGCGAAAATTCACTCAAAGGGTCCCAAATTCATCATCTTAAACATCTAAACTCTCAGAAACATCAATGTTATGATTAATCTACGTTTTGTACTCATCCTAAACATCTGTTCTACAGCTTTATGGCTTAATTCATGATTTTTCTCCACTTTTAACCTAATTCCAATTCTCTCAAAACAGCCCTATGATTGTTAATCCTGATTAGATGAATTACAGAATAATATAATTAAATTGCTAGGCTCACCCTTACCTGATAAAAGCAGAAATCGCAGCCCTCAAAGGTCACTTCTCTTCACTTGGCCGTTTGCTCCTTTTTTCCAAAACTCAGTAACGCGTACTGACTTCTTAACCTAATTTCCCTTTATATACTCCCAACAAATCTTATCGTATTTACTCTTTCTCCCACATAACTCTCTAAAATCCAAAACTAACCCACAACTAAATATTTTATTTTATTTTCGAATCTTATTTTATTAAACAATAAAATAAGTCACCACATCACATAAAATCATATTAGATCTTAAATCAACCTCGCATAATATATTAATAAATATATCTAGATTCCTCAAATAATTCGAATAATTAAATAATCAAAAATGGGCGTTACACGTTACAACTCTCCCCAACTTATAGAATTTTCGTCCTCGAAAATGAACCTCATGCAACAATTCTGGATAAGACTCTGCATGTTAGTTCTCTACACAACAAATGTAACGCCCTCTTTAATTATTTAATTATTTTATAGAGTTTAAAGTCCACTTTGATGATTTATGTGATTTTATACGATTATGTGATGTGTTGATATTTTATTTAAAGACTTATTTTATTATTTACTAGAATAAGATTTGAAAATAATATAAATATTGAGATGTGGGGCTGTTTTGGATTTTAGAAGAGTTTAGTGAAAATAGAGAAAATAAGATAAAGTGGATTGAGGAAAGATATAAGGAGGAAACTAGGTTTAGAAAAGTTTTTACGTGAAACTGCTTTTGGAGAAAAAGGGAGAAAACAAGAGAAGAGAGAACCAAGAGGGAGAGAGACCGCCGATCATCAATACTAAGGTAAGGGTGGGGTTTCACTTCTCTAATTAAGGGCTTAATTCTTCAAGTTTGATTAGTGGTTCATGAGAAAATGGGTAGAAATGAGTTTAGGGTTTAATTTGTGAATTCCCATGAAAACTGATGAATTGTGTGTTGTTACTGTTAATTTTAATGTATGGAATGCTGCTTGATTATTCTGTAATGATTGGTGTCAGAAATGTTGAGAATGATAGAGTTTAGAAAGAATAGGGTTGTTGGTAAAAAGAATAATTGATGATGAATAGAGCTAATGAATTGTGCATGAATTGGAGTTGGATTGTTGTGTTTTGTGTTGTATTAAGTTAGGTTATGTAAGAGTGAACTATAGGGTCAAGTTTGGTGAAAGTCGGAGTTAAAACGAAGTTTTTGGGTGGAAAATGTCACTTTTCCCGAGAGCTGCACAGTGACAGCATCTCCTGTTTCATGTTCTTGCGCATTTTTCACATGTTTCTGTTTGAACTGGGTTTTGGTGTAAACATGAAAGTTGTAGATAATTGTGTTAGCTTTTTAATGGATTTGGTTTGACTTCAAAATCATTCCTAGAAATTAAGTTATGGTCAAAATACTACACGTAGGTCACAGTAATTTTCATGAGATTTCAGCACAACTTTTCGCTTCCACTTCTGTACCTGAATTTGAAATAAAAACAGGTACTGATAGGTACAGAATTTGTCTTAGGTGTAAACACGAAAGTTGTAGACAAAAATGTTAGCTTTCTAATGGCTTTGGTTGGACTTCAAAATCATTCTTAGAACTTAAGTTATCGTCAAATTACTACACGTAGGTCATAGTGAAATTTCAGTTTCTGTACCTGAATTTGAAATAAAAACTGGTATTGATCAGTACAGAATTGGCCTTAGTTGTAAACGCGAAAGTTGTAGATAGTTGAATTTTCCTTCCAATGGTGTTGGTTTGACACAAAAATATCTTGCAAATAATTTTATATGAATTTATGAAGTTATGTGACGAATTAAGAATATTATATCATGAGCTTACCTTTAATTGTATTAGGACTGTTAGGACTGAACTTGTTGTCAAGATGTCATAGGGTTATAGAAAAATCAATAAGTAGAAACTAGTATAGCTATAAACACGAGGGTTTAATGTGCATTGTTTAGTGAAGTTAATTGATGATTTAGAGTTGGAATTATGTGACAGATTTATATATTGTGAAAGATGTTCATATGAAGTTGTAATGGTTATACTGGGTGATTATTGTTGATGTTGACTTGCTGCATATTATTTAATGGTGCTGCCTTGCTGTCGTGATTAGGATGTTAATGAGATGTCTAAGTTGTTTAAGTTGTAAGACGTTGAGTCCATGCCTACTCATTTAAGTTGAGGGCTTGATGCCCTGTAAGTTGAGGGCTTGATGCCCTGTGAGCCTATTTACGCTTATACGTTGAGGGCTTGATGCCCTGGTTGGTACCACTTGCATGATTAAGAGGTCGCAGTTGCATTTTGTCGAGATGGTCTAAGATGAATAAGAAGTCTAAGTTGCATTGTTAAGTTGAAGTTGTGTCGTTGTTATTTAACCTTGAGTTGTTGATGAATCTCACCCCTTCTGTTGGAATTGCCGCCTTGTGGGCAAGTGCAGGTAACCAAGATTAGGTGCAGTCGTGTGAGGCTTCCCTCGGTTGTGTCTAGGTGCTCTGATACGTAAAGGGATGGGGAACCTTTGATTATGTTTTCTCTGTTCCTTGCGTATTCTTTTATTTTGACTTTCATGATTATGATTATGTTGAGAATTTTCTAAGACGTTGATGAGGCCTGCGTGCCAGAAACTTTTGTGATGATTTTAATGGTTTCCGCAGCAATGTTTGAATATTTTTAAATGACTATTTTCCTGAAGGAATAAATTATTATTTATCCATTACTTGAGATGTTTTAAAGAATGTGACGCTCCGTTATGTGTTCACTCTGATTATTTATTTTAAAGAAATTTTTATGCTGGGAAAACGGGGTGTTACAACAAACAATAAATCAGGACAACAAAAGACAGTATAAAGCTGTCACACAACACTACTAGGCTCGACACGACTCTACTAATTGGTCGGACGGACCGACCTGCTCTGATACCAATTGTAACACCCTGTTTCCCAGAACAACGTAATAATAATATATTTGATCAGAGTAAATCACAAACGGAGCATTACACTTCTCTTCAAAAATTATTAAATAGAAAATGAACCTATTTAACTTCAACAACTTTAAGCTCATAAATAATTGCAGCGGAAAATTCTTTTCAACATAATAATTCTTCTTCAACAAAATCTTGGCACAAAGGCCTCAACAATAAAATGATATCCAACATAATTAAGGTTCAACAACATTATTTCAAAATTCGATACATAAAGGAATGAAAGAATAAGACAACGTTTCCCATCCCGTTACGTATCAGAGCCCTAAGATACTTGAGCCAAACATCCGACTAGCCTTGGAAATCTGCACTTGCCCACAAGGCGACAATTCCAACAGAAGGGGTGAGATTCACTGATGACATGCTGTCATTACGTAATTTCTATGTATATTTTATCATTTTATGGAGTCACAAAGCAACTTAAGCAGCAAGAAACGCATGAAAAGCAAGAAAAAGCAAGAAAACTGAAGAATGGTGCAAGTCACAAAAACGTGTCACGCTTGCTAAAAAACGTGACACGTTTTCACAAGTCAGAGAGCATGTTTTGAGAAGAAAGAAGAACGTGTCACGTTGGCAAAAACGTGACACGTTTTGTGAAACCCTAATTTGGTTACTTGCTACTGAAGGAAAAAACGTGACACGTTTTACTTAAAACGTGACACGTTTTGGGCGAATTTCTGGGCCTATTTAAGCTGAAGTCTTTTCCGAAAACAAAGGTTACGAATCTTGGAGAGCAAAGTGCGATTTGGACATCAAGGTGACTGCAAGGAGGACGATTTCTTCATCCTTTTACCAGTTACATGTATGTTTTAATGATTCAATTGATTATGCTATTTGTAAACATTGTTATGAGTAGCTAAATCTCTTAGAGATTGGATCCGAGATGATTCTGTGTAAACCCTAGTTGATCTTATGTTGCTGTGATGAAACTCTATTCCATATTAATGATTATTTAAGTCTTTATTCAATTCAATTGTTCTTAATGCTTTTTATATCCTGATCAAATATAAATATGTTTTCGTGAGAATGAATGACTACTAACCCTAGCTTTCAACTTAGACTTAATTGAATTGTTCTAATAAACATGGTTAGTCTAGGAATGGATAATCGTTTATTAGTGATATTAGGTTAACGTGCTTAAACCTTCGAGAATTATTAGACCACCTAAGGAATTAGGGGCTGTAGTTTAAGAAGAGGGTCCTAACTCAAGGGATTGATTAGGGCTATTTTGTTAACTATCGTGGGACTTAAAGAACCATTAATAGGAATAGAGTACAGTAACCAATTAGGGGAAACATAGAGGATTCGACGATCCGATCTCATCTCTCTCCATATTTTCTAAACAAACTTTATCATTTTGTTATTTTTGTTATTAAAACAAACAAATCTACCGCCTAGTGGCAAAAATATAATAACCTTTAAACATCCTACTGCATAACGAAATTAACTTATTGCGATTAAAAACAATCCTCGTGGGATCGATATTTTACTACTTCGATAGTATTTGGTGCACTTGCCAAACTTCTATCAAGTTTTTGGCGCCGTTGTCGGGGATTGTTGATTTATTTCAATAAGGCAATTTAGTTATAATTTAGGATTTCTGCATTTTATTTTCTGTTTTTAAACTTTGTGTTACTTTTATTGGTGCAGTGCTACTAAGGTATTTTGCTGTTTATGCGAGGTCGACAAAGCAAGGACGATTTACAGTTCGATCCGGAGATAGAAAGGACTGAACGAGCCAATCGGAGAGCTGCTCGGTTGTCAAAGTCAGTCCCACCCATCGTAAAAGGGCGGTCACCTAGTCCGCCACCGGCTGAATCCTTGAAGTCTATCTCTCCTACACCAAGTATCATGGGAGACGCTGAACCGAGACCTAAGTTGGGAGACTACGGGCTAGCTACTCACCGTGGTCAGCTGACACACACCTTCCGACCTGCCAACCCTGCTGCTTTTGACATCAAGAGTACCGTTCTGAATGGGTTGAGAGACAAGCAATTCGATGGCACTGAAGCCATGAGCCCACATGAGCACTTGAGTCGGTTTGCAGAGACTTGTGAATTCTGCGTACCTCCAGCTACGGTTACTGATAGCCAGAAGAAGCTGCGGTTATTTCCGTTTACATTGACGGGAAGAGCTAGAGATTGGTTGCTAACCATTCCGGGTGGTACCATTCAAACATGGGAGGAGCTCGAGCTGAGGTTCCTAGAGAAGTACTTTCCTATGTCCAAATATTGGGAAAAGAAGATGGAGATTCAAAATTTCAAGCAAGGGGAGACTGAATCTTTATATGATGCATGGGAAAGATTTACATTGATGCTGAAGAGGTGTCCCAACCATGAACTGTCTGAGAAACAATACCTCCAAATCTTCACCGAAGGCTTGATACACAACATTAGAATGTTTCTAGATGCCTCAGCTGGAGGCAGCCTTAAAAACAAGACCGATCATGAAGTCGAAGCCTTAATTGAAAGCATGGCTCAAAACGAGTACCGTGATAATGTGGAGAAGAAGAAAAGAGGAGTATATGGGGTCAGCGACACTACATCTATCCTAGCTAACCAAGCAGCCATGAACAAGCAAATCGAAGCTCTAACTAAGGAGTTCCAAGGGTTCACTTTGGCTAACAAGCAACAAGTGGCAGCTGTTAAGTGTGATCTATGTGGAGAAGGACATGCAAATGGTGAGTGTGTACCGGAAGGATTTAGTGAGGAGTTTGTGAACTATTTTAACTTTCAAAGACAAAATCCTTACTACAACCCCGGGTTTAACAAGCATCCTAACTTGAGTTATTCTAACAACAACACTCTAAACCCTCTACTTCCAAATCCTCAACAACAACAACAACCGAGAAAGCCTTCAGCTCTTGAAGAAACCATGGTGAATTTCATGAAGATGACTCAAAGTAACTTTGAAGAGATGAAGAAGAGCCAAGAAGATGAGAGAAAAAACAATGAAGCTTCGAGGAAGTTGCTTGAGACGCAAATCGGGAAAATGGCTAAACAGTTGGCTGAACAAAGCAAGGGAGGATTCTCAGGTAATACTAAGGATAACCCGAAAAATGAAACTTGCAATGTTATTGAACTTAGGAGAAAAAAGGTGCTCACACCTTTAGTTCCAAGAGTTAAGAAAACAGTTGATGATGTTGTGACGGAGGAGGTAGAAATAGATCGTGAAGTTGAAAAAGAATTGGAGGGAGTAGTTGAAAAAGAAAGTGATCAAGGAGAAGTTGAAAAAGAAAAGGAGGAAAAATCAGAGGGAGAAAAAAGTGAGAGATTAGTAGATGAAGACTCGATCTTGAGGAAGTCTAGGAGCCAAATTTTGAAAGATGGTGATAAACCACAAGTTGTACCATCTTATGTAAAGCTTCCATACCCTCATCTAGCTAAGAAGAAAAAGAAAGAGGAAGGCCAATTTAAAAAGTTCATGGAACTTTTCTCACAACTCCAGGTGAATATTCCTTTTAGTGAAGCCCTTGATCAAATGCCCGTTTATGCAAAGTTTATGAAGGAGTTATTAATCGGAAGAAGAAAGCCAAAAGATGACGAGAATATAGCTCTTTCAGAAAATTGTAGTGCTATCATCCAAAACAAACTTCCACCGAAGATGAAAGATCCAGGTGCTTTTACCATTCCTTGTTCTATTGGATCGGTGAAGGTGGGTAGAGCTTTATGTGACTTAGGGGCAAGTATCAACTTGATGCCTCTATCTATGATGAAGAAGCTTGGATGTGGTCAACCAAAACCAACAAGAATGACCCTCACTTTAGCTGATCGGTCCATCTCTTATCCTTTTGGTGTTTTGGAAGATGTGCTCGTAAAGGTAAATGAGTTAGTATTTCCTGCTGACTTTGTTATCATGGATATGGCTGAAGATGATGAGACACCGCTCATCTTAGGAAGACCTTTCCTTGCAACTGGTCGTGCTTTAATTGACGTCGAATTGGGCCAACTTATGCTACGGTTCCATAACGAACAAGTGGTGTTTAACATTTTTGAAGCCATGAAACATAGAGCTGAAAATCCCAAGTGCTACCGGATTGACGTTGTTGATGAAATCGTTGAGGACAATTCTCGAGAACCTCAACCAACACAACCTATGGAGAAAGCAATTGTAAATTCTATAGAGAATTGTGACAATGATGAAGATCTTGAGGTGCAGGAATGTGTCAAGCAATTGGAGGCAAGCAAACAAGAGGTGGCATCGGAAAAAATAGAAAGGTTACTTCTTGACAAGAATGAGGGGGCGCTCACTTTGGGTGTGGAAGAGGACAAAAATCCTGAATTAAAAGAACTTCCTTCTCACTTAAAGTATGTCTTCTTAAGCAAAGATGCTTCTAAACCGGCAATCATCAGCAGCACTTTGACACCTTTAGAAGAAGAAAAATTGATGAGGGTGTTAAGGGAGAACGAAGGAGCGTTGGGATGGAAAATTTCTGATTTGAAGGGTATTAGTCCAGCTTATTGCATGCATAAAATTCATATGGAGGCTGAATACAAACCAGTTGTTCAACCTCAACGGAGACTGAACCCCACAATGAAGGAAGTTGTAAAGAAAGAAGTGCTGAAACTTCTAGAGGCAGGTATGATTTACCCTATTTCTGATAGCTCTTGGGTAAGTCCTGTCCATGTGGTGCCTAAGAAAGGTGGAATGACGGTGGTGGCTAATGAGAAAAATGAATTGATTCCCACTCGTACCGTCACTGGCTGGAGGATGTGCACCGATTATCGGAGGTTAAATACCGCAACAAGGAAGGATCACTTCCCGTTACCATTTATGGATCAAATGATAGAGAGGTTGGCTGGCCAAGCCTTTTATTGCTTTCTGGATGGGTATTCGGGGTATAATCAAATTGCGGTGGCTCCGGAAGATCAAGAGAAGACTGCCTTCACTTGTCCGTTTGGTATCTTTGCTTATAGGAGAATGCCCTTTGGGCTGTGTAATGCGCCGGCGACCTTTCAAAGGTGTATGCTCTCCATCTTCTCTGACATGATAGAGAAGAACATCGAGGTATTTATGGACGACTTTTCTGTTTTCGGTAAGTCTTTTGATCAATGTTTAGTCCACCTAGATGCCGTCCTTAAAAGATGCACCGAAACTAACCTCATTTTAAATTGGGAAAAATGCCATTTCATGGTAAACGAGGGTATAGTTTTGGGGCATAAGATAAGTGCTAAAGGCATAGAGGTGGACCAAGCGAAAATAGAGGTTATAGAGAAACTTCCCCCTCCTATAAATGTTAAAGGAGTGAGGAGTTTCCTGGGGCATGCTGGGTTTTATCGGCGTTTCATTAAAGATTTTTCAAAAATTTCAAAGCCCCTTTGTAACCTCTTAGTCAAAGAAAATGATTTCAAATTTGATGATGAGTGCTTAAATGCTTTTTCTTTGATTAAAACCAAGTTGGTTACTGCACCAATAATCATTGCACCCGATTGGGATTTACCGTTTGAATTAATGTGTGATGCAAGTGATTACGCTGTTGGTGCAGTTTTAGGCCAACGCAAGAACAAATTTTTCCATGCAATTTATTACGCAAGCAAAGTTTTGAATGAAAATCAAGTAAATTACTCTACCACTGAGAAAGAATTGCTTGCGGTAATTTTTGCCTTGGAAAAATTTCGTTCTTATCTAATCGGCTCCAAAGTCATTGTGTTTACAGATCATGCAGCCCTGAAGTACCTACTGACGAAAGGAGACTCCAAACCTCGGCTGTTGAGGTGGATCCTTTTGTTACAAGAGTTTGATCTTGAAATTCGTGATAAAAAGGGAGTTGAGAATGTGGTGGCTGATCACCTCTCCCGGTTGGAAAATAAGGAGGTGACGAAGAAGGAAAAGGCCATCATGGCCGAGTTTCCGGATGAGCAGCTGTTCGCTGTTGAAGGGAGGCCGTGGTTCGCCGACATGGCAAACTACAAGGCTGGTAACATAGTACCTGATGACTTGAACTCGGCCCAAAAGAAGAAGTTCTTCAAGGATTCAAACCACTATCTGTGGGATGATCCTTATCTGTTTAAGGTAAGCACTGACGGGTTAATTAGACGTTGTGTTGCAGGTGAAGAAGCGAATAGTATCATGTGGCACTGCCATAGCTCAGCTTATGGGGGCCACCATAGTGGAGAAAGAACCGCTGCAAAAATCTTGCAAAGTGGCTTCTGGTGGCCCACCTTGTTCAAGGACTGCCAAGACTTTGTGCGGCGGTGTGACAAATGCCAAAGGACAGGTAACATTTCTAAGAGGAATGAGATGCCCCTAACAGGAATACTTGAAATAGAACCATTTGATTGTTGGGGCATTGATTTTATGGGGCCTTTCCCGCCCTCTTACTCTTATCTTCATATTCTAGTTTGTGTCGATTATGTTACTAAGTGGGTTGAAGCGATACCATGTGTTGCTAATGATGCCCGAACTGTCGTCAATTTTCTCCAAAAGAATATTTTCACTAGGTTTGGAACACCTAGAGTCTTGATCAGTGATGGGGGGAAGCACTTTTGCAACAACCTTCTTGAAAATGTGCTCAAAAAGTATAACATCAAGCACAAAGTTGCAACTCCCTATCACCCACAAACTAGTGGTCAAGTAGAGGTTTCAAACCGTCAGTTGAAACAGATTCTAGAGAAGACAGTTGCGTCTAATAGGAAGGATTGGTCCAAAAAGTTAGATGACGCACTGTGGGCATATAGGACAGCCTTTAAGACTCACATTGGGTTTTCACCCTATCAACTAGTCTATGGTAAGGCTTGTCATCTTCCAGTCGAGTTAGAGCATAAAGCTTACTGGGCCATCAAGGCCTTAAATTTTGATCAAGTAGCCGCTGGTAAGAAAAGACTTTTGAAACTTAATGAACTTGAGGAGATGAGGCTTAGAGCGTATGAAAATGCGCTCATCTATAAAGCCAGGACTAAAAGGTATCATGACAAAAACTTAGTATCTAGGGAAATTAACTCTGGACAACTAGTTTTGTTATATAACTCCAGGTTGAAGCTGTTTCCTGGAAAGCTCAAGTCGAAGTGGTCTGGACCTTTCTTGGTCAAGAGCGTGTCACCATACGGAGCTGTTGAACTAATCACGCCGGAGGGTGACAGGAGTTTCAAAGTGAATGGACAAAGAGTTAAGCCATATCTGGGTGGCGACCTACCAAAAGAAAGGGTAGGGTTGATGCTGAAGGACCTATAAAGGTCCGTTGTAGTCAAGCTAGTGACGGTAAAGAAGCGCTTTGTGGGAGGCAACCCACCTTTAGTTTTTGCAGGTAATAGTTCTTTTATATTTTTCTTCGCAATTTATTGCTTTCAAAAAATCAAAAATACAAAAATATTTTCGCTGAAACGATCAGAGGAAGAAAATTTTCAAGTCCAATACTGGGCAAAAACGCGACACGTTTTGGGCAAAACGTGCCACGTTTTTGCCACCTCTGAAGCATCTCAAAAACAAGCATTCTGTTTAGCAAAAACGTGTCACGCTGGCCAAAACGTGACACGTTTTCTGGGAACAAAATTTTTTTCAAAGAGTGGAGCGTGTCACGTTTTGCCCGAACGTGACACGTTTTTGGTAGTTTCAAAAATTTTTTGACCGTTACAAAAAGAAAAACGTGACGCGTTTTTGGCCAAACGTGACACGTTTTTCTCCCCTATTTATACCCTTCACACGTAAATCATCCCATTCACTTCCAAAAGTAGCCAAACTCTGCCAAAATTTCCCCAGAACCCTAACCTACGACCTTCTCAACTTTCTACACCAAAAACCTTAAACTTTCCATCTCCAAATCACCAAAACAACCACAAAAACTACCATCAACATCATCAACCTCTAAAAATTCACCATCCTCACCTAACCTCAAAACCCTAATCTCAACTTTTACCTTTTCCTTGACCTAACCCTAAACCTTCACCATGGTTGATACTAGAAAGAAAGGAAAAGCCCCACAAGCAAAAAAATCCAAAACCACCGCCAAACGAAAACAACCGGTCAAACCCACAGCCCCACCAGCCGTACCACCCACTCTAGCTTACCGTTTCCATGACATCCCGGCCCGTGACCGCTTCAAAGAAATCAGAAGTTATAGGGTGATACCAGAGAGGGGGTTCCTACTCCCTAAATTGTTAGGCAACCCTGAGTTTGAACAAATTATCACGGCACGAGGGTGGGAAGGGCTGAATAATATGGTTTTCCAAGAGGCCAACAAGACCATGGCGCTTGAGTTTTATGCCAATGCTCGGTTCTCTGGGCGGCGGTATGAATCGTATGTGAGGGGAAAGACCATTGATTTCTCCCCTGAGGCTATCAATACCATGCTGAAGATCGTTCCTCCGGAACAATGTGATGTCAAGAGGAGGAGGGAGACATGTGCTAACTGGGACGAGGAAACGTGGGAAGAGGTGAAATCATTACTGTGTGTGGAAGGCGCTCAATGGCAGAAGAGCAGGAAGATGTTGCTGAAAGCTGATTTCAAGCCGGTTGCTAAGGCTTGGGCATCATTCGTGGTGCAAACATTAGAAGGTACTTCCTGTTCATCTGAGATTCCCTTATCTAGGGTGCATACTGTTGCTGCCATCATGGAGGGTAGCCCTATAAATGTTGGTGAGTTGATTGCCAACAACATTGCTGAGTTTGTCCAAGGGAACAAGAAAGCCATCCCTCACATGAGCCTCATCAACTGGCTTTGTGAGGAAGCTGACTGCGAGTGCTACATCAATGACCTCGAGGCAAAGATGATGAAGCCAATCACTGATAACTACATGGAGGTCTTTCTGAAGGATTATCTGGAGCGCATGCAGCAGTTGGGAGCTGAGGAGGAAGCAGGCCCTCAGCCTCAGCCACAACCACAACAGCCCCCGCCTCAGCCAGAGTTGGTGTCGGGTGAAGGAAGCAGCCAACAAGGTGCCCATGCACCTCTTCATCCCATGATGTTGGACTACATGTTCGGCCACTGCAACTGGATGAATGAGGTGTCAGACCAAGAGTATTGGAACCGTCCTAGGTTCGGGCCAGAGCTTACTGAGGCAGTCTGCCTCAACAGGAGAGCGATTACTGGGTCTTTTGACCGTTTTGATGGGTCCGAGGAGGCGATGGACCAGTACTTTGATGTCACCAGAGGTCGTGCCCAAGCAAGAGAGCAGGAGATTAGGGCAGACTTTGCTGCTGGTGGTGCGAGGTCGAGGTCGCATTTTGGCGAAGACACCTATGAGGAGCAGAACCCGAGCACATGGATTGACCCGAACTTGATGCAGGATTGATGGGCTACTGATGGCTCATCTATTATTTTTTTTTTTTTCTTCTGTTTGTTTCAGCAGTTTTCCTTTCATTTTGATGTACTTTTTTAATTTTATTTTCGAACAATTTGAAGTTTAACCAGTTGTATCCCCCTGTGATGTAATTGAGCCTGAACTTGTTTATTACTGATGAATTTATGTGTTTTATTGACCTTTTACAGTTTAGTAACAAATGTGTGCTCAAGTGATTTTTCCAAAAGTTCATAAGGAGGAGTGACTTGAGTAAAAGGCGAAGTGTACGGCAGTGCTAGGTAGTCACAACTCCCAGATATCATAACTGTAAGGTTCATGGCCAAATTTTATTTTTCAATTTACTTATATAGAGTGTTCCATGCATCTACATTTCTAGAACTTGCATTGTTTCTTTTCGGTTGATTGGTTCATGTCAAATACACACTGAGGCAAAAGTGCTTGGTCCTGTGAGCCTTTTGGAGCCTACCCTGATTATATTGCATTCATCCTTTTCTTAAACAAGTTGAGCCGGTAGGATAGAACTTTTTGTTCGGTGACAAACTACATTACAAACTTAGAGACTTGTAGGATTTATCCCATAATGTTTTCCTGAGTTAGGCATGATAGAATGTTGCTAAGGATTAAGTTTGGGGTTGCTTTTGGAATTTGCAACCAATTAAGTTTGGGGTGGGGGAACTAGAGAACAATACAAAAGAAAAAATAAAAAAAAAAAATAATATACATACACTCTAAACAAAAGGTGTATCAAAAAAAAAAAGAGAATTAAAAAGGGACAAAGACATTTAAAATCCGAGTAACTTCAAACTCGAGTGTCCCTATGTTGAATAATGTTCTCTAGCCCCATTTTCTGACTAAGAATTGTGTTACATAGGTGAAAGATGATTGAATTATGTTCTAACTGACGTAGGAGTGCCTAACTCGCATTTTGTGTAGCCTACTTATCCAAATATCATCCCACCTTCACCTAAGCCCCGTTATAACCCTTAAAGACCTCAAAGTGTGTATTGATATTGACTTTAATTGACGTTTAGAAACTTTTCAAGCGTATGGTAATATGTAGCTTTGCATGCGATTGAGTGTGAACCCTATTCATTTTGTGCGTGGAGTTGTGAATTGGTGGATGCATTCAAGTCAAACTGGCTCACCTTTAGCTAGTAAGGAGATGAACTTTTTGGATTACCATCACTTGAGCAGGTACTTGTTATTTTACTGTCAACTGTCAATTTTGCATGTAAATTCCTTGGGGACAAGGAATGGTTTAAGTTTGGGGTTGTGATGACATGCTGAAATTACGTAATTTCTATGTATATTTTATCATTTTATGGAGTCACAAAGCAACTTAAGCAGCAAGAAACGCATGAAAAGCAAGAAAAAGCAAGAAAACTGAAGAATGGTGCAAGTCACAAAAACGTGTCACGCTTGCTAAAAAACGTGACACGTTTTCACAAGTCAGAGAGCATGTTTTGAGAAGAAAGAAGAACGTGTCACGTTGGCAAAAACGTGACACGTTTTGTGAAACCCTAATTTGGTTACTTGCTACTGAAGGAAAAAACGTGACACGTTTTACTTAAAACGTGACACGTTTTGGGCGAATTTCTGGGCCTATTTAAGCTGAAGTCTTTTCCGAAAACAAAGGTTACGAATCTTGGAGAGCAAAGTGCGATTTGGACATCAAGGTGACTGCAAGGAGGACGATTTCTTCATCCTTTTACCAGTTACATGTATGTTTTAATGATTCAATTGATTATGCTATTTGTAAACATTGTTATGAGTAGCTAAATCTCTTAGAGATTGGATCCGAGATGATTCTGTGTAAACCCTAGTTGATCTTATGTTGCTGTGATGAAACTCTATTCCATATTAATGATTATTTAAGTCTTTATTCAATTCAATTGTTCTTAATGCTTTTTATATCCTGATCAAATATAAATATGTTTTCGTGAGAATGAATGACTACTAACCCTAGCTTTCAACTTAGACTTAATTGAATTGTTCTAATAAACATGGTTAGTCTAGGAATGGATAATCGTTTATTAGTGATATTAGGTTAACGTGCTTAAACCTTCGAGAATTATTAGACCACCTAAGGAATTAGGGGCTGTAGTTTAAGAAGAGGGTCCTAACTCAAGGGATTGATTAGGGCTATTTTGTTAACTATCGTGGGACTTAAAGAACCATTAATAGGAATAGAGTACAGTAACCAATTAGGGGAAACATAGAGGATTCGACGATCCGATCTCATCTCTCTCCATATTTTCTAAACAAACTTTATCATTTTGTTATTTTTGTTATTAAAACAAACAAATCTACCGCCTAGTGGCAAAAATATAATAACCTTTAAACATCCTACTGCATAACGAAATTAACTTATTGCGATTAAAAACAATCCTCGTGGGATCGATATTTTACTACTTCGATAGTATTTGGTGCACTTGCCAAACTTCTATCATTCACAAACAACAATAATATATATAAATAATCCATCAACTTGAATTAAAAACATCAACAACATAGCAACAAGTATTATCAAGTCCATACATATATGGCATCAACAGTTATCAGCAATAATTACTTAATTTTATATTCAAATTATCACAACAACACCAATGGCGACAACTCACCAACAACAACTTCGACATCAAGGACTACGCAACGACAACTCACACCGACAACAACAATGCAACGACATCAAAAACAAATGCAATATGCATGTGGTACCATTTTACGCGCGTTGAATGACAAGCATTCCAGGCCATGAGCCCTCAACAGTTGGATGGTTAAAGCATCCTAGGGCATGAGCCCTCAACAGGTGAACGATAAAGCGTTCCAGGGCATAAGCCCTCAACGTTTGAATGATTAACATTCCAGGGCATGAGCCCCCAACGATGCATGAGTATGAAAGACTCGTGGTGTATATCAGCATACAACCCAACAACAACAACAACAGCAACGACATCTGTGATGGAAGACTCATGGTGTATATCAGCATACAACCCAACAACAACAACAACGACCGCAAGGACAACAACAACTGTGCCTAATATATTTATGACACACTCCCCAACTTAGACAACACGACTCAACGACATCAACAACGGAAATCAACGACATAGCATATATAATCATATTTATTTATATATACATGCGTTCACATAGCTTCACTTTCATTTATAATATTCACTTCATAAACAAGGTTAAATAAATCAAGAAAACATTTTTCAAAAGGAAATCAAATTTGATTAAACAAGTCATAAGTTAAATACTCATAAAACACCTCAATTTAACCTCTCATACTTAAGTTTGAAGTTTGGGAACTAACCATAGGTTTTGGACTAACTTGGAATAAGTTATGCTAAGTTTTCTTAAAGTTTTCCTCAAGACCCACCTGGAGTATTTTCATCATAACTCAAAATCTAAAAATCATTTTCAAGTCAAACCAAGGCCATTAGAAAGCTAACTCAATTATCAACAACTTTCCTGTTTACACCAAAAGCTAGTTCGAAACAGAAATGGGTGAAAAAGACGCAAGAACGCGAAACAGGGGATGCTGTCAAATCGGAGTACGATTTTCTGGGTCAAAAATTGCATTTTCAGTCGTAAATAATCGGAGTACGATTTGACAAAATCGGAGTACGATTTGGCACAGGCTGTTACGATTTTTACACCATTTTTCACCCCAAAAACCCAATTTTGATCCCCTGATCACCCAAAATGAATTACAAAAAGGTTTACAGGTTCTATATACAGCACAACCTCCAAAACAACACAGAAACATGCATTCAACGACACAATTCACAACATTTAGCAACTTTTCATAATTTCAACCCTAACTCAAGAACACCATTTTCAATTCAATTTCAGAAATCATATACATATTATTAATTGAAAGTTAGCCTCACCCTTACCTGAATTACAGATGAATCAAAAATCTACAGCAATTAGCTCTCCACCCTTGTTCTTGGCTTCTCCCCCTTTTCTCCCAAAAACGCTTCTTTTCTCTACTTTTCTTACTGATACGTGAAACAACTCTGGCTTACCTTTTCCTATTCTCTCCAAAACATAACCTCCCTTTTTTTTTCTTAACTCCCTTCATTTCACTTAACTCCCTTTAATTTCTAATTAATTATAATAACTCCCCTTTAACCAAATAACTATTATTTTCTTCTTAATTTTATTAAATAAAACAAATAACATTCATTTAAATAAAACACAAATAATTATTTAAATACACACACCACACCAAAAGGTCATATAATTAATATAAATCATATATATCAAATAAAAATACTCAAACATCAACTAAAAATAATTAAATAGAAATGGGGCGTTACAACTCTCCCCAACTTATAGAATTTTCGTCCTCGAAAATGAACCTCATGCAACAATTCTGGATAAGACTCCTGCATGTTAGTTCTCTACACAACAAACAATAAATCAGGACAACAAAAGACAGTATAAAGCTGTCACACAACACTACTAGGCTCGACACGACTCTACTAATTGGTCGGACGGACTGACCTGTTCTGATACCAATTGTAACACCCCGTTTCCCAGAACCACGTAATACTAATATATTTGATCAGAGTAAATCACAAACGGAGCATTACACTTCTCTTCAAAAATTATTAAATAGAAAATGAACCTATTTAACTTCAACAACTTTAAGCTCATAAATAATTGCAGTGGAAAATTCTTTTCAACATAATAATTCTTCTTCAACAAAATCTTGGCACAAAGGCCTCAACAATAAAATGATATCCAACATAATTAAGGTTCAACAACATTATTTCAAAATTCGATACATAAAGGAATGAAAGAATAAGACAACGTTTCTCATCCCGTTACGTATCAGAGCCCTAAGATACTTGAGCCAAACATCCTACTAGCCTTGGAAATCTGCACTTGCCCACAAGGCGACAATTCGAACAGATGGGGTGAGATTCACAAACAACAATAATATATATAAATAATGCATCAACTTGTTTTAAAAACATCAACAACATAGCAACAAGTATTATCAAGTCCATACATATATGGCATCAACAGTTATCAGCAATAATTACTTAATTTTATATTCAAATTATCACAACAACACCAATGGCGACAACTCACCAACAACAACTTCGACATCAAGGACTACACAACGACAACTCACACCGACAACAACAATGCAACGACATCAACAACAAATGTAATATGCATGTGGTACCATTTTACGCGCGTTGAATGACAAGCATTCCAGGCCATGAGCCCTCAACGGTTGGATGGTTAAAGCATCCTAGGGCATGAGCCCTCAACAGGTGAACGATAAAGCGTTCCAGGGCATAAGCCCTCAACGTTTGAATGATTAACATTCCAGGGCATGAGCCCCCAACGATGCATGAGTATGAAAGACTCGTGGTGTATATCAGTATACAACCCAACAACAACAACAACAACAACGACATCTGTGATGGAAGACTCACGGTGTATATCAGCATACAACCCAACAACAACAACAACAATGACGGCAATGACAACAACAACTGTGCCTAATATATTTATGACACACTCCCCAACTTAGACAACACGACTCAACGACATCAACAACGGAAATCAACGACATAACATATATAATCATATTTATTTATATATACATGCGTTCACATAGCTTCACTTTCATTTATAATATTCACTTCATAAACAAGGTTAAATAAATCAAGAAAACATTTTTCAAAAGGAAATCAAATTTGATTAAACAAGTCATAAGTTAAATACTCATAAAACACCTCAATTTAACCTCTCATACTTAAGAGTAAAAGTAGTATAAGCTAGTGTGGGGGAGTTTAAAAAGCCAAAATAAAACTAAGGGTTGCATCACTGAATCTAGATTGGGGAAGGAGGTAGGCCCTCCGACTTCCTACGTGAAGGTGATGTTATCTTGAGTCAAATAAAAGCATCATCGAATCTAGATTGGGGAAGGGGGTAGGCCCTCCGACTTCCTACGTGAAGATGATGTTTTAAGGGGCAACATTGAATCTAGATTGGGGAAGGGGGTAGGCCCTCCGACTTCCTACGTGAAGATGTTGTTCCCTTAAATTAATGTGCTTAAATTCCAAATTTGTTCAAATGGCAAAAGGTCAAAATGACCACAATTACTTCCACCTATCTTATACGAAATGAAGAAAGAATTTTTCTCGGTTAGCTTAGTCTTTAGGTTAGAACATGTTTCCTCATAATATCTGTTTATACAGGAGCAAAAATAGGGATGAACTACACACACACTCACTTAGAACTTGATTGTTGTGTTGAATAAAGATTTCAAAAATTGCTTTAGTTTGTGATCAGTGTACATTAGAAATAAAAGCCTTTTTGAGGAGACATAAGCTTCATTTGAATTGTCATATATATACTCTTGTTTTATGCTACAATGTCTATGCCTTTTGCTTGAGGACAAGCAAAGATCCAAGTGTGGGGGAGTTTGATGAGTCAATAAAGTAATATATTTAATGAAGTATTTTATCTTATTTACTTTAATTTAAGTGTATTATTATTTCCTTTTTAAGTCATTTAGTTGATTTAGTCCTAGTTTTATTTATATAATATTTAATCTTGTTTTATTTAGATTTAGGTTTATTTTATATATAATATTCAGTTTTATTTAGATCTAAGATTATTTTATATAATATTTTGTCTCGTTATATTTAGATTTAAGTTTATTTTATATTATTGTTATTTATTTTATAGAACTATTTTACTTTAGAATACAATCTATTATATTTAAGGGACGAATATTGGATGGAAAGAGCCTTGGAGCAGAAGAAAGGGATTCGGAGCTGATTTGGAGCAAGAATACGAAGATTCGGAGCCAAAAATAAGTCTCCCCCAAGTCAGAAGCTTGGCACGGCCCGTGCCAAATGTGGCACGGCCGTGCCACCTCTCAGGAATTCTTTAGCTACTTTTGCTTCCTGTGCAAGCTACTCTGTTTTTAGTTTAGGCCCACAGTTTCTTGTGGGGCACTCTAGTATTATAGTTGCTTAGGCTCTAAGTCAATTGTAAGCTATAAATAGAGGAGCCTTCCATCACAAATATTCATCTTATTCTTGGAATACAATAGTGACAATTGTTTCTAATAATAATATCTATTTCTCTTTATTTTACTTATGTCTTCTTTCTTCTTCTTCCCTTTGTCTACTATGATCATGAGTGAGTAGACTCCTTTGTCTTGGGATTGCTGGATAGTCTAATGACATAATCCAAAGCAAACCAAGCCTTCTCCTTAAATTAAACTCCTATATAACCTAGTTTCTAATCTAAATTCACCGATTAAACATGGATTAATCATTATCAAATACCAACAAGCGAACGTTGAGGTTATGATAATTATTAATCCATTATCCCAAACGTCAAATCTACAAGCGAAAGCTGCAATGAGATGTTGGAACAAGTGAATATTAGACAGAGATTGCAAAGGCAATGAAATAGTCTTTGCAGTCTTAGGACGAAGTAGTTTCACAGCCTTAATGCATCTTCTAGTAATCAATTCAGTGAAATAGGATTGATTACTAGGAGTAAACTCTTACTGGACTGAGAGGAAAAGTAAGGGGCTAAAGGGAAACCGGTCATACGAAACTAGGTCTATTATAAGGTTTTAAGGATAAAGCTTCGGTTTGTAGAGGGTTTGTTATTACGACAAACCAATAATCCCAAGGCTCTTCTTTTATATTATTTTCTCTTTCAACCATTAAAAACCCTGTTTTTACTATTCTCTCTTCTAATCATAATTCTAGGTTGATTGAATTAACCAACTCCCTGTCGGAACGATACTCTCTTTATTACTACTCCGATAAGACTGTGCACTTGCAGTTTTGTCTCATCAATTGAGGCCATCGCCTCTCCTACCAAAGATACAGGAGTAGTGATCAAGATGTTTAAGAAAATAATCTTCCCTAGATTTTGAGTCCCAAGGCTGGTCATAAGTGATGGTAGATCTCACTTCATCGCGAGGCAATTTGAATATTTGCTAAAGAAGTATGGAGTGAAACACAGAGTTGCAACCCTATATCATCCACAAACAAGCGGCCAAGTGGAAGTCTCTAACCGAGAAATAAAGTTAATCCATGAGAAAATTGTCTTAACTTCTAGGATAGTCATCTCGTTACTCTGGCTCCACCTCTTCCTATGGCTACTCATCATCAACCTCCACCTAGTCCTCCTCATCCATTTAGTGTTGCTCGGGCTAGGGCTCATGTTGGTGATCATGATCGTTCACCTGAGATGGTCCATCTGCACGGCGGCCCATGCGCCTGCCAACTCTCCTCTTTGATTCATTCCTCGTCAGCCGCTCTCACCAAACAGAATCATGCATGACTTGTCTTTCTTTTATAGTACAATCCATATCTGAATATGCAAAATCTCATATACATACAATTAACAAAAATCTACAAAACAACCAAAAACATTAAAAAACAAAAAGGGCATTGACACACTCCATATTATAAAATCCGAACAAACAACAACCTTATTCTGATTTTATAAGACGAGCGAGTTTAGTGTTTAAAAAAAAATATGAACCCAACCAATGACAAATCGAAGGAATGAAACCTTACCGTATGTTTAATGTTTGATGAAGTTTGAAATGTGATGATTATGAACAAAACACCTTCAAGATTCACCTAATGAATGGTTTTCAATTTTTTGGGTGGGAGAGAAAAGTATTAGAGCAACCGTAGAAAATTGTAGAAATGGAAAAGTTTTCTAAAACCACGTGGAGTGGAAACAATAATTGTTCTATATAAGTTACATTTGAGATTTATTTTACGAGAGTAAGTTTAGTAAGTGTGGTCTATCGATGACCCAATTATAACAAAATGTAATAGGTTCAATCTAAATTCGTCTACCACAAAAAATTGGAATTGATTTGATAAGGACATTTTTATTTATTGAGAGAGAATATTCACTTTTACAGGATAAATTCACATTTTTTTAGGGATAAATTGGTTTCACAATAAATCAAAGGGAAGTTGATTTGGAATCATAAACTATTATTGTGGTCTATAAAAAAAAATGTTATTGTGGTGAATCTCAATATATCATGTTTTTTTTTTTATTATTATAGCAATCAATCTATTTTGTTGTGCAATTGTTCCAAATTACTTGATTTGTTTGTGAGAACTTTCATTTTTTTAGGGAAGTGAGAACTTTCTTTTTGATTTGTTACTATTGAACTATTAAAACTTAGGGAAATGCTATGTTATGGAATGAATGAAAAGAATAAACTCTCATTTCTCATAGATGAATTAGCATGTACATAGAGTATATATAGGCATACAAAGATCCTAATTAACATTCTAAACTCAATTATTATGTAAAGCAAACACAGTTACTTGTGTATCAAGTAACTTCACTAACTATCTCTATTTCTTTTCCTTTATTCTCTAATAGTCCCCCACAAGATGGGACATGGTAAATGTCAAGCATTCCCAGCTTGAATAATAGTGAATGAAAAGGTTGAGGAAGAAGAGGTTTAGTAAAGAAATCTACCAGTTGATCTTTGGAGGAAACTGGTAGCAACTTCATGATTCCTGCCTGCAGCTTTTCCCTAACCAAGTGACAGTCCATCTCAAGGTGTTTGGTCATTTCATGAAAAACAGGATTTGCAGGTATATGCAATGCACTTTGGTTGTCACAATAAAGCACTGGTGATTTGGTGAGTACAACATGAAGATCTTTGAACAAATATAAGAGCCATTGAAGTTCACAAGTGGCAGTACCCAATGCTCTATACTCAGCTTCTGATGAGGATCTAGAAACAGTTAATTGTTTCTTGGTTCTCCATGAGATTAAAGAATTGCCAAGAAAGAAGCATTGGCTAGATATAGATCTCCTAGAGTCTATGCACCTTACCCAGTCAGCATCTGAAAACCCTGACAGGCATAGAGAGGAAGTTCTTGGAAAGAAGAGGCCTTGACCTGGGCATTTCTTCAAGTATCAGAGAATTCTGGTGGCTGAATTGAAATACTTCTTAGTGGGTGAAGAGAGAAATTGACTGAGTTGATGAGTAGCAAAAGTGATATCTGGTCTGGTGTTGGTGAGATAAATCAATCTACTAATCAATCTTCTGTAAGAAGCAACATCAGTAAAAGGTGCACTTGTGTCTTGATGAAGTTTGCATGAAGGTTCAGATGGTGTAGAGATAGGTTTAGAAGCCAAGTGACCTGTGTCAGCAAGTAAATCAATGCAGTACTTCCTTTGACATAGTGAAATTCCTTTGGAGGAATGTGCAACCTCTAGACCAAGGAAATACTTCAATTGTTCAAGATCCTTGATTTTGAATGCTGAATGCAGAATGGATTTAATGTTGTGGAATTCAAGCATAGAGTTTCCAGCAATTATCACATCATCAACATACACTAATAGTACTGTGAAGGAAGTATTTGTGTTCTTGATGAAAAAAGAATGATCTGACTGAGATTGTGTATATTGATTGGCAAGAAGTAATGAGGTGAGCTTTTCATAGCATTTTCTGCTTGCCTGCTTGAGTCCATAGAGAGATTTCATGAGTTTACAAACTTGATTAGGCTTTGAAGTGATGACACCTTGAGGAACAATCATATATACATCTTCTTGTAGATCTCCATGAAGAAATGCATTATTCACATCCAATTGATGTTGTGCTCGTGATTTTCGGGTATCAATCCATTAATTGGCTTTGAACCGTCAATCTTTGAACTCTCAATTTTTATTCGTGGGAAGGGAAAAAATGAGTAAAAACCCTTTAAGAGATCAAGGTCTTTGGTTTCGATTAGGGAAGGTCTTAAGCACCGTAAACGACTTCGGTACTCCGAAGGAGCCTCTCACCTAAATTATCTTGTGCTAATTAACTGCTTAATTATTTGTAAAATACTGTCTAATGTCTAAATGAAAGAATGGAGGGAGAAGAAGTATGTTTTTTTTTTGTTTTTATTGATTTGGAAAGATATTAATATTTTGCCTACATACCCAAGAAATGGGATCAAAATCATGTAGTTCATCTTGAAAATTTCTTTGATGAGTTAGATTAAATTTAAAGCTTTTGAAAATATTTTGAGAGGATTAAGAGGCCGAAAGGCATAGAAGATAAAAAATGTGAGGTTGTTTGATTTTATTTGCAAAAGATAAGTTTAGGTGTAAATTAAAGTTGTTTAGAAATTTGATTCAGAAAATAAAAGGAAAAATCTCTTGGGTTAAAATCCAAAGTTTCTTAAGAAAAATACTTTTGGTGTTTTTGATTATTTGACTTTTTTAGGAAAATGATCTTTTTAACTAACGGTAAAAACTAAACGTAAAACGTAACGGAAAGCGTAAAAAGTAAAAAACTCAAACCTAAAATTACTAGTTGTTCAATTTTAAGGCAAGTATATGTCGATTTTTTAGTCCTAGTTTGTCACTAATTCATTTCTCGCCTCGGGAGCAGTCACGGCATAATGCGGTAAATAAAGTGTGGTGTCGGTGCATATTCTCATTATTTTGATATTTACATAATTCCCTAAATACATTCTAAGGTCTTGCATAAAAATAAATGACAAGTGATAAAAAATAAATTACACCAAATCCTAATCATATACTAAAAATAATAAAAATACAAAAATAAAGGAAATGACAAGAACTAAATAATAATGCACAAGATGAGGGAGGAAAATAAAAATAACAAGGCAAAGCATAGAATAAATAAATAAACGATGACAAGAACATAAATAAATAGATGTCAAGTAGTAAAAAAACTTTGGTGAATTTATGAGGAAAAAATTTTAAGTAAAAATATTCTAATGGTAAAAAAGAAGTAGTGTAAATGGTAAAAAAGAAAAGAAATAGGCTACAAAACTCAGATCAAATCTGAGCCATTTGATTGATCAAAAGGCTCAGATCTGATTTCAAAGTAACAGATCATGGCCTGACAAAAGAGGAATAAAAATAAAATAAAATTACTAAAAATCCAGTCCATCAGATTGTAGATCAAATGGTAAAGCAACTCAGGAGCATGATAACACAACAAAAATAAAAACATATGAGCACAAAAGGTCCAGGAGGCACAGTAGCCGTTAGATCATGAGATCTAATGGCTGGGAGCAACGCAGCGATCCAAAGAGAGATAAACCCGGTTCATTTTAAGAAAACCCGGTTTGGAATGGCCTATAAATATAAGGGCCCGGTTTTTCCCTTCATTCTTAATCCTTCTCTCTCTCTGTATTCCAACTCTCCTCCTTCTCTCTACATTCGAAACTGGGAATGGGATGAACAGAGGTGCCGGAGAAGATGAACATTCATCTTCTCCGATGGGTTATGATGTTTTCGGCGCGGTGGCCAGTGAGCCACCACGGTGGCGCCGCCGCACCGGAAACTTATAACTCCCTTTTTTTTAAAATTTTTACATCAAATTTTTCCTCTATTCCTCCCCTTTACAGATCCGGCTTTATTTTTCAAAAAACTAACACATGAACCCTGGATCTAAATTTCTTTTTTTGAAAATTTCGAAACAAATACTCACAAATCAAACCCAAAAAAAAAAATCAAACAATCCACGTGTTTAAGTAAGAGCTTGTATTGCTACCTTTTTTCAGAAACGGAGGGGAAGGACGAACGGAAAACATTCGAATCTTGAGGTTTTTTTGTTCGGATTTGCCTTGTATAACCTTATACCGTACTTGCTTCAATTTCTTGTTCTGGATTCGATTTGGTTTATGATATCAGTGTGGGATTTGGCTTGGTTTGTGATATTAGTGCTGGATTCGGTTTGGTTTGTTCTTGTGAAAAAGAAAATTGAAACGTGATTGTTGCTGGAAAAACTTGTGAAAAGCATGGAGGTTCATGAAGAACACATGCGGCTTTTCATAGTGTTCTTGGGATTGTTCACAAATTTTGTGAGTTTTTGTGATTTGATCTGAAAAAACAAGAAAGGGAAATGAAATTACGGTTTACTGATTTTTGGTGCGGCTGTGTACAGTATTTCTGACTCTCCTTCTCTGACGCGTGAACAGTGCTTTAAATAGTAAAATATCTCTGATACCTGCAATTGACCAAATTACCCCTGCAGAGACTTGGAGAAAAAGTTGGACCATGACCAATAATATGATGACATGTGGACTAAAAAGATAAAGACTAAAGATTCTTGGACAATTAAAATGAAAAATAAAAATTAATCTATTAAAAAAAAATGAAAATTGAATTAAAAAAACTAAAAATATGAAATAAAAAAAATGAAATAATAAAAAGAAATAACAAATTAAAAAAATAAAAAAATAATTATAAAAATGTCCCTTCAGAACCAAACAAAATGAGGTATTTTAAAATACCTCTCTGCCGAAATTTCGTCTGAAACGACAAGATTTCTCGGCTCTTTAAAAGACGGATCAAAGTAATAAAATGAAAATTAAAATGCGTATAAAATAGAATTTTGGAAATACGAACAAAATGAGAGGTAAAATGCAGATAAGATGCGGGTAAGAACACGCAATAAATATGCGAATAAAATGAGCAAAAAGCGGGGACCCTGGTCAAAATTTGGGGTATGACAGATGCCCCTATTTAAGTTTCTTCGACACGGGGATTTAAAAGATGAGATTTTTGAATCAACGGGCCGAAGAGACTTAAATATCAAATACACCAAATTTGACCAGTTGAAATGATGAGAAGAGAACAAGTTAAAAGATATCACTGGGGAGGAAAAGTTGCCTACAACCTTTGAAAAGATAATAGATGAACGTGCGTGAAAATAAAATTTGCAAATTACTTTTAAAAAAGTAACCGAAGGTTTGCAGAAAATAAAGCTTTTGTCAATTACTCTTGAAAAAGTAACCGAAGGTTTGCAGAAAATAGAGCTTTTGTCGATTACTCTTGAAAAAGTAACCGAAGGTTTGCAGAAAATAAATCTTTTGTCGATTACTTTTGAAAAAAGTAACCAAAGGTTTGCAGAAAATAAAGCTTTTGTCGATTACTTTTGAAATAGTAACCGAAGGTTTGAAGAAAATAAAGCATTTGTCGATTACTTTTGAAAAAAGTAACCGAAGGTTTGCAGAAAATAAAACTTTTGTCGATTACTTTTGAAAAAAGTAACCGAAGGTTTGCAGAAAATAAAGCATTTCTCGATTACTTTTGAAAAAGTAACCGAAGGTTTGCGGAAAATAAAGCATTTTCGATTACTTTTTAAATAGTAACCGAAATTTACTGAAAATAAAGCATTGTCGATTACTTTTGAAATAGTAACCGAAGGTTTGCAGAAAATAAAGCTTTTGTCGATTCCTTTTGAAATAGTAACCGAAGCTTTGCAGAAAATAAAGCTTTTGTCGATTACTTTTGAAATAGTAACCGAATGTTTGCAGAAAATAAAGCTTTTGTTGATTACTTTTGAAATAGTAACCGAAGGTTTGCGGAAAATAAAGCATTTGTCGATTACTTTTGAAATAGTAACCGAAGGTTTGCAAAAAATAAAGCTTTTGTCGATTACTCTTGAAAAAGTAACCGAAGGTTTGCGGAAAATAAAGCATTTGTCGATTACTTTTGAAAAAGTAACCGAAGGTTTGCAGAAAATAAAGCATTTGTCGATTACTTTTGAAGTAGTAACCGACGATTGTGTTGAAAATAAATCATGTCAATTACTTTTGAAATAGTAACTGACGAATGTGGTGTTATGAATGCCAGATGGTGACGACCTGACTTGGGACAAAAAGTTTACTAGGGAACAGAAGCTTAAAAAAGGTAAAGGTAAATGCGATGTTGGTGTTTGCCGTCATTGTTGGAGAGCAAGACACAAGTAAAAGGTAAACTGAAAGAGATGACATTGTCTACTATCTGTAAGATAGCTGTATGAAGACAAATGGTTACCTACTATCGTACAATGATAGCCGTGTGAAGGTAAGATTGAAGAAGGACATTGTCTACTACCCGTCAGATAGTTGTATAAAGACAAATAAAAGATACGTTGTCTACTATCTGTAAGATAGCTGTATGAAGACAAATGAAAAAGACGTTGTCTACTATCTGTAAGATAGCTGTATGAAGACAAACCAAAAAAAAATGGACAGATACTGGAGAAATTGAAGTGTATTTGTATATTGTTTGTAGAATCTGACACTTGAAAAAAAGGGTTGATTGGTGACCTCTCTGGATCAGACACAAATAGGGATGACATTTCTTGGGAGTTTTGTTGAATCAAGACTCAGAGTAGTTGATGCAATTGTGTATAAATGATGATTGTATGCAGTTATATGTGCAAGAATGTTTATATGTATGAATATGTGTATGAATGAGTGTAGGAGTACATGAATATATGAATGTATGATTTAGACGACTCTGTATAACAAGTGAAGCCGACAAGACTAGACAAGTAAGATGGGAGCCGGACTGACATCGCAGTACAAACACTCGGCAATCTTCATTGTGGGATGACATTATTGGAGGTGAATCGAATCACTGTCGGGGTAAAGCTTGATATCAAACCATTGAGTAGAGGAAGTTCAATAATTAAAACACCGAAGGGATAAAGCTCGTTCATCAAAAGCCTGGCAGAAATCGTCATCACACAAACCATATGCAAGAGTCGCAATTCATCAAACCATAGGCAGAAGTCGCCATTTCTCGGGATAAAACCCATCAATCAATCAAACTGGCAGAAGGGATAAAACCATATGAGCTTTATTTTTTCGAGGTGTATTCTTCTGTTTGGCCCATTGGAAATGTGATGCCTCTGTCTTTTTTATTTATTTATTTTTTATCATTTTTTTTTTACAAATCCCTAACTTTTGCCTGGACCGCCCTTTCGGGTTTTCAATCCACCGGGAATTTATTTTTTTCTATGCCCCTAATTTTTGCCGGGACCGCCCTTTTCGGGTTTTCAATCCACCGGGACGCTCCTTTTTGGCTTAAGCCGCCCTTTCGGGTTTTCGACTTAGCGAGCTCTTTTTTTATTTTGTATTTTTTTGACAGAGGTCATCTCACGGCCTTTGGTCATACTCATCCTGCAGGGTTTAACTGTCCTTGAGACGGATGTTGATGTATATTTCTTCTACTCATGAGTTCAAAGAAAATGTACCTGTTGTTTATGCATTTCAAAAGACATGAAAAAGTTTTAAAAGAATTTTTTTGCTTTAAGTATTAACATCAAAAATAGAAGAAAAAAATGCAACAAGAATAAAATGAGAGTTTCAAATAAATGGGCACAGGCTCAAGTTAATGTAAATGGAGTGGTGGCCCGCCAAAGGCATGACTCCACGGATTTTAAAAGTTTGGAAAATGGTAATTATATGGGAAATGTACATTGAACACAATAACCGCTATTCTCCCTGACAACTTTAAACTCCACAGTTCCGAGTCTTTTATTTGCAGACGCTTCAGATCGGAAACCCTATAATAGCTAAGATGCCCCAGATGAATCATATCCGATTTGATGTTGTTACCTTGCCATAAGTTGGAGGTCTTTTGACGGCTGAAATGCCCCAAGTGATTCATGTCCGACCAAGTGCAGTTACTTTGTCATAATCCTTAACTTTTGCATAGGTCGCCCTTCTGGGTTTCAACATATCAGGATAATCATTTTTCATTTTTTCATTTTTTTTTTGTCTCTAACTTTTGCATGGACCGCCCTTTCGGGTTTTCAGTCCATTGAGACGCTCTTTTTTGCCTAAGCCGCCTTTTCAGGTTTGCAACTTATCGAGCCCTTTTTTTTTTTTGACAAAGTATTTCTTGACTGCATCAGTGTTCATAAGACATGTGAGTTTGTAATCATCCTTTGTGATTAAACATCTTTTGCCCTTGGATTCTGATTGAATTTTTTTTTTCGAGCACAAGATCTTCTTGAAATTCAAAGAGACGAACCTTCTTGTTGGAAGCTTGTTTCATTCTTTTGACATAACTGTCTGGGAGAACTTTTCATTGATGGGACTTTGACCTCTGTGGGGGACACGGTCTTCATGTTGTATATTGAGGGAAAGAGGGGGGGTTGCCCCTGTTGAAGTGCGTACTGAAGTACGGTATCCATGTTGGTCATTGAGGGAAGGAGGGGGGGTTGCCCCTATTGATGTGTGCACTTAAGGTATGATACTTGTGCAAAGCATATGGTAGCATCTCATGCCAGTCTTTGTAAATGAATGCCTCCTTTTGGACAATCTTCTTAATGTCTTTGTTTGTAGCTTTGACGGCTAAGATGCCCCAGTAGGCGAGAGATTTCATTGGGAAACTTTTCATTCTCCTCTTCTTCAGTTTCGGACACAAAGGAACTCAAAGTTGAGAGAGAGAGTACAGGGTTAAAGTGTTCAACGGGTTTATTAATGCATGATTTGATTTGATTTTGACAAGTAAATGAAAGTTATAATTATGCGGATATGATTAAAGGAAAAGAATTTTTTGGTTTTTTGTATTACCATTTTTCCAGAAAAAGAACAAAATAAAAAAAACAAAGTCGGGATCAAAGCGACTTTTTTTAATTAATGACGAAAATACATAAAGCAAAGAGCCCTAAACAAGTTCACTTCCATCTCGGGTGGGACGAAAGAATTTTTTTTTTGAAAAACATAAAGGAACAAACAAACATATTAATTCGAACAAACGAGAAGTAGAAAGAAACATCAACAACAGCTCAAATGCAGCTAAACATTCCACGTGTCACCATTAGATTCCAAGATCCGGTAGCAGGTTAACTTGCACGTCAGAGTTCAATCTTAGAAAGGAAAGAGATTGGCTTCAATTAACTCTTGAACTACATTCTTGAAGGCATAACAACCCTCAATATCATGCCCGGGTGCCCCTTGATGGAAGACACATGAAAAATCCGCTCTAAACCGTGATGGCAATTTCTTGGGTATTGGTGGAGGTGCCTTAGTCTGGACCCAGTTCCTTTCTAGCAACATTGGGAGCAACTCCGCATACTTCATGGGAATTGGATCAAATTTTGTTCTTGGAGCCTGCTTTTCCGGATTGAGCTGTTGAAGAGCTTGTTGTTGAAGTTGTTGAGACTGGGGCTGATAACCCGGATTTCGAACAGCATTCATGATGGGCATCATATTAACCGAGCGAGAAGAGAGATACTGTTGTTGACCTTGTTGAGACTGGGGTTGGTAACCCGAATTTTGAACAACAACGGCTAAAGAGTGAGAAGAAGGATGCTGTTGTTGACCTTGTTGAAACTGGGGCTGGTAACCCGAATGTTGAACAGCAACGGCTAAAGAGTGAGAAGCAGGATGTTGTTGTTGGCCTAGCACTTTTAGATCTGGGTCATCAAAGGACCAGGCGTTATTCTCAAGCAACTTCTGAACTTCTTCCTTCAAAGGATGGCAATGCTCAGTGTCATGACCTGGTGCCCCTTGATGGAAGGCACAAAAGAGGTCCGGGCGATACCAAATAGGCAGCACATCCGGCACCTGAGGAGGTGGCCTGGTTTGAGCAAGATTCTTCTTGAGCAAGATGGGGAGCAAATTCGCATATTTCATAGGTATTGGGTCACATTGCGATGCTTTCCGAACCTGGTTCTGAGGAATAAACTGCTGAGGAACCTGATTCTGAGGGATAAACTTCCGAGGAGCCTGATTCTGAAGAATAACTTGTCGAGAAACTTGTTGTCGAAGCCGTCTTGGGCACAAAGGCTGATCTTTCGTAACCCTCAACAAGGATACCAAGCTAGTTAACTTCTCTACTTCAGCCCGAAGTATTGTTACCTCTCCACAAAGCTCGTGGACCTCCTGCTCAAGCTGATCCATCTTTTGTGTTTGCACGAGTGTTTGCATATGCGAGCCGAGTTTGGATGAAGACATCGGACCACTTTACTGATGGAAATACCTTTTATTGAGAAGACACAAAGTGAGACACGGACTAGAAACTATGAATGCAAAATGATGCATGATATGTTTATGCAAAAGATTTTTTTTTTTTGAAGGACTTATGAAAGTAAATTGTAAACATTATAGAGGAACATGGTTTCATTTGAAAATTAGAAAGACATTACAATCGATTCTTTTTTCAAAAGGTAAGAACGAAACCAAGGAAAAAAAGTTCTTAACAAAAGCGAAAGCTTAGTTAAGATTTTTGAAGTTGTATTTCATGGTGTTCATTCTCACAAGGCCCATTCCTTTGATGTTTAGAGAAAAACTTGGTTAAGTCCTCCTATTCTTGATGGAAAAGTTGTTTATGAATGAATGCATGTATGCATGACTATGCTAAAGTACATAGAATACATGGTGAGGTTAAGTCCACATATTGCAGCCAAGGGTAACAACGCAATTTGGTAATGACTATGGTTTGAATTGCACTTGTAACATGGGTTCTACCAAGGTTCCCAAATTACAACCACTTTTATGAATGTATCGGTGCTCAGGAATGCTCCTAGTCAAAGAGCATTCACAAAGAGGTCTAGTTTGAGTGTAGTATCACGTGTCGACCAAGTTTCAAGAACGCTCTTGATTTAGCCACCGCACTACGTCCTAAAAGGCTAAGATGGGTTAAAGGTAACTATGGTTCACGGCTTCACGGGACACATCACATTGAAAGTAATAAAGTCGAAACGAATGCTCATGTTAACAAGAACACTACCTTCCGTGAGGCCTCCGCTGATTGGGGTTGTATCACGTGTATACATAACTCAAGAATGCTCTTGGTATGGCATTATGATCATACCACCGTCCTATCTTATGTTTCCCTCAAGCCCGGGTGTAGGACTTATCTCACCACTCACGCTAAGAGTAAACAAGTTAGCATATATATACAAGGTATAAGCAATAATAAAGCACAAGTAAAGAAAGGCAAGGTAGGCTTAACCCACTTAGGAAATTAACCTCCCCAGCAGAGTCGCCATTTCTGTGCTCGTGATTTTCGGGTATCAATCCATTAATTGGCTTTGAACCGTCAATCTTTGAACTCTCAATTTTTATTCGTGGGAAGGGAAAAAATGAGTAAAAACCCTTTAAGAGATCAAGGTTTGGGGCTGGTTTCGATTAGGGAAAGTGTTAAGCACCGTAAACGACTTCGGTACTCCGAAGGAGCCTCTCACCTAAATTATCTTCTGCTAATTAACTGCTTAATTATTTGTAAAATACTGTCTAATGTCTAAATGAAAGAATGGAGGGAGAAGAAGTATGTTTTTTGTTGTTTTTATTGATTTGGAAAGATATTAATCTTTTGCCTACATACCTAAGAAATGGGATCAAAATCATGTAGTTCATCTTGAAAATTTCTTTGATGAGTTAGATTAAATTTAAAGCTTTTGAAAATATTTTGAGAGGATTAAGAGGCCGAAAGGCATAGAAGATAAAAAATGTGAGGTTGTTTGATTTTATTTGCAAAAGATAAGTTTAGGTGTAAATTAAAGTTGTTTAGAAATTTGATTAAGAAAATAAAAGGAAAAATCTCTTGGGTTAAAATCCAAGGTATCTTAAGAAAAATACTTTTGGTGTTTTTGATTATTTGACTTTTTTAGGAAAAGGATCTTTTTAACTAACGGTAAAAACTAAACGTAAAACGTAACAGAAAGCGTAAAAAGTAAAAAACCCAAACCTAAAATTACTAGTTGTTCAATTTTAAGGCAATTATATGTCGAGTTTTTAGTCCTAGTTTGTCACTAATTCATTTCTAGCCTCGGGAGCGGTCACCGCATAATGCGGTAAATAAAGTGTGGTGTCGGTGCATATTCTCATTATTTTGATATTTACATAATTCCCTAAATACATTCTAAGGTCTTGCATAAAAATAAATGACAAGCGATAAAAAATAAATGACATCAAATCCTAATCACATACTAAAAATAATAAAAATACATAAATAAAGGAAATGACAAGAACTAAATAATAATACATAAGATGAGGGAGGAAAATAAAAATAACAAGGTAAAGCATAGAATAAATAAATAAACGATGACAAGAACATAAATAAATAAATAGATGTCAAGTAGTAAAAAAAACTTTAGTGAATTTATGAGGAAAAAAGTTTAAGTAAAAATATTCTAATGGTAAAAAAGAAGTAGTGTGAATGGTAAAAAAGAAAAGAAATAGGCTATAAAACTCACATCAAATCTGAGCCATTTGATTGATCAAAAGGCTCAGATCTGATTTCAAAGTAACAGATCATGGCCTTACAAAAGAGGAATAAAAATAAAATCAAATTACTAAAAATCCAATCCATCAGATTGTAGATTAGATGGTTAAGCAACTCAGGAACATGATAACACAACACAAATAAAAACATATGAGCACAAAAGGTCCAGGAGACACAGTAGCCGTTAGATCATGAGATCTAATGGTTGGGAGCAAAGCAGCGGTCCAAAGAGAGATAAACCCGGTTCATTTTAAAAAAACCCGGTTTGGAATGGCCTACAAATATAAGGGCCCGGTTTTTTCCTTCATTCTTAATCCTTCTCTCTCTCTCTAGACTGCAACTCTCCTCCTTCTCTCTACATTCGAAACTGGGAATGGGATGAACAGAGGTGCCGAAGAAGATGAACATTCATCTTCTCCGGTGGGTTATGATGTTTCCGGCGCGGTGGCCGGTGAGCCACCACGGTGGCGCCTCCGCACCGAAAACTTATAACTCCCTTTTTTAAAAAAAATTTACATCAATTTTTTCCTCTCTTCCTCCCCTTTACAGATCCGGCTTTATTTTTCAAAAAACTAATACATGAACCCTAGATCTAAATTTCTTTTTTTGAAAATTTTGAAACAAAAACTCACAAATCAAACCCAAAAAAAAAAATTCAAACAGTCCGCGTGTTTAAGTAAGAGCTTGTATTGCTACCTTTTTTCAGAAACAGAGGGGAAGGACGAACGAAAAACTTTCGAATCCTGAGGTTTTTTTTTTCGGATTTGCCTTGTATAACCTTATACCGTACTTGCTTCAATTTCTTGTTCTGGATTCGATTTGGTTTATGATATCAGTGTGGGATTTGGCTTGGTTGGTGATATTAGTGCTGGATTCGGTTTGGTTTTGTAACACCCCGTTTTCCCAGCATAAAAATTTCTTTAAAAAGATAATCATATATCAGAGTAAACACATAAACAAGGCATCACATTCTCAAACATCTTAAGTAATGAATAAATATTTCATTAAACTCTTCATAAAGGTAGTCATAAAACGTTACTCATTTATTGTAGCGGAAAGTCATAAAAGTCATCTCAAAAGTCTTTGGCACGCATGCCTCGTCAACATCTCAGAAAAATCCTCAAAATAACATAATCATAATAAATAACATAATACGCAAGGAACAGAGAAAATATAAGTAAAGTTTCCCCATCCCGTTACGTATCAGAGCGCCTAGACACAACACGGGACACCTCACACGATAGCACCTAGTCTTGGTTACCTGCACTTGCCCACAAGGCGGCAATTCCAGCAGAAGGGGTGAGATTCACAAATAATTATATTAAACATGTAATTAAATAATCACAATCAACAATCGAACACAATTCAACATATCACGGATAATCATCTAGCATATAAAGCATCAACTTAAACAATACTTCATTTAGCATCATCATAATCATCATCATAAACATCTTAATAAACATCTTAGACGACTCGACTCGACTACATCACTTGACTATGCAACCCTAACGTCTTATATGCATGTGGTACCAATCCAGGGCATGAGCCCTCGTCGCTATGAGTATAAATATACTCCCAAGCATAAGCCTTCGTCGCTGGTGAGCAAAGCTCCAGGGCATAAGCCCTCGTCGCTGGTGAGTAAAAACTCCAGGGCATAAGCCCCCATCATAGAATGAGTATGCATGAGACTCAACATACTTTAACTTAAACAAGTTAACATCATAAACGTCGCAGAACATCTTAATCATCATAGACTGACACATGCAGCAACTATACATAAGTACACAGCAACATGGCAGCAAGTACATCACAAGGTATAACATCAATATAGCAAACATCGCATGTAAATCAAGTATTCATCACTTATTCGATTCATATATCACATATAAGCATCATAAAATCATCACGAACCATCTCAATCATCGTGTATCATCATTACAGATTATAATAAACATCATTAAAAGTCTCTTAAGCTACCCCAAGGTCATCTCTCAAGGTCATATGCGACTACAGGTCGCAAACAGAACAGGTTCCAAATTCTGACAAAACTCGCTATGGCGAGTGGGATTGCTCGCCTCGCGAGCTCTAGGGGACTGCTCGCTATGGCGAGTTTGGTTGCTCGCCTCGCGAGCGAACTAGGTCTACTCGCCGCGGCAAGATGCATAGCTCGCCTAGGCGAGCGATGAACAGGTTGCTTACGGATTCTGCGAAAATTCACTCAAAGGGTCCCAAATTCATCAACTTAAACGTCTAAACTCTCAAAAACATCAATGTTATGATTAATCTACGTTCTGTACTCATCCTAAACATCTGTTCTACAGCTTTATGGCCTAATTCATGATTTTTCTCCACTTTTAACCTAAATTCCAAATCTCTCAAACAGCCCTATGATTGCTAATTCCTGATTAGATGAATTACAGAATAATATAATTAAATTGCTAGGCTCACCCTTACCTGATATAAGCAGAAATCGCAGCCCTCAAAGGTCACTTCTCTTCACTTGGCCGTTTGCTCACTTTTTTCCAAAACTCAGTAACGCGTGTTACTGACTTCTAACCTAATTTCCCTCTATATACTCCCAACAAATCTTATCTTATTCACTCTTTCTCCCACATAACTCTCTGAAATCCAAAACTAACCCACAACTAAATATTTTATTTTATTTTCAAATCTTATTTTATTAAACAATAAAATAAGTCACCACATCACATAAAATCATATTAGATCTTAAATCAACCTCGCATAATATATTAATAAATGTATCTAGACTCCTCAAATAATTCAAATAATCAAATAATCAAAAATGGGCGTTACAGGTTTGTTCTTGTGAAAAAGAAAATTGAAACGTGATTGTTGCTGGAAAAACTTGTGAAAAGCATTGAGGTTCATGAAGAACACATGCGGCTGTTCATAGTGTTCTTGGGATTGTTCACAAATTTTGTGAGTTTTTGTGATTTGATCTGAAAAAACAAGAAAGGGAAATGAAATTAGGGTTTACTGATTTATGGTGCGGCTGTGTACAGTATTTCTGACTCTCCTTCTCTGACGCGTGAACTGTGCTTTAAATAGTAAAATATCTCTGATACCTGCAATTGACCAAATTACCCCTGCAGAGACTTGGAGAAAAAGTTGGACCAGGACCAATAATATGATGACATGTGGACTAAAAAGATAAAGACTAAAGATTCTTGGACAATTAAAATGAAAAACAAAAATTAATCTATTAAAGAGAATGAAAATTGAATTAAAAAAATTAAAAATATGAAATAATAAAAAGAAATAACAAATTAAAAAAATAAAAAAAAAATTATAAAAATGTCCCTTCAGAACCAAACAAAATGAGGTATTTTAAAATACCTCTCTGCCGAAATTTCGTCTGAAACGACAAGATTTCTCGGCTCTTTAAAAGACAGATCAAAATAATAAAATGAAAATTAAAATGCGTATAAAATAGAATTTTGGAAATACGAACAAAATGAGAGGTAAAATGCAGATAAAATGCGGGAAAGAACACACAATAAAAATGCGAATAAAATGAGCAAAAAGCGGGGACCTGGTCAAAATTTGGGGTATGACAGATGTATATGCCAGTTGTTGATAGAAGCCAAAGCAATAACAGTTTCGACATTAGTGAGTTTGGCAACTAGTGAATAAGTGTCAAAATAGTCCAATCCTTCAACTTGATTGTAACCTTTGGCTACCAATCTAGCCTTGTATCTCTCTATGGTTCTATCAGCATGATGCTTGATTTTGTATATCCACCTGCAACCTATAGGTTTGATGTTTGGTGGTAAATCCACCAATTTCCATGTGCCATTATTTTCAAGAGCTGTAAGTTCAGCTTGCATTGCTTGTTGCCAACAAGTGTGTTTGCTTGCTTCATCATATGTTGTCTGCTCAATGTGTGAATCAAGTGATAAGGAATAAGCACAATGAGAGGGAGACACATTAGTATATGATAGGGAATCAGATATGGGGTATTTAACATTGACAGATAAAGCAGGAAATGAAGCAGACACAATATTACAGACATAGTCTTGTAAATGAGAAGGAGGGTTGATGGTTCTGGTAGATTTTCTAATGATGGAGGGTGAAATAGGTGGTGTAGGTTCAATAAAGGGTGGCTCAAGATCAATAAAAGGTGAAGGTGGATTATGGGAAATGACAGAATCAAAGTTACTTGCAGTACAAGCTTCTGATGGAAAATAGTCCCAAGTAGTGGTAATGGATAGGGGGTTTGATGGATAAAGTAAAATGTGTTCATGATATTGAACATGTCTAGATATATGAATTTATTTAGAATGAATGTCTAAAAGAACAGAACCTTTGAAACCAATGGAGTAACCTAAAAAAACAGATTTTCTGGCTCTAGACAAAAGTTTGGATCTTTGTGCTTGAAGAGTGGATGAGTAGCATAAAGAACCAATTACTTTGAAAGATTCAATATCAGGAACTTTATTGTAAAGTAACTGATAGGGTGATTTATTGTGAAGTGTAAGAGAAGTCACTCTATTGATGATAAAGGTAGCATGAAGGAGAGCATATGACCAATAGGAAGCAGGAAGTTTGGATTGATATAGGAGAGCTCTACCTACATTGAGAATGTGTTGATGTTTCCTTTCAACCCTACCATTCTGCTGGGGGGTCTCAACACATGACCTATGATGTAAGATACCTTTGGAAGCATAAAAGGAGTGAAGGAGAAATTCAGGACCATTATCAGACCTGGTGGCTTTGAGTGTGATATGGAATTGGTTTTCTATGAGGGAAATGAAATTTTTAACATGTTGAGAGACTTCAGACTTGGATTTTAACTGAATTAGACAACATCAGAACTTCAATTTCTTCAATTTTGAGGCACTTTCAGAACACTCTCTAACCTAATCAATAAAGTTGAATTGTTTTAACAAATTCATGCAGAAAACAATTCTTCATGAACATTTATAAAAGAATCAACAAACCGTTAATTCAACATAGTTAGTTTCATCCTGGATTTGTAGTCGAATCCCTGCTGTTAACTCCGGAAGCAACATATGATTTTTTTCGAGATCCAGATCTGCGTGAATTTTTGAATTGAATATATTAATTTTGTTTGAAGTGAAGGAGGAGAGAAGAAGGAATGAGGAAGGAGAGAAGAGAATAGAAGGAACGTGAGAGAAGAGAAGAGAGAAGGAGGAAGGAGATAAGAGAAGAGAAGGAACAGGAACGTAAGAGAAGAGAGGAAGGAGGAAGGAGAGATAAAAAAAAATTGGGTTTTAATTTTTTTTTGTTTTTTTTTTCTCGGTTTTATTTGAAGTATTTATGAATGTATGAATATTATTGATGAAGATGAAGAAGATGAACAAAAGGAAAACAATTAGGTGTTGATGGTGCACTATTAAATACAATGGACGTGCAATCAAATCGTTAAAATCAAATCATAAAAATTAGGCATTAACAAACTAACGGAATGGACCAAATTGAATAACGGAGCAAAAGTTGACGGACCAAAATGCTGATTTTAAGACTTATGGGACCAAAATGAAAACTGAGAATTAGTTGAGGGACCAATGAACTAATTTAGCCAATAATAATTGTAACTGTGCTATCATGTCATTGCACACTTCTAGTACCGATTGCATTTTTGTGGAAGGAGAGTCTGAAGTTCACCTATCGTCAATGGCAAAGGTGATTCATGCTTTACATCACCATTTTATTGTTGTTATTTCAGCCCACCCCCTGAAAACTCTCCTTTTTCAGGTGACGCTAGATGACAATATCTCGGTAACTGGGTATGATTCATTCTCAATCTTATTTGGTGCTCCTCACCAGATAGTTTTAAATATAGTTCGTACATTATTATTGAACATCCATGGTAAACCTTAGTATTGTTGGAGTTATCGTATGAAATTTAACATATCATGCATTATCAATGCACATTTTCATTGAGAAAGGGTGGCCTTTATTTGGAAACAAAATATCATTGTTGGCAAAGTAATCTTGTGCACCAATAACTCTAAATATTTTGGAACTTATGGTGCAATATAAAGGTGTTGGATATTTGTGTGTTGGCTTCACTTTTGCTAAAACAAATATTTATGTATGATGTTGGATACAATGTTCCAACATCTTGGCACGGTTCAGTGAGCCCTGTTTATGTTGCTTGATTTACACACGCTTTATCTATTTAAGGAATCCATGCATTTATTCTTGTTGGTCAAACTGCATGTCTTTAATAGAGAATTAGATGGTTTGTTATTTCCTAAAGTTGTGGTAACTATTTAGGAAACTTTGGATGTGTTTGGTTTGTTCCTAAAGATGTTCCTACTTTTTAGGAGTTGCCATATTTGTTACTGATTCTTGTGTAACTGATCACCGTTTGATCTGGTTTGTTCTGAAGCCCAACAAGATGTTATAACCCATTATTGCTTCAGTATAAATACAATACTACAAGACCTAATTCACCACCGAAGCCGTCATTGAAGATTAGTGCTATTTTAGGGTTTTTAGTCATTGTTTTTGTGAGCCTTTCTTGTATCACCTTGATACATGTTAATGACTGTTTTTTATTGAGTTGTAAATTGTGTATTACTCCAAAGCTGTGAAGCACGGAGGTAGGTAGTTTGTTCACAACTCAAAAGCTGTGAAGCACGGAGTTAGGTAGTTTTGTTTGAAGGTAACTTCATCTTTTGTTGTGTTGATAACCTGAAAATCACAGGGGCTGTGATTGGTTGTAGGGAGTGAGATGGGATCTCAAATCTAGGAGTTCCTAGGTTGAAGTCAATACGGATAGGTCCTAGGTCTTTAGTGTAAACGAGGAGTTTGCTAAGAGCTAGAGAATAAGGACTACACTAGAGGATTTTCTTCCTGGCTTGGTAGCCTCCAGGTAGGTGTGTTTGTCACCAAACTGGGTTAACAAACTCACTGTGCCATTCACTTTCTTGTCTTTTATTTTGTTGCTTTATTTATGTCCACTGCTAGCACGATGTTCTAAGCATCTCATTCAACATCTGTAATTTGTGCCAAGTGTTGGAACATCTTGTAGAACATTATGTTGCTAGCCAGCCAGAATTTCAAAAGGAAGTAGCAGAAGTTACTCACTTTGTAATTTAATCCACATAGGCATGGGCGTAGTTGGTATGTATTTATATCTAGCTATCCCAAATAATAAACATTAAGCTACCCCAAACAAATTTAGTTGTCGAAAATTAGCATAAATTTAAAATATTTTATTTTTTGGTTGTAGTTGGCCCTTGCGAAAATTTCTTGCTAGCTTCGCCGCTGCACATAGGTTTATTTGTGTTTCATCCTCTTCTCAGCTCTCATGTCTGCCCCCGTGATTTTGGAATTCTTCGTATTATATAATGAAGTTACTCAATTTGACAAAAATAGCTTCATTCTTTTCAAGAGCTGATTAGTTTGATGTTCTATACTATATCTTTTAGTTGTTAAAGTCTTGGAATACTCAACCGCAAGTTTTACATGTGCATTACTTCATTTGAATATTTTAGGAGGACCAACATCTGAAACACGCGGAGTTTAAAATTTGAGCATTCAGTACTGGACTATTCGGGGTTGTGCATTCGCTGGTGTTAATTACGGTGGAAGCACTGATTTGTTTCTCACGCTTTTTTCAGATGTGGTTTGTCTCTCACCTTAACTTTCCAACAAAATAATGTTCTAAATTTTTCAGATGTGGTTTGTCTCTCACCTTAACTTTCCAACAAAATAATGTTCTAAATTATAAAATGCTATTTGGATGGTTATTTCAGGGAGTACAGGGACCGGCTTAAACGACGCTGGGGAATAGTGTATGTTAATGACTGTTGTAGTTGTGCTACATATTTGGTAATTGTTTTTTTCATACATTTGTTGCTAATGGGTACGCTGTAAGAGTGGTTACAAAATCTGTTATCTAGGCGAACACCGAAAAAGTTGACGGGGAGCGGCTGTGTATAACAGGAGGCTTTACTGGTGGATATACCACCTTAGCTGCACGTTGATATATTTTCTTGTCCCATTATTTTATTTCAAGGACTGGAGGATAACGTTAGCAACAATGAATTTTTAACAACCCATTTCTATATCTAAATCTAGTTAACAAATCAATAAATTTTAGTTCATTAACCAAGTTCTACGCATTGCAGGTTGTGTGCCACCAGATCAAGGTCGAAAAATTTATCAGTTATGATGTATAGGTACGGGTACGGGTACCGATACATATTACGGTAAATTTTTAAAAATGAAGGTACAGGTACGTTGGTATAAAACATCAAAAAAATGATTTTCAAGTGAATTACTACACTTCCATCATCATATTGCTTGAGAGTTTTTTTTTTTTTTTGTGCATCCTCTCTACTATTTTCATCAAAAGCAAGATAATTTTGGTTATTTTTTCAACTTCCGTATGTTTTTGCTGCACCAACTACAATGAAATAACTAAGTAAAAAATAGGTACAGTTGAACGGTTCGGTACTAAGTTACGAGTACCATACGTGTACCCGTTACGAGTGTGTAACCGGTACCGGTACTTCTCCATGTTTGGAGTACCCATGCTTCAGAGTTTATCAGGTTTTGAAGGAAAAAGGTGTGCTAGTTTCTCTTGTTGAGTATGAAGGCGTGAAGGTGGGAAAAACACAAGAAGGGGAGGTTGAATTGTGTTAGCTTTTTTTCGATTTCTCCTACTGAAGTCATTGATCAGAAGCAGTTAGAGTACAACTTCTGAAGTGATGTTCAGATTCTAAATGCAGCGGATAAAAACAGAGAGAGGGAAAGAAGAAAGACACCATGCAATTATACAGGTTCCTTCCACAAACCGGAAGTAGTCTTGTCCCCCTTGCACTTCCAAAGAGAGTTCACTAAAATGTAATATCTGATTACAAATGTTCACTGCTAAAACTAGCAAGAGATTTCAAATTACTCAAGCACAAATGCAAGAGATTTCCTATGCTCTTGAACACAATCAAGAGACTTCTATGCTCAAGCACAACTGCAAAAGACTTCCAATCAAACAGAATTACAAAAAAAAAATGTTTGAGGTTGAACACTTGATATACAATCAGTGGTGTTCACAACACAAATCAGATACAGACTCTTAAGACTCTAGAATTTCTAAGATATGAACTTTGGTAAGAAATTATAAGTGAATTTTTGATGCAGAACAATTTCAAAAGAGGTTCAGCGCTTTTAAATTGTTGTTGAGTCTCTCACAATTCTCTAAGTCTTCACTCATTTATGTAGAGGTGTGAAATAGACGTTGTGAAATGGCAGCACATCAAAAAGAGTCATTTGAAGCTTTGATCAATCACCAAAGATCTTTTGTCTGATATGGTTATTGTCCTATGAAGGATCAATTTCAAATCCATTCCAAGTCTGAAGGAACATTGATGCAGGCTGATGACATGATGTCATTACGTAATTTTTATGTATATATTATCACATTATGGAGTTCACAAGGCAACTTAAACAGCAAGAAAAGCAAGAAAATGGAAGAAAAAGGTCAAGTCACAAAAACGTGTCACGTTGGCTGAAAAACGTAACACGATTTCACTAGGCAGAACGCATGTTTTTGGAATTAAGGAGAACCTGTCACGTTGGCTAAAACGTTACACGATTTGTGAAACCCTAATTTTGTTTCTTGTTACACAAGGAAAAACGTGTCACAATTTACTTAAAACGTGACACGTTTAGGCGAAATTCTGTGCCTATTTAAGCTGAAGTCTATTCCGAAAACGAGGGTTACGAATCTTGGAGAGCAAAGTGCGATTTTGACATCAAGGCGACTGCAAGGATGACGATTTCTTCATCCTTGTACCAGTTTCATGTATGTTTTACTGATTCAATTGATTATGTTATTTGTAAACATTGTTATGAGTAGCTAAATCTCTTAGAGATTGGATCCGAGATAATTCTGTGTAAACCCTAATTGATTTTATGTTGCTGTGATGAAACTCTATTTTATATTAATGATTATTTAGTCTTTATTCAATTCAATTGTTCTTAATGCTTTTTATATCCTGATCAAATATAAATATGTTTTCGTGAGAATGAATGACTACTGTAACAGCCCGTTTTTAGCGTTTGTTTTATTTTAATTATTTTATTTCGTGCGTTATGTTAACTGTGTGCATTTTTATATGTTTGTGCATTTGAGGGGTAATTAGTGATTTTATGAGGATAGTGTTTTATCATTTATTTTAAGATAGAGCCGTTTTATTAATTAAGTTGTCGGAGCGCGATAATTAATTAGAAGCCGAGATTATTAATTAGTTACCGTTGGTGTGTTGTTAGTAGATTAGTGTGAGCCCATTTATTTGTGTTTAAGGCCCATTAAGGGAGAGGGAGTATATAAGCTTAATCTTTAGTGACTAGGGTTAGAAACTTTGTTCTTTTTTTCTCACAAACACAAGAGGAGGCACTTGGGGATAGAGAGAAGAACAAGAGAAAGGGTTGGAGAGCTAGAAGAGGGTTACACTCATAGGAGCTAAATTGAAGCTAGAATTGTTGATTCTTGGTGCTAGAGGTAAGGGGGTTAGGCTTCACTCATAATTCATAATTTTTGCATTCTTCCCATTTTTGTGGAATTGTTGGATTGAATCTATTGATGTAAATTCGTGCATAGTTGTTGTTGTTATGTTTGAGAACATGAAATGCATGATAAATGTGTGGCTATATGTGAATTAACATGTTGAAATGCATAAGTGTTGGTGCTTTGTGTTCTTGAGCAAATTTGATGAAAAATGAAGTTGTGATGTTGGATTGAGCATGAAATGATGTTCATTAGTTGTTATTGATGATTGTTAAACTATTGGAATCGAATTAGTGTAACTGGAATCATTGTTTTTGGATTTGAGATGAAATTTGTGGTTGTGTTGGTGTTTTGGGAAAATTTCATGATTTTGGTGAAAGATGTTGAATTGTTGTTTTCTAATGCATGATTCATGTTTGTTTTGATGCATTATAACTATATTGACCCATAAACACTTTCTGGAACTTGTTTTGGTGAATTGGGGTTTTGAAAATTGAGTTTTGGGGTGAAAAAGGGGTTAAAACCGAGAGGTTCTGGTCTGCCCAGATGAAGCTTCGCTTGAAGCGAGCTCCAAGCGAGCTCCAAGCGAGATGCATCTGTGCTTACTGGAACAATCTCGCTTCAAGCGAGATGATTTCGCTTCAAGCGAAATTGACCTGTTCCAGCCTCCTTTGAACTTTGTTCCGTGAACCTTTGGGGCTTTCCGAACATTTCTTAACACTTATTTCAACCCATATAAACATTATTTGCATCTATAAACCTACTGGAACAACATTCGAATCGAATTGGAAAGATTTTTGAAAGATTGAACTTGAAACTTGAAAATGGTCAAGAACACGGATTTTCCGGAACTTGATTCTTTTCAAGGAAACCAAGTAGGATTATACTTGAATAATATTTATATGATTTATAAGGATGATTATGACTGTTTCCATGGATTGATTACTTGATTTGCTTTGAAAACTTATAACTTTGGAAAAGTGGCAAAAGTGAGACGAACTTCATGAATTTTGTGTATTCTTCATATGTGGCCGATGAAATGCTCATGAAACCTCTACTGTACATATATGTGACTTGTGAGGATACATGGCATAGGCAATTGAGCTTGTTATTTGGTTTTGGTTCATAACTTCAAATATTTTCAAAGTTGTGAAATGTGAGACGAACTTGTGCGAACACGCCTTGAAGTTATTTAAATTGTGGAACCTTCTTGTATACGGATATATATGTTTAATCTCATACTTGTGATTGGGTGATTAGATGTAAATGATGTTGTATATCATGATTGTATGAAATTGTTTTCCTTACCCGAATGGTTGAAGAATTTGGTTGTATATGGTGAACTATTAGAGGAAGATAATATTATTGATTGAATACTTGTTTATTGGTGATGAGTGTATGTATGTGCAATTGTTGGTGTGTACATACTTGATTAAGTGGTGTTGGTGATAATTGCATAGTTGTTATGCCCGTTTTGGTGATAATTGCATAGTTGATTGTGCATGGTGTTGGTGACAAATGCATGAGTATGTATGCATAAGTTGTGGTGATTTAACTATGTGAGCATATGAGTGGTGTCGAATCATATGTTCATGCATTCATGATTTGGTGACGGACTTATGTCCAAGGTGATGGTGTTACACCTAAGGTGACGGACTTGGTGTCCAATATGTAAGGCAGGCGTGAACCTTACATAGCGATGGCAGTTGCATCGTGAGGGTGACGACCCTGAGGTGACTTTGGTACCACATGCATCTAGAATGAGTCTAGGACATTGCATGTGTCTTGTCGAGTATTTTCATTGAGTTGTGCATTATGGATGCGGTGTGAATAAATGTTTCTTGAGTTATGGTTGTGATGGATACTTGATACATGTGAACTCGGAATGATATAATTATGGTGAATAATACAAGTATATGTATTGACTTTGTTGTTTATCATTCTTGAAAATATATATGTATACATCTTTCAATTGAAATGATCCTGCTTACTTGTTTATGGATTATGATGATGTAATGCTAACCCTCAGTGGTTTACCACCTGCCTTTCCGTATGGACGGGTAGATGGAGTGCAGGATGCTTAGTTGCTTGCTTTGATGTTGCCGAGGAGCGGGCGTTCCTCTTTTGTTTTGTGCAAGTGTCTAGATTAGGGCTCTGATCTAGGGTTGTACTTGCATGTTACTTTTTATTTCCTATGACTATGTAGTTTTGGAGTTGAGATCTAATTGTTATGAGTTTGAGATCATGTGTTATTTATCATGAGATTTTGGAGATGTTATTTACATGGTTTACATATATTCCGCTGCTATGCTTATGTAATTGATAAATTATCCATGTTTGATTTGGATTTGTTGGTGACGTAACATCTATTTCTTGCATATGCTCTGATGTATTCTCGCGTTTATCGTTTATTAGAAATAGGGTGTTACAAGTTGGTATCAGAGCCTGGTTAGTCTTGTCCGGACCAGAACTAGTTTTATTACCTATTGTATTCGAATGGTATGTTGAGTTACCTTCGATACTTTGTGTTGTTGTTCTTACCTGTTGCTTGGTTGTTGTTGTTCCCGTTGTATGCGATATGTACGGAAGTACTATCGGTACTTGTTGTGTTGTTCCGTTCTTTTAGGTGGGTTTGAGCGTAGTGGGGGAGTAGAAGAATGCTTCGGGTTTGTTTGGTTTGGCAAGGGAGGTATCTTGGCTGCGGAAGCTCAGTTGGTTGTGGTTTGTGTTTTGGTTGTGTTAACCTTGAGTTAGATTTGGTTTGTTTGCCGTTGAAGAATATGGATGTGATTTTTGGTATGGATTGGATGTTGACTTTTGGTGTAAACATCAATTGTTTAACTAAGAGTATCATGTTTTCGAAGCCGGTAGCTGAGGAGAGTGGAAGATTCTTAACCGCGGAGCAAGTGAAGAAGTCTCTAGATGGTTAAGCTAGTGTGTTCATGATGTTTGCTTCTTTGAAGGAAAGTGGTGGGAAAGGTGTTAGTGACTTGCCGGTAGTGCAAGAGTTCCCAGAAGTGTTTCCGGATGATGTTTCAGATGTACTGCCGGAGAGAGAAGTTGAGTTTGCAATTGATTTGGTACCAGGAACGAATCCTATTTCGATTGCACCGTATCGGATGTCTGCATCAGAGTTGGGGGAGTTGAAGAAGCAGTTGGAAGAATTGCTTGAAAAACAGTTCATTAGGCCGAGTGTGTCGCCGTGGGGTGCTCCAGTGTTGCTAGTTAAGAAGAAAGATGGGAGCATGAGGCTATGTGTGGATTATCGGCAGTTGAACAAGGTGACTATCAAGAATCGGTATCCGCTTCCGAGGATCGATGATTTGATGGATCAGTTGGTTGGTGCAGTGGTGTTTAGCAAGATTGATTTGAGGTCAAGATATCATCAGATAAGAGTGAAGGCAGAAGATGTGTCTAAGACTGCGTTCAGAACGAGGTATGGTCACTATGAGTATTCTATGATGCCATTTGGTGTGACTAATGCGCCAGGTGTTTTCATGGAGTATATGAATCGGATTTTTCATCCTTACTTGGACCAATTTGTGGTAGTGTTCATCGATGATATTTTGGTGTATTCGAAGTCCGAGGAGGAGCATGTTGAGCATTTGAGGATTGTGTTGCAAGTTTTGAAGGAGAAGAAGTTGTGTGCTAAGTTATCGAAGTGTGAATTCTGGTTGCGGGAAGTGAGTTTCCTTGGTCATGTGATTTCAAAAGGTGGTATTGCAGTAGATCCGTCGAAGGTTGGTGCAGTGTTGCAGTGGGAATCGCCGAAGTCTGTTTTTGAAGTTCGAAGTTTTCTTGGTTTGGCGGGTTACTATCGGAGGTTCATTGAGGGATTCTCTAAGTTGGCGTTGCCATTGACGCAGTTGACTCGGAAAGGACAAGCTTATGTTTGGGATGCTGAGTGTGAGAAGAGTTTTCTTGAGTTGAAGAAGAGGTTGACTTCAGCCCTAGTGTTGATTTTGCCGAATCCGAAGGAATCTTTTGTTGTGTATTGTGATGCTTCGAAGATGGGTCTTGGTGGTGTGCTTATGCAGAATCGTCAAGTTGTAGCTTATGCATCGAGGCAGTTGAAAGTGCATGAGAGGAATTATCCGACTCATGATTTGGAATTAGCAGCCGTTGTGTTTGTTTTGAAGATTTGGAGGCACTATCTTTATGGTTCTAAGTTTGAGGTGTTCAGTGATCACAAGAGTTTGAAGTATTTGTTTGACCAGAAAGAGTTGAATATGAGGCAGAGGCGTTGGTTGGAATTTCTTAAGGATTATGATTTTCAGTTGAACTATCATCCAGGAAAGGCGAATGTTGTGGCAGATGCTTTGAGTAGGAAATCTTTGCATATGTCAGCTTTGATGGTTAAGGAATTAGAGTTGATCGAGCAGTTTCGGGATTTGAGTTTGGTTTGCGAGTTAACACCCGGAAGTGTGAAGTTGGGAATGTTGAAGTTATCAAGTAACATCTTGGAAGAGATCAAGAGTGGTCAGAAAGAGGATTTGAGACTTGTAGACCGTGTGGTGTTGGTTAACCAAGGCAAGGGTGTGGATTTCAGATTGGATCGAAATGGTGTCTTGATGTTTCGTGATCGTGTGTGTGTGCCAGATGTGCCTGAGCTTAAGAAGCGTATTTTAGACGAAGGTCATCGGAGTAGTTTGAGTATTCATCCAGGAGCGACGAAGATGTATCAAGATTTGAAAAAGTTGTTTTGGTGGCCTGGGATGAAGAAGGATATAGCCGAGTTTGTGTATGCTTGTTTGGTTTGTCAGAAGTCGAAGATTGAACATCAGAAACCGTCAGGTTTGATGCAACCGTTGTTTGTGCCAGAGTGGAAGTGGGATAGTATCTCTATGGACTTTGTTGGAGCTTTGCCAAGGACTGTGAAGGGTTTTGATTCGATTTGGGTGGTTGTTGATCGGTTGACGAAGTCAGCGCATTTTATTCCTATCAAGACCGGTATGTCTGCTGCAAAGTTGGCTGAGATCTACATTGAGCAGGTTGTCAGGTTGCATGGTATTCCTTCTAGTATTGTGTCGGATCGGGGTCCGAGGTTTACTTCTAAGTTTTGGGAGAGCTTGCAAGTTGCTTTGGGAACTAAGTTGAGGTTGAGTTCTGCTTATCATCCTCAGACTGATGGTCAATCGGAGAGGACTATTCAGAGTTTGGAAGATTTGTTGAGAACTTGTGTTTTGGAGCAAGGTGTCAGTTGGGTAGACTGTTTACCGTTGATTGAGTTTACTTACAACAATAGTTTTCATTCTAGTATCGGGATGGCACCGTTTGAAGCTTTGTATGGGAGGAGATGTAGAACGCCGTTGTGTTGGTACGAGTCAGGTGAAAGAGCTTTATTAGGACCGGAGGTGGTGCAAGAGACTACGGAAAAGGTTAGAATGATTCAGGAGAAGATGAAAGCGTCTCAGAGTAGGCAGAAGAGCTATCATGATAAGAGGAGGAAGGATATTGAGTTTCAGGTTGGTGATCATGTGTTTTTGAGGGTGAATCCTGTGACTGGTGTTGGTAGAGCTTTGAAGTGTAGAAAGTTGACTCCTCGTTTTGTTGGACCGTTTGAGATTGTGGAGAAAGTTGGGGTTGTAGCGTATCGGATTGCGTTACCACCGTCGTTGGCAAATCTTCATGACGTGTTTCATGTGTCTCAGTTGCGAAAGTATGTGTATGATGAGTCTCATGTGGTTCAAGTGGACGAGTTAGAAGTAAGAGACACTCTAACCGTTGAGACGTGGCCAGTTAGGATTGAGGACCGAGAAGTGAAGAGGTTGCGTGGCAAAGAGATTGCTTTGGTCAAGGTGATTTGGTTTGGACCAACTGGCGAGAGTGCTACTTGGGAATCGGAGAGTAGAATGAAGGAGTCGTATCCGGAGTTGTTTCCTTCAGGTAATTTTCGAGGACGAAAATTCTTTTAGGGGGGGAGAGTTGTAACAGCCCGTTTTTAGCGTTTGTTTTATTTTAATTATTTTATTTCGTGCGTTATGTTAACTGTGTGCATTTTTATATGTTTGTGCATTTGAGGGGTAATTAGTGATTTTATGAGGATAGTGTTTTATCATTTATTTTAAGATAGAGCCGTTTTATTAATTAAGTTGTCGGAGCGCGATAATTAATTAGAAGCCGAGATTATTAATTAGTTACCGTTGGTGTGTTGTTAGTAGATTAGTGTGAGCCCATTTATTTGTGTTTAAGGCCCATTAAGGGAGAGGGAGTATATAAGCTTAATCTTTAGTGACTAGGGTTAGAAACTTTGTTCTTTTTTTCTCACAAACACAAGAGGAGGCACTTGGGGATAGAGAGAAGAACAAGAGAAAGGGTTGGAGAGCTAGAAGAGGGTTACACTCATAGGAGCTAAATTGAAGCTAGAATTGTTGATTCTTGGTGCTAGAGGTAAGGGGGTTAGGCTTCACTCATAATTCATAATTTTTGCATTCTTCCCATTTTTGTGGAATTGTTGGATTGAATCTATTGATGTAAATTCGTGCATAGTTGTTGTTGTTATGTTTGAGAACATGAAATGCATGATAAATGTGTGGCTATATGATAAATGTTTGGTAAGAAATTATAAGTGAATTTTTGATGCAGAACAATTTCAAAAGAGGTTCAGCGCTTTTAAATTGTTGTTGAGTCTCTCACAATTCTCTAAGTCTTCACTCATTTATGTAGAGGTGTGAAATAGACGTTGTGAAATGGCAGCACATCAAAAAGAGTCATTTGAAGCTTTGATCAATCACCAAAGATCTTTTGTCTGATATGGTTATTGTCCTATGAAGGATCAATTTCAAATCCATTCCAAGTCTGAAGGAACATTGATGCAGGCTGATGACATGATGTCATTACGTAATTTTTATGTATATATTATCACATTATGGAGTTCACAAGGCAACTTAAACAGCAAGAAAAGCAAGAAAATGGAAGAAAAAGGTCAAGTCACAAAAACGTGTCACGTTGGCTGAAAAACGTAACACGATTTCACTAGGCAGAACGCATGTTTTTGGAATTAAGGAGAACCTGTCACGTTGGCTAAAACGTTACACGATTTGTGAAACCCTAATTTTGTTTCTTGTTACACAAGGAAAAACGTGTCACAATTTACTTAAAACGTGACACGTTTAGGCGAAATTCTGTGCCTATTTAAGCTGAAGTCTATTCCGAAAACGAGGGTTACGAATCTTGGAGAGCAAAGTGCGATTTTGACATCAAGGCGACTGCAAGGATGACGATTTCTTCATCCTTGTACCAGTTTCATGTATGTTTTACTGATTCAATTGATTATGTTATTTGTAAACATTGTTATGAGTAGCTAAATCTCTTAGAGATTGGATCCGAGATAATTCTGTGTAAACCCTAATTGATTTTATGTTGCTGTGATGAAACTCTATTTTATATTAATGATTATTTAGTCTTTATTCAATTCAATTGTTCTTAATGCTTTTTATATCCTGATCAAATATAAATATGTTTTCGTGAGAATGAATGACTACTGTAACAGCCCGGTTTTAGCGTTTGTTTTATTTTAATTATTTTATTTCGTGCGTTATGTTAACTGTGTGCATTTTTATATGTTTGTGCATTTGAGGGGTAATTAGTGATTTTATGAGGATAGTGTTTTATCATTTATTTTAAGATAGAGCCGTTTTATTAATTAAGTTGTCGGAGCGCGATAATTAATTAGAAGCCGAGATTATTAATTAGTTACTGTTGGTGTGTTGTTAGTAGATTAGTGTGAGCCCATTTATTTGTGTTTAAGGCCCATTAAGGGAGAGGGAGTATATAAGCTTAATCTTTAGTGACTAGGGTTAGAAACTTTGTTCTTTTTTTCTCACAAACACAAGAGGAGGCACTTGGGGATAGAGAGAAGAACAAGAGAAAGGGTTGGAGAGCTAGAAGAGGGTTACACTCATAGGAGCTAAATTGAAGCTAGAATTGTTGATTCTTGGTGCTAGAGGTAAGGGGGTTAGGCTTCACTCATAATTCATAATTTTTGCATTCTTCCCATTTTTGTGGAATTGTTGGATTGAATCTATTGATGTAAATTCGTGCATAGTTGTTGTTGTTATGTTTGAGAACATGAAATGCATGATAAATCTGTGGCTATATGTGAATTAACATGTTGAAATGCATAAGTGTTGGTGCTTTGTGTTCTTGAGCAAATTTGATGAAAAATGAAGTTGTGATGTTGGATTGAGCATGAAATGATGTTCATTAGTTGTTATTGATGATTGTTAAACTATTGGAATCGAATTAGTGTAACTGGAATCATTGTTTTTGGATTTGAGATGAAATTTGTGGTTGTGTTGGTGTTTTGGGAAAATTTCATGATTTTGGTGAAAGATGTTGAATTGTTGTTTTCTAATGCATGATTCATGTTTGTTTTGATGCATTATAACTATATTGACCCATAAACACTTTCTGGAACTTGTTTTGGTGAATTGGGGTTTTGAAAATTGAGTTTTGGGGTGAAAAAGGGGTTAAAACCGAGAGGTTCTGGTCTGCCCAGATGAAGCTTCGCTTGAAGCGAGCTCCAAGCGAGCTCCAAGCGAGATGCATCTGTGCTTACTGGAACAATCTCGCTTCAAGCGAGATGATTTCGCTTCAAGCGAAATTGACCTGTTCCAGCCTCCTTTGAACTTTGTTCCGTGAACCTTTGGGGCTTTCCGAACATTTCTTAACACTTATTTCAACCCATATAAACATTATTTGCATCTATAAACCTACTGGAACAACATTCGAATCGAATTGGAAAGATTTTTGAAAGATTGAACTTGAAACTTGAAAATGGTCAAGAACACGGATTTTCCGGAACTTGATTCTTTTCAAGGAAACCAAGTAGGATTATACTTGAATAATATTTATATGATTTATAAGGATGATTATGACTGTTTCCATGGATTGATTACTTGATTTGCTTTGAAAACTTATAACTTTGGAAAAGTGGCAAAAGTGAGACGAACTTCATGAATTTTGTGTATTCTTCATATGTGGCCGATGAAATGCTCATGAAACCTCTACTGTACATATATGTGACTTGTGAGGATACATGGCATAGGCAATTGAGCTTGTTATTTGGTTTTGGTTCATAACTTCAAATATTTTCAAAGTTGTGAAATGTGAGACGAACTTGTGCGAACACGCCTTGAAGTTATTTAAATTGTGGAACCTTCTTGTATACGGATATATATGTTTAATCTCATACTTGTGATTGGGTGATTAGATGTAAATGATGTTGTATATCATGATTGTATGAAATTGTTTTCCTTACCCGAATGGTTGAAGAATTTGGTTGTATATGGTGAACTATTAGAGGAAGATAATATTATTGATTGAATACTTGTTTATTGGTGATGAGTGTATGTATGTGCAATTGTTGGTGTGTACATACTTGATTAAGTGGTGTTGGTGATAATTGCATAGTTGTTATGCCCGTTTTGGTGATAATTGCATAGTTGATTGTGCATGGTGTTGGTGACAAATGCATGAGTATGTATGCATAAGTTGTGGTGATTTAACTATGTGAGCATATGAGTGGTGTCGAATCATATGTTCATGCATTCATGATTTGGTGACGGACTTATGTCCAAGGTGATGGTGTTACACCTAAGGTGACGGACTTGGTGTCCAATATGTAAGGCAGGCGTGAACCTTACATAGCGATGGCAGTTGCATCGTGAGGGTGACGACCCTGAGGTGACTTTGGTACCACATGCATCTAGAATGAGTCTAGGACATTGCATGTGTCTTGTCGAGTATTTTCATTGAGTTGTGCATTATGGATGCGGTGTGAATAAATGTTTCTTGAGTTATGGTTGTGATGGATACTTGATACATGTGAACTCGGAATGATATAATTATGGTGAATAATACAAGTATATGTATTGACTTTGTTGTTTATCATTCTTGAAAATATATATGTATACATCTTTCAATTGAAATGATCCTGCTTACTTGTTTATGGATTATGATGATGTAATGCTAACCCTCAGTGGTTTACCACCTGCCTTTCCGTATGGACGGGTAGATGGAGTGCAGGATGCTTAGTTGCTTGCTTTGATGTTGCCGAGGAGCGGGCGTTCCTCTTTTGTTTTGTGCAAGTGTCTAGATTAGGGCTCTGATCTAGGGTTGTACTTGCATGTTACTTTTTATTTCCTATGACTATGTAGTTTTGGAGTTGAGATCTAATTGTTATGAGTTTGAGATCATGTGTTATTTATCATGAGATTTTGGAGATGTTATTTACATGGTTTACATATATTCCGCTGCTATGCTTATGTAATTGATAAATTATCCATGTTTGATTTGGATTTGTTGGTGACGTAACATCTATTTCTTGCATATGCTCTGATGTATTCTCGCGTTTATCGTTTATTAGAAATAGGGTGTTACAACTACTGACCCTAGCTTTCAACTTAGACCTAATTGAATTGTTATAATAAACATGGTTAGTCTAGGAATGGATAATCGTTTATTACTGATATTAGGTTAACGTGCTTAAACCTTCAAGAATTATTAGACCACCTAAGGAATTAGGGGTTGTAGTTTAAGAGGAGGGTCCTAACTCAAGGGATTGATTAGGGCTATTTTGTTAATTATCGTGGAGCTAGAAAATCATTGATAGGAATAGAGTACGGTAACCAATTAGGGGAAACATAGAGGATTCGACGATCCGATCTCATCTCTCTCCATATTTTCTAAACAAACTTTATCTTTTTGTTATTTATTTTAAAAAACAAACTAAATCTTCTGCCTAGTGGCAAAACAAATATAACCTTTTTACATCTTATTGCATAACGAAATTAACTTATTGCGATTAAAAAAATCCTCGTGGGAACGATATTTTTACTACTTCGATAGTATTTGGTGCACTTGCCAAACATCTATCACAAGCGTAGCTGTTATTCTTGTCTTGTAGTAGAGACGAGTAGTGGAGGTAGTGATTGTACACTTCGTACAATTGTACTTTGTCAACGCTCTTCAAAGAATAAGCATCCAATGCCTTCAAATCCATTTGAATTAGTCGTTGCTTCACTCTTATGGTCTTCTGCAATGCTTAAACGAGAATAAATCCATTGAACAGCCTTTGAAACTTTAAGCATTTCATCTTCAGCTTCTGGTGATCTTGCTTCTGATGAGGTGCTTCTGATGAACTTGTTTCTGATGACGTCATCACTTCAGAAGCACTTGACTTCATGAGCACTTTTCTTCACATGCATCAAGCTTCTTTCATGTTGATTCAATTGCTCTCATTTGTTCTTCCAGTACCTAAGCTTTAAGTAGATCCAAAATTTTTGTCTATGGTTCTGTACACTTGAACAAATATTAGTATATTCAATTGACAATTATTAATATCTTGTTATGATCAAAACTCTCAAAAGGTAATGTTAAACACATTTTGTTCCAACAAGGAAAACATCATGGTTTCTTTAAGGTACAAACATGCAGATTTAATCACTATCAGGAATGAAGTTTAAGTAACAAATAGTGACCATATGCACTAAAGTAATGAGTTCAATGTAGAATGAAAACATTAAGTATACACTTTAACAACAAATGGTTTTCTTTGCTCGATTGATCGGGGGCTTCAGTGTTGTTGAAGATATCCCTCACTCCTGTCAAAGTTGACAACATCGATTAAGAATGACATTTCTAAAGGTACTAATTTTGGCTCTTTATATCTATGTTAAAACAATTGCTATGCAGTATTTTTTTCTCAAATGTCGATACTGTAAATTCAGGAAGTTCTGCTAGAAACAATTGCACTGGTGATGGTCTCCTGTCACAGCACCGACTAGCCTCTTGGATATATTAGCTATTTTTTCAAGAGTGCAGAATTTCTACTACATTTTCTTAAGTCTTGAATGCTGTTCAATTTAGTCTTGAGTTTGGTTTATGATTATGATCTCAAATTTTGAACCTGTAAGCAATGTGACATGTTTGGTTTCTAGAATTTCCAGAGTGGACAAAGTGGGTAATGATAAACCACAATGCTGTGAAATATTATGCTTACAAAGTTGCAATAATACTACTCTACTTAGAAGGTGACATGTTTATGCACGAATAAATCCTCTAAGAGTAATACTTGATATGGGAGACTTCGTCATGTTTCAACTGCTTTAAACCGCTAAAAGCAAGAAAAAACTGTAGTTGAACTGTTCATATAACCGAACCATAGGCAATTACGTTGGTTCATGGTGCAACCGGTTTAAATTATTCTAAATATGTAGCATAAAAAACATAATTGTTACACCAACGACAATAATTTGACATTCATAAGTATGGATAATAAGACAGAAATATCTCAATCAAAATACAATTAAAGTTCAACATAATAACTATTGTTTCCATAAAGACAAAATTTGAAAAATCCAAAGTTGAATCAACCTTTATTTTAACGATGAACCTGCACCACAAACACCCGTTTTAAAAATCATTAGTGACGGTTATATATTACATAGACTATAGCAAAATTAGGAAAATAAAACTTATGCAATGTTTCACCTATAAATATGTAATTAAAATTATACTTCAATGAGCTTAATATCTTAAATTTCTTTCAACATTGTAAACAATTACATTAAATTAACTTAAATCAAAAATTGGAAGAACAATTCAAATATTCTACAATTTGGAGATATTTATCTTACTTCTTTGAGAACTTCACTATCATAAAAAGATGTCATTTTTAGATGTGAACAACCAATGTCAACCATCTTACTTTCATAATTAAAAATCATTTGGCTAGGAATATTTGTGAAGATTACTAGTTTGAGGAATATTTTCTATAAGGTCCCTAAAGTATAGGAGGAGAAAATAATACAAGGAGGACTAGTCCACTAAAAATCATCTACTATGTTGTGTCCATACTTTGCTAAGGTGCCAACAATGTTACTCACTTCTTCGGATTTTTTTGCAACTGAGCCATCTGCTCCTATATTTGCCAGCGAACAAAGCTGTCATTCTATTACACTTATAGTTAATCAACTATAGTTAGTTAATAGGTTAACTAAACTTAGTAGCTTGGTTAGAATGAGTTAGAGTTAGTTACTCTAACTAATCTCTATATATAACAACACTAATTGTACCATTTCCATTATCTTTTATAAATCTATATTCATTCCATATGAATCTCAGTAAGTATCTCCCTCATGAATGGTCCTATATGTTTGCTTTCTTACTGACCATTATGATTTTCTTCCCTACGATTCCATGATTCGTAACACATTCTTAAAAGGTAACACCAATGTAGCTAACTCAATAGCAGAGATGGCAACAACAAATACTTCCATAATAGCACCATTGTAAGTTTGTAACCAATGTTTATGGCATTGCCACCAATGAAGCAAGATTTAGAATCTCTAAATATAACTCCTACGGAAGCTGCAGTGGGATCACCAAGACCAGACCCATCTATATTTGCTTTCACTCAACCACTAGTTGGTGGCTTCTAATTGATTTCTAAAATGTTATCGGTTTTTGTAGGGTTTACCAGGGACCTTGAAAAATTGCAATGCTTTAAAGTTATCCATACCATAAGACATGAACCCTTTGTAAAGACTAGTACTTAGCCTCACCTCTACCAAAATGTCATCTAGAACTCTAGCCATGCTATAGTGAGAACACTACCTATTTTTGAAACAACTAAATAAGCTATTGCAACTGGACCTAACTATGTAGGAGCTTAGAAGCAAATGCATTAAGGTTTATTCACCATGCATACAAAGATGGAATATAGAGGTTATTATACAGCCTCTTTTTCTTAAGCTTTTAACTATGGGAAGTTTGTTGTGGAAGAACCTCCACATCGCAAAAGTTATAGTTTAGGGAATGAAAGGTGACCAAAGCATTTTACACCAACTTAAGGGAATACTCCATGAATACTTGATATTACAAGTTACAACTAGCTTATTTTACAAAAAACAACTACTCAATACCTCTACTAAGGGCTTCTTCAGCAATACATGAATAAGAGTTATAAGAGGTCTCCCTGTCTCAACCCTCTTACACAATCAAAGAAACCTATGGTTTTACCATTGACCAAGATGGATAGTTTGGGAGATTTTAGAATTTTAAGAATCCGGTCTCCAAAGGTCTCTTTTCTCAAAACACATAAAACCAAAAAAATAATGAAAGTATAAAGTCTCATGGTTCACAATCATGACAAGATATTGTTTCTTCTAGGGTACACACGAAGCCTAAGAACTTAAAAAAATGGTGTGAATACCATAGCAAGTGTCACAAAAATTCTAGGTTCACAAAAAGTCTACCACACTCGAGATAAATTTCAATTGTTTAGTGATATTATAAAATCAATAGTGCTATATACAGAAACCAACCAGTGAAAAAAGAGCCTTGGCGGAAATCATGAGGGGAGTAATGGAAAGATGTTGGTCAACAAAAAATACTCAATGGAATACAAGGTCGCTATGTTTCACGAAATTACAATTCGTTGGAAATAGCAATATTGTTATAAAATAATCATTATTACTTAAGTTTATAAATTATTTTTCTCAATAACATATTATTTGATCTTATAACACATGCTGAAGGATATACTAACCTTTGTCTGGTTTTAGTTACTCTCTTGGCTACATCTTTTCATTACCGATTGAATTTCCTTCCAGGACGAATTCCATATTTCTCATAATTCTCCACCTCTCTCTTAGTTCGACATTTAAGTCTGGGTACATAGATATGAATATAGTACTGCAAAACATCAATTTTGTAGACATTGTTGTAACATTCATCATATTATTTCAAATGGAAAAAATCAACATAATTGAATAAGAATTAAAATTCTAAATGAATGAATAAGATGCATTAGATCATTATGACAAAAAAGTTCACCTAGTTTGCAATTATAAATTATGAAATTATTCACCATATAACATTTATTAATAATTGAACAAAGTACCAACAAGAGAAACTAGAAAGTAGAATAAATAATAGAATTAATAAGTGATCTTACAACATCTTCTGTTCCATTTTCCCTTGTTCCAATTCGCTTAACCCATGATCCTCCAAGCCATGGAGGATTAGAAACTTTTGATAGTCTTCCCCTCTTTCTTATCTACAACATAAAAATATATCAATTATGTATTATAGATGGGAATATATAATTCTGTTGATACATTTCTTGACCAGAATATGTAACTAAGGTTTAATGGACATATAGAAGATTTTGTAATCAACAAGAAATTTATTTTTTTGTTAATTTAATATAACTTACCTTATCTTATAGACACTAAGTATTAATAATGGAAAAACATTTGGTAGTTTGAGACCAGGATTGCGTGTGGTCAAATTTTAAATCATTAACATTGTTAATATACTCATGATCGTTAAAGTGAGATAAGACGGTGCAGTTTTAAAATATAGCCTTTTAGAAAGAAAAAACCACTACATTAGAATCAGAATGGTCTTGATCTGGATGTAACAACTAATTGTGTATTAGCTAGCGAATCCGTCAAAATTTAGATAGCATAGATTATTATTTAATAAATATCTAGGTATATTCCCTCAAAAAAAAATCTAGGTATATATAATATTAAAGGGAAAACATGATAGATTAGAATTCATTTTAGGCACGTGTGTGTTGAGTGCATATTTTTTTTTTAATTCTTATGACCATAAATACCGCTCAAGCAAACAATGGAATGATTTGAATAAGAATTTAATTTCAATCTATGAAATTGATTTGTTATCATATTTTTATAAATAAAATTTATTAATGATAAAAAATGTTGAAATAATAAAAATATATTACAAAGTTGAACAACAATTATTATAATTTATAGCCAATAACATACTAATTGATAAATATAAAAGAATAAACATAGAATCAGAGTTTCCATAAAAATTAAATAACACTGGTTTACCTCTTTATTTATTTTCCCATTAGATTCTAAAGAATGGATAGTTTGATCCTCTCCTTCAAGTGAGATTGAGAGGGTCGCATGTTCCTTCTCAACATCCGGAACAATTGATGAGTGTGAATCTTCATTCTTCATTTCCTGCGAGATTTGAGTGTGTGAATTCAAGTCCATAGTCTTTGTAGTTATATCAACTGGGTGCGTAAAAAAATTAAAGTTAAGTTTTCAATTTTGTCATTTATTACTTTTAGATAAACACAGAGACACTTCAATTGTGGTGAAATAATAAGAAACAAAGGATAAACATTATTGAAGAAATTGAGGTCAAATATATTTATTTAAAAGTGTATTGGTCAACGTTTATTGGGTCAATGTTTGAAATATATTTATCATTTCCAATATTTGAAATATTTAGTAAAATATGTTTTAATTAATTATATATATATATATATATATATATATATATATGTATAGGTTGAGTATTTTAGGAATTTTCTATATTTTTTTAGAAAATATTTAACACCAAAAAATTAACTTTTTATTACCATGATATAAATTATTAACAAAACCAAATATGAAAAAAATATTTAACATTAAATACAATACAATACCAAAAAAATATTAAAAGAAAATATTTACACACATTAAACAATTTTACAAACTTTTATTAAGAAATAGCTAACATTTTAGCATAGTCTCTACGAAACAACAATATTATTAAAACCATTATAATAACTTAAGAGTTAAATATATTTTTCGTCCTATAAATTTAAGGGTTAAATGTATTTTTGGTCCTATAAAAATTCCTATTTTTTGTTTTAGTCACCATAAAATTTGTTGGAACAAAATTTGTTTTGTATAATTCCTCTAGAGTTTTGATGATAACAAAGTATTGAAGAAAAATTGGATGTGTTAATATATGTTCAAGTGTGCAGGACCATAGAATAAAATTTAACAAGATCTGAACATGTATAAGAGCATCAAAAGCTAAAAGACTATGGTAGAAAATCTGAAGAAAGGTTAATTTATCAATAAAACATGAATTTAACAAAAATCACACAAAATCAAATCACTACGCAATAGTTCATAAAAACCCCAAATGAGAATATAACTCCCCCCTCACCTTTTATTCTTCAAAGATAGCCTCCCTTTAAGCTTGGGTCACCTTCTCTTCTTCTTTGATTCTTTAAGTTTCTCCTCTTCTTCCTCTAGATCTCTTATTCTCTCCTTTCTCTATTTCTTGCCTGTTTCTCCAAAATGTCACAACGAGTTCTAACCCTAATTCATAACACACTACAATCTATTTATATTCTTGGGCTTAGTTCTCACAACTCTTAATGGGCTCAGTCTCTACTCATTCCTTATAAAGAAAAACTACACAATTACTTCACTCAAACCTCTCATTTACTCATACACCCTTATTCTCATAATTCCTCAAAAACTCTTATTTTTCTAATAACTTCACAAAAATACCCTTCACTCCTAAATTGTCAAAAATACCCTTTATGCCTCAATCCTAATAAAATCAACTAACCCATCAAATTAACTCCCATCAAATAAACAATTAAGTTATAAACAATTAACGGTTAAAAGGTTTTTACCCCCTGCCATATGGGCGCATTTTGGTATACCCCGTGTAAAAAAAAAAAATTGGAGAGTCCCACTTGAAACATGAAGATTCTTTGGTTCACACTTTCTAAGCCATCTGACTCGATTAATGAGCTGGTGTGGCATGATGACATGTTATTTATTTTAGTTTTTTTTGTTTCCACCTGGATATATCTCATTTATTCCTATTAAATTTAAATACAAATTCAAGGGATAAATCTTTTTTCTCCTTCCCTCTTCTCCATCTCCACCGACCCATCCTCTTTCTCCTTCCCTCCATCGAAATTTTTTCTTCCTTCTTCATCCTCTTCCCTCCGTTCCTTTCCTCAATCCATCCTCTCCTTTCTTCGACTCATCCTCTTAAATCGAACAAATTAGGGTTTGCAATGGGTGGAAGAAAAACCACATCAATTGGTAACTCAGATGGAAGCAGACCGCCAATCTCTAGGTGTCAAAAGGTTATGAAGATGTGAATTTCAAACACAACTGAAAATCCGAAGAGAAAGTTTTGGAGATGTCGATTTTATAGAGTGGTAAGTGAAATTGTTTGTTTCAAATATTCCTAACATTTGTTTTGTAACAGTTGAATTCATTAGTTGAAATTTATTGCAGGCTGAGTATGGTTGTGATATGTTCATTTGGGATGATAAACTTGATGAAATTCAAAAAAAGTCTACAAAAGAGTATCATGCAGATTGCTCATTTGCATTGAAGTATGATCTTGGTTGCATCAACTACGAAATGAAAACAGAGTATTTTAGGAAATTTGGCAAAGACATTCGAAAGGAAGTTGAAAAAGAATTTGGGAAAGAGTTTAGAAAAGAATATGGAAAAGAGCATGGAAAAGAAATTAGCCCAAAGAAGCATGGGAAAGTCAAAAGGAAAAGAAATTAGCCCAAAGAATCATGGGAAAGTCAAAAAGAAGCTTAAAGATAAGAAGAAAAAAAAATTTGGACTCATTGTTGCACTAATTGTGACTTGGATTTTTTTTTCTCAATTGTTTTCAAGTTATTGTAATTGTTTTCTAAGTCATTGTAATATTTTGGTTCTTAAGTAAGACTTATATTTTTGCCGCGATAAGTTGGAAAAGAATTATGTTTATGTCTAGTACCATAAGTTGAGAATTATGTTTCTGTCTATGGTGGACCAACATTATAGATAGCCCACCATATACCTTATTAATTTATTTAAGAATTAATAGTGTTTTTGGCCCCTGTTAATATTGTTGCACTTTTGGGTTTATGAAAAAGGAAGAAAACTTTTTTTTCGATTTATCAAATTTATGAAAAAAATTTAGAATTTTTTTTTCTAAAATAATTTTAGCTTTTTAAAAATTAATTGAAAACAATTAGAAAAAGTTTTTTTCGTTTTTTAAAAAAAATGTTTTTTTCTATTTTTTTAATAAAAAAACAATTTTTTTGTAATTTTTTATTTTTTAAGTAAAAAATGACGTGGCAGTTTACACACGTGGCATGATAAAAAAAATGACACGTCACTGCCACGTAGGAGATTCTGCTGACTCGATGGGGTCAGGGGCTAATCCTGAAGAATCTTCCTTTTTCAAGGGTGGAATCTAAAAAAAAAAATTACAGGGGCTAAACTCAAAAGTGCACTATATTACAGGGGCCAAAAACACTATTAACCCTTTATTTAATATAAACTATTCGATTTATTTTTTAAAAATGAGAATAGTTGGATCATGAAGGTCCATTGTATGTTACAGTATACAATCAACACTTAATTTTTTTCCCATTCCTTCATCTTATTCCCTCATCTTATTCATCATATACCAACAACAACAACACATGGCATCCAGATTCAACAACTCAAATTCAACTTTCAATCTTTATCTCTCCTTCTTCCATAACCAATAAACCCCCAAATTAATTAATTTTAATTTACAAATTCATAAATCCAATAACTCAAAAACAACACATAATCTCACCATTCTCTCTCGTGTTAAAGGAAAGATGGAGAAAGAAGGTAGCATTTTTGTTGCAGAATATGAACTCAACGATTCCATCATCGTTACTTCACTACTTCATTGTTCTGGTTGATTGATTCTCAAATTGCATAAGCACATGGCATCCAGATTTCACAACAACAACTACATTTCCATCACTGTTCTTCTTCAACATCACCATGCCAATTTGAAATCTATGAACACATGGCATCTAGATTTCACAACAACAACTACACTTCCATCACAATGAAAAAGCTACTCCTTCATCGATTTTCCTACCCAGAAAAAATAATTCCTCCATCGATTTTCCAGAAAAAGCTACCCAGATCTGAAAGAAGGTGGATTTGAATTTTGATTATGTCGCAACAATCTTCCATTTCTCTCATTTATTGAGTTTTATGAATTCGAATTCTGGGTTTGTTACAAGTTATGGAATAAGTGATTATTAAGAATTTAACTGTTGAAATAAGTGATTATTTTGTGAGTTTTATGCAACAAATAGAGAACGAGAATTGTACAAGGGAAAAGAGAAAAGAATTTGGAAAACCAATGTGAATGCTTTTGCTGAGTTTTTGCAAAAGTGAAAAGGGAAAACGAACGTGAAAATGAAGGGTGAGTTTTAATATGGTGAACACTTTCGCTGAGTTGATTCGGTGAAACCATAGAGAGATATATTCTCAAATGAATGGAAGAAAACGAAGGTTTGGAAAGGTTTTGAATGCTGATTATTTTTCTGGTTTTTTTTTTTTTTTTGGGGGGGGGGGGGGGGGGGGGGGTTATGAAGATTGATGATGAAGATGGTATATTGATGAAGGAAGTGTTGGAACAAAATGTGTTTAACACTACATATTGAGAGTTTTGATGATAACAAGGTATTAAAAATTGTCAATTGAATATGCTAATATTTGTTCAAGTGTACAGGACCATAGACAAAATTTCGTGTCTACTTAGCTTAGGTGTTGGAAGAACAAATGAGAGCAATGAAATCAACAAGTAAATGAAGCTTTACGCATCTAAAAAAAGTGCTCCTGAAGTGATGATGTCATCAGAAGCACATCATCAGAACCAAGATCACCAGAAGCTGAAGATCACCAGAAGCTGAAGATCATCAGAAGATGAGAGACTTAAAGCTTCAAAGGGTGTTCAAAGGATTTAATCACGCCTAGCATTGCAGAAGACCAGAAGAGTAAAGCAACGGCTAATTCAAATGGATTTGAAGGCATTTGATGCTTGTTATTTGAAGAGCGTTGACAAAGTACAATTGTACGAAGTGTACAACCACTACCTCCACTACTCAGTTTGTGTCTCTGTTACAAGACAAAAATAACAGTTACGCCTGCAACAATGTTCCTACAGACTTGGGATGGATTAGATATTGATCCTTCATAGAACAATAACCATATCACGCAAAAGATCATTGGTGATTGATCAAAGCTTCAAACGACTCTTATTTTGATGCGCTGGCAATTCACAACATCTCTTTCACACCTCTATATAAAGGAGTGAAGACTTGGAGAATTGTAAAAGAGACTCAACAATAATTTAAAAGCGCCAAACCTCTGCTGAAATTGTTCTGCATCAAAAGTTCACTTAGAATTTCTTATCAAAGTTCACATCTTAGAAATTCTAGAGTCTTAAGAGTCTGTATCTGATTTGTATTGTGAACACCACTGATTGTATATCAAGTGTTCAACTTCAAATATTTTTCTTTGTAATTCTGTTTGATTATAAGTCTCTTGTAGTTGTGCTTGAGCATAGAAGTCTCTTGATTGTGTTCAGGAGCATAGGAAATCTCTTGCAGTTGTGCTTGAGTAATTTGAAGTCTCTTGCTAGTTTTAGCAGTGAGCATTTGTAATCAGATATTACATTTTTTTTGAACTCTCCTTGGAAGTGCAAGGGGGACAGGACTACTTCCGGTTTGTGGAAGGAACCTGTATAATTGATTTGTGTCCTTCTTCTCTCTCTCTCTCTCCCTCTCTCTCTCTGTTTTTATGCAGCTTAGAATCTGAACATCACTTCAGAAGCTGTAATCTAACTGTTTCTGACCAGTGACTTCAGTATGAGAAAAAGAAGAAAAAGCCAACACAATTCAACCCCCCTTCTTGTGTTTTTATCACCTTCATTTTCTATCTAGAGCCTTGGTTCTGTTGAGAACACTTAACAGTGTGACAGTCCAAGATCTGAGAAAAACATGTCTGGTGAATCATTTGTTTCTGGTTCTGGTGGTAATCATAATGTTGTACCTTATGATTACAGTGATAAGAAAGCTGACTCAGGAAAAGTTCCAAAGTTCAATGGAGATCCTGAAGAGTTCTCTTGGTGGAAAACCAACTTCTACAGTTACATCATGGGCTTAGATGAATAGTTATGGGATATTCTGGTAGATGGAGTTGGTGACTTGGATCTTGATGAAGAAGGAGTTGTTGTTGACAGAAAGAAACATACTCCTTCTCAAAAGAAGACATACAAGAAACATCACAAGATCAGAGGTTCACTTGTTCTTGTTACACCTCGTGCAGATGAGTGATAAATCTACTACAAAGGCTATGTTTGCTTCTTTATGTGCAAACTATGTAGCAAGAAGGTTAGAGAAGCTAAAGCACTTATGCTTGTTCATCAGTATGAGTTGTTCAAGATGAAGGATGTTGAAAGTATTGAAGAGATGTACTCAAGATTTGAAACCCTAGTCTCTAGACTACAAATACTGAAGAAAATCTATGTTGCTTCTGATCATGTGAGCAAGATGGAGACCAAAGGTTACTGCTATTGAGGAAGCTAAAGATCTAAACACTATGAGTGTTGAAGATCTTGTCAGCTCTCTCAAAGTTCATGAGATAAGTCTTAATGAACATGAGCCTGCTAAGAAGAGTAAATCTATTGCTCTACCATCTAAAGGGAAGTCATCAAAAGCTCTTAAAGTCATAGAATCTGAAGAAGAATCACCTGATGGAGATTCTGATGAAGATCCTGCTGAGATGATGGTTATGCTTTCAAACAGGCTGTAGTATCTAGCCAAGAAGAACAAGAAGTTCTTGAGCAGAAGAAGTGGTTACAAAGGCTCCAGGAAAGAAGATCAGAAAGGTTGCTTCAATTGTAAGAAGCCTGGACATTTCATTGTCGATTGCGCCGATCTTGAGAAGGAGAAATCAAAGTACAAGTCTAAGAAGTCAACTTTCAAATCAAACAAGATCAAGAAGCAGATCAAGCAGAGTTTGATGGCAACCTGGGAAGATTTAGACAATGAATCTGAATCTGATAAGGATGATGATGATGAAGATGCAAAGGTAGTTGTTGGGTTAGTGGCTACAGTAACTTCAGAAGCTAAACCAGAATCAGATTCAGGGGAAGAAAATGAGAAATGCCTAAAAGCAAAGGAAAAGCAAAAATCATGGTATCTGGACAGCGGTTGCTCAAGACATATGACAGGAGAGAGGTCAATGTTCCTCACCCTCACAATGAAAGAAGGAGAAATGTGAAGTTTGGAGGCAACCAGTCTGGCAAGATCATTGGTATAGGAACTATTGGTAACTCATCTATCTCTATTAATAATGTGTGGTTGGTAGATGGTCTTGAACATAACCTTTTGAGTATCAGTTAGTTTTGTGACAATGGTTATGATGTGATGTTTGGAAAGACCAACTGCACAGTAATCAACAAAGATAACAAGTCCATAGTATTCAAAGGAAATAGAGTAAAGAATGTCTATAAAATCAATTTTTCTTAACTGGTAGATGAGAAGGTAATCTGTCTTCTATCAATGAATGATAAGAAGTGGCTATGGCACAGAAGGTTGAGACATGCTAACTGGAGGTTAATCTCTAAGCTTAGTAAGTTACAACTTGTCAAAGGCCTACCTAATATTGACTATCATTCAGATGCACTCTGTGGTGCATGCTAGAAAGCAAAGATTGTGAAATCATCTTTTAAATCTAAAGACATTGTCTCAACCTTCAGACCTTTAGAACTACTTCATATTGATTTATTTGGACCAGTTAATATTGCATCCTTATGTGGAAGTAAATATTGATTAGTCATTGTTGATGATTACAGCAGATGGAATTGGGTAAAATTCCTGAGAAGTAAAGATAATTCGTATGATGTATTCAGTAACTTCTGCACTCAAATACAGTCTAAAAAAGAAATGAATATTTTGAAAGTCAGAAGTGATCATGGTGGAGAATTTGAAAATGAGCCATTTGAAACTTTTTGTGAAAAACATGGAATTGTCCATGAATTCTCTTCTCCTAGAACTCCACAGCAAAATGGGGTTGTAGAGAGAAACAATAGAACTTTACAAGAAATGGCAAGAACCATGATTCATGAAAATAATTTGGCTAAAAATTTCTAGGCAGAAGCAGTGAATACAGCATGTTATGTTTAAAATAGGATCTATATCATACCTATCTTGGAGAAAACTGCATATGAACTCTTTAAGGGAAGAAGACCCAATATATCTTACTTTCATCAATTTGGATGTACCTGTTACATTCTAAATAACAAGCTCTACCTAAAGAAATTTGATGCCAAGGCTCAAACAGGAATCTTTTTAGGTTCCTCTGAAAGGTCAAAGGCATACAGAGTGTATAATTCAGAGACACTCTGTGTTGAAGAATCTATGCACGTTAAATGTGATGACAAAGATCCTAGAAGTAAAACTCCAGAGCAAGATGAAAGTTTTGATGATATACAAGTTACTGAAGATACTTCAGAACCTGATCAGATTGAAGAATCTGAAGACAGTCCAGAAGTTGAACCAACTACTTCAAAAGCTCAAGATGATATAGCTACTAATGAAGCTAAAGATGGCTCTCAGCAAGCAAATTAATCCAAGAATACATTGAAGTACAAGTCTTCACATCCTGAGGATCAAATCATTGGAAACAAAGACAGGCCTAGAAGGACAAGATCATATTTCAGACAAGAAGAGTCTATGATAGGATTGTTATCAGTAATTGAACCTGCTACAGTTGATGAAGCACTTTCAGATGATGGATGGATATTAGCTATGCAAGAAGAGCTCAATTAGTTTCAAAGAAATGATGTGTGGGATCTGGTACCCAAACCTCCTCAGAAGAACATTATTGGAACAAAATGGGTATTCAGAAACAACCTGAATGAACAAGGTGAAGTAACCAGAAACAAAGCTAGACTTGTTGCACAATCAACAAGAAGGCATTGATTACACTGAAACATTTGTTAGTTGCAAGATTGGAAGCAATCAAGTTACTTCTATCCTATGCAGTTAATCATGGCATAATATTATATCAAATGGATGTCAAGAGTGCATTTCTAAATGGAGTCATAGAAGAAGAAGTGTTTGTCAAACAACCTCCTGGTTTTGAGGATCTTAAGCATCCTGACCATGTTTATAAACTTAAAAAATCACTATATGGCTTGAAACAAGCTCCTAGAGCTTGGTATGATAGACTGAGTAATTTCTTGATTAAAAATGATTTTAAAAGAGGTCAAGTTGACACAACACTCTTCAGAAGGACTCTTGAGAAAGACATTCTTGTTGTGCAGATATATGTTGATGATATAATATTTGGTTCTACTAATGCATCTCTTTGCAAGGAATTCTCTAAGTTAATGCAGGATGAATTTGAAATGAGCATGATGGGAGAATTGAAGTTCTTCCTTGGTATTCAAATCAATCAATGTATAGATGGAGTATATGTTCATCAAACAAAGTATACAAAGGAGCTTCTGAAGAAGTTCAAGCTAGAAGATTGTAAAGTGATGAACACTCCAATGCATCCAACCTGCACCTTAAGCAAAGAAGATATTGGGTCAAAGGTAGATCAGAAGCTGTATAGAGGTATGATTGGTTCTCTATTATACCTCACTGCATCTAGGCTAGATATTTTATTCAGTGTATGCTTGTGTGCAAGATTCCAGTCAGATCCTAGAGAATCTCATTTAACAGTTGTTAAGAGAATCTTTAGGTATCTGAAAGGAACAACAAATGTTGGACTCCTTTACAGGAAATCCTTAGATTATAAGTTGGTTGGATTATGTGATGCTAACTGTGTTGGTGATAGGATTGAAAGAAAATCAACTAGTGGTAACTGTCAGTTCTTGGGAGATAATCTGATATCCTGGGCTAGCAAAAGACAAGCAACTATTGCTATGTCTACAACAGAAGCAGAATACATCTCAGCTGCAAGTTTTTGTACACAACTACTTTGGATGAAACATCAGTTGGAAGATTATCAGATTAATGCTAACAATATTCCCATTTTCTATGATAATACTGTTGTTATTTGTTTGTCAAAGAATCCAATTCTACATTCAAGAACCAAGCATATTGAAATCAAACACCATTTTATTAGAGACTATGTTCAAAAAGGAATCTTGAATATACAATTCATTGATACTGAACATCAGTGGGATGATATATTCACTAAACCTTTAACTATTGAAAGATTTGATTTTATAAAGAAAAATTTGAACATGCACTTTGTGTCTGATTAAATCTACTTGCTCTTGAACTAGAAGTTAGGTTCTGAAGTTAGTTCAGAAGCTATGGTCCATCAGAAGCTCTTAACTAAGGTTCTGAGGAAAATGTGCTTCTAAAGATGACATTAGTATCTTAACTTCAGAAGCTGGATTTTGTGCTTCTGAATAGCAGAGCTAGTGGAAACGTTGGAGTTACTTTTTGGTAACACCTGTCCCACTAACTTGACAGCGTATCTGAAGTTATGTGACGTGGCTTAAATGTATTGGTGTATAACTTAAAAGGGCAATGATGATTTTAAGCTTTGAATGTAATTTCTCGCGCCCCTAATTGTCATTAATGATGTGTTTGTTTGTCTCCTCTGAATTGAAATCGTTTGTTTTTTCTCAAAACACTTAGACAAAACACACATTACGCACTTCACAACCTACACTTTCTAATCTCACAACCTACTCTCTGCGAACTCAAGGTTCATCTTCCTCAATCAAAACCTAGAACCCTAAAACTTCATTATCATCAATGGCGTCCTCAAGCTCTGTTCCAGAATCAATCATGCAAGAGACTGCTCAAGGAACCTCTTCTCAAGAAATAACACAAGGAACGTCTACTCAAGAAGCTTCTGCTTATGAAATAAAGGGAAGAACCATGTCATTAGAAGAGTGAGATTTGCCACTTCAAGTTGAGTCATGTGGATTTCACTTCCCTATCATATCACGGCTGCAACATCAAAGAGTATTATGAGTCACAGGACCTCATGGACTACTTCAACATGCTAAACGGTCCAACATACATGACTCTGGTAAGACACTTCTGGGTAAGAGCTCATGTTTATGATAAAAAGGCTGCTCAACAGGAAATGAATGAAAAAGTACTGATTGATCCTACTCTAGCTGGTAAGACAAGAGAAGAAATGAGTTTGGAACCCTTCATTAGTACTGAAATTAGATCAACCGTCATGGGGATTCCTGTCTAAATCTCTCACGATGTAATTACTTATGTTATCAGGAGAGCTTCTGAAGGTAGTTTCAAGGACGGTCTGGACAACAACAAGAAAAGTCCTTGGAATGAAATAGTCAATCAGACTATGTTCAACAGTCAGAAGAAAGGTGCGTATAGTGACAAGTCAATGGAGAAGAAAATGCTTTTGAAGATTCAGAATGAGAATCTTCTGCCTAAAGGAGGAGGTTTTGATCAACCTTCTTTTGAACACAGGGTGTTTCTTCATTACTTTATCAAGAAGGAAAAAGCAAATGTGCCTAAGTACATCTTCAAGCACATCTTCAAGCACATGATCAAGACACTAAGGGAGAGTCAATTGAGCAACAGAGCCTGGATTCCTTATGGAAGACTCATCTCAGAAATTCTTCATCAAGGAGGAATTTTGAAAGCATTGAGTGATACACAGGTCTTCACAGATAAACACCTTGGGACGGTTACTGGAAAAGTAATCAATGGAAGCACTCTGAGACATATGAAGTTGATAAGAAAGGAGGATTACAAGAAGCTGAATACGGATTTGAAGGAATCTACAGCTATATCCAATCTTATGGAAGGCTTTCCTCTAATCTGCAAACAAGATCCACTTGATGTGCAATTATATTTCATTCATGATCATTTGCAAACCACTGGGAAGACTATCCAACTGGAGGCTATACCAAAGCAAATGTATGGTGGTGCTCTGCCAGTAGCAAAGGGCATAAAGACAAAGAAAAGAGCACTCACAGAAGCTGAGTATCTTGATGAAGCTTCTGAAGAACCTCCCAAGAAATCCAAGAAAGCCAAAGTTGCTGAGGCAACTGGCTCTGCCTTGTCTACAATACAAGAACAAGTTCAGGATCTGGAACCTCTTAAGGTCCTGAACAAAAGAACCAGAAGTGGGAAGGAAGCTGAACCTTCACCATCTCAGCCTGCTCAACCCTCCATTCCTATAAGGAAAAGGAAACCTGTTGTCAGGAAATTAAATCTTGCCCTTGAAGAAGAAGAAGTGGAAGAAGCTTCTGAGCTTGTGACAAGGGAAGTAAGGAGAAGGAAGGAGATTGATACTGCTATAGAGAAAACACTTCAGTTAGCAAAGGAGATTGAGATTCCTGCTGAGGTCCTAGCAAAGGAATCCACAGTTGAAGCTGCTCAACTTGGATTAGAGCTTACAGAGAACCTGCAACAGATGATAGTAGCTGATGGTGTTTTGAAAACTATTGAAGATGCTCCGAAGGAAGCTGGTTGCTCAGAAGTTGTTGCTTCACAAGCTCCTGAAGGTAATATTGATTCTCACATTGCTGCTGAAATAGTAACAATAGAATATAGTACCTCTCCTGACACTAGGTCAAACTCAGCCTCATCATCCTCATCATCCTCATCCACATCATCTGATATGGATGATGTCCCTTTAAACAAAGTCTACACCACTCTAAATAAAGCTTTATCCCCATCACCATCAACCAAAACACAGAAAAAGCCAAATTATGATACATTTGTGCCAATGTATCCCTCTGTTGAACAGAGGTTAATTGATATGCAACAAAGGAGAATTGATGCTTGCAAAAATCTACTTGCTGGTCATCCTTTGCAACCACCCATGATTGATCCTATTCAATTTGTTCCTGCTAATGCATAGGGTGTTGATGATCACACAGGGACAGATATTGCTAACATTGATGTATCATCATCTCAACCTATCTCTCAAACTCAAACATCTACACAAACATATGATCCTTCAATCATACAGAACCTAGTAAACCATCATTCAGGTGAAGTACCTGAGTATGAGACCAACCAAGATAAAGCCTCTGACATAGCTTCTGATGAAGTTATGACAGAAAGCCCCCAATAACAACATGAGCCTGACCAAGAAATGGCCTCATCAACCAACACAGAGTTTATCCTTATCGTTGATCATGTTCCTAAACAACCTGTTTCTGAACTAGTTGTCCTTGAACAAGTTATAAACAACCAATCACTTTCAACCAACACCATTGTTGAACCTCAAACCTCCATAAATGACCAACCCTCATCCTCTAACTTAGCCATTCAACCTTGTGCTCCTGCCAGAACAAATGTCCCTTCTCCACCCACCCTGTTTTTAGATTCTACTATTCTAGCAGATGTGTGTGAGAATATCTTTCAGGAGTTGAACAACCTGGTTTAAGCAAGGAACAATCTCATTCATGAGGATAGCTATGAGAAGATGTGGAAGAGATTGAAAGACAGAGTGGACTATGTCTTCACTGAACTTCAGAGATCATGTCTTGATGCTCAAGACTCTGCTCAAAGAAAGCTTCAAGATTGGCTGAAAGGGGTTGATAGCAATCTTCAAGAAGTGCAAGTACTAAGAACTTGGGTGCGAACTCCCCTTAGCTTAAGAGCAAGGAATGCTACTGATTTTATTCCAACAAGAATGCACCCAAGAGAGCTGAACATCAACTGGTTGTCAAAGATTAATGTCAAACCAGTCTCTACGGATCTAGCCTTGTTGCAAAGGAATGTTGAGTTGGAAAAGGAAAACAAGCAGTTAAGGAAAGAACTTCTTGACCAGAAGCTTCTACTGCTTGAATACAAGACCTCTACAAAAGCAAAACTAGAAGAAGCCAGAGTCAGAGAAGAGAATCTCATCAGAAGTAATGAAGAGTTCAAGAGAGATATGAAGGAACAAGCAGAAGAAACAAACAGGTTGATGAAACAGATGATGGAGTTGATCCAGAAACAAACCCAACCCTAGTTGCACACCCTTAGCTTGTTTTTATTTTTGTTGTTTGTATCTTTTCTTATGTTTTCATGCTTCTGAACTTATGGTTTCATGCTTCTGAAATACTACTCTTGATTAATGCTTCTGAACAATTCATATGCTTCTGAACATAAACTACTTATGAACTGTGCATTTATTTACATAATTTCTCACTGTTTTTCTCATCTCTTCTTTTTGTCTTTTTTTTTATATACTTTCTGTTGATGACAAAAGGGGGGTAGATGTATAGTATTTAAAGGCTCTGAGCCCCATTAATTTAATTTCAAACAATTTAAATTAACAGGACCATCTTCTTATCTCTTAGTCTCTTAATGTGATTTAATTCTGAGAGTTATTACGTTTTTTAACGATGAATTTAATTAACCAGAATAGAACTCAGGGGGAGCTTACAAACCTCACCTTAAAAGTACTATTGGACTCAGGGGGAGTTTACAATCCTCATACCCTTAAAGTCAACTTGTTAATTAGATTAACAACAATTGAACATTTTAAATACTAATGTTTGTCATCATCAAAAAGGAGGAGATTGTTGGAACAAAATGTGTTTAACACTACCTCTTGAGAGTTTTGATGATAACAAGATATTAAAAATTTTCAATTGGATATGCTAATATTTGTTCAAGTGTACAGAACCATAGATAAAATTTTGTGTCTACTTAAAGCTTAGGTGCTGGAAGAACAAATGAAAGCAATGGAATCAACAAGTAAATGAAGCTTTACGCATCTGAAGAAAAGTGCTCCTGAAGTCAAAGTGCTCCTGAAGTGATGACATCATCAGAAGCAAGTTCATCAGAAGCACATCATCGGAAGCAAGATCACTAGAAGCTGAAGATCATCAAAAGATGAGAGACTTAAAGCTTCAAAGGTTGTTCAAAGGATTTAATCACGCCTAGCATTACAGAAGACCAGAAGAGTAAAGCAACGACTAATTCAAATGGATTTGAAGGCATTGGATGCTTGTTCTTTGAAGAGCGTTGACAAAGTACAGTTGTACGAAGTGTACAACCACTACCTCCACTACTCAGTTTGTGTCTCTGTTACAAGACAAAAATAACAGTTACGCCTGCAACAATGTTCCTACAGACTTGGGATGGATTTGAAATTGATCCTTCATAGAACAATAACCATATCAGGCAAAAGATCATTGGTGATTGATCAAAGCTTCAAACGACTCTTTTTTGATGTGCTGGCAATTCACAACGTCTCTCTCACACCTCTATATAAAGGAATGAAGACTTTGAGAATTGTAAGAGACTCAACAACATTTTGAAAGCGCCAAAACTCTGTCAAAATTTGTCTGCACCAAAAGTTCACTTAGAATTTCTTATTCAAATTCATATCTTAGAAATTCTAGAGTCTTAAAAGTCTGTATCTGATTTGTATTGTGAACACCACTGATTGTATATCAAGTGTTCAACTTCAAACATTTTTCTTTGTAATTCTGTTTGATTAGAAGTCTCTTGCAGTTGTGCTTGAGCATGTAAGTCTCTTGATTGTGTTCAGGTGCATAGGAAATCTCTTGCAGTTGTGCTTGAGTAACTTGAAGTCTCTTGCTAGTTTTAGCAGTGAGCATTTGTAATCAGATATTACCTTTTTTTTGTGAACTCTCCTTGGAAGTGTAAGGGGGACATGACTACTTCCGGTTTGTGGAAGGAACTTGTATAATTGTTTTGTGTCCTTCTTCTCTCTCTCTCTCTCTCTCTCTCTCTCTCTCTCTCTCTCTCTCTCTCTCTCTCTCTCTCTCTCTATCTGTGTTTTTATCCGCTGCATTTAGAATCTGAACATCACTTCAGAAGCTGTAATCTAACTGCTTCTGACTAGTGACTTCAGTAGGAGAAAAAGAAGAAAAAGCCAACACAATTCAACCCCCTTCTTGTGTTTTCTCACCTTCAGGAAGAAGATGTTGAAATGGGGAAAATATTAGTTATTGATGGTATACAGAGGACCTTTGTGATCCAACGATCCTCTTTTTAAAAACTAAATCGAATGGTTTAAATTAAATAAATTAATAAGGTCTATGGCCGACTATCTATAATGTTGGTCCACCATAGACATTTGAGGTTAAACTTACAGTCATGGATTTATTTGACTAACAGAGATAAACTTGTGGGACCAAAACATGAGTTTTATTAATTATGAGACCAAAATGAAAACTAGAAATTAATTAGGGGACCAAATGACTTATTAAGCCTATTAATTTTAATTTTTGAATTAATTATATAACATTTCCATTTCAAGCTTAAATTGTTTTAGTCTCAGAAATTTGTTCCAGAACATTTTTTGCAGAGGGATAACTTACCCCCGAAGTTTAAGAGCACGATAACTATTGGGGTTTGATGCGAAAGATACATATTGAGTGAGAATTTGAGCCAAATGTTTAATCCACTATTCTACTATAATTCTTTCTATTTGAGTGTTTCATATGAATGTTTTTATTTTTGCTTGAACTTTTGGTCGTTCTTTATGGACTATCGATCATGTTATACTACACAAGAGGCAAAAAAAAAAATTGGGTGCTTTGAGCATTTCAAGCCACTCATATTATTATTATTATCTTTGTGAAACCACTTTGAGCCTTCATGCAATAATTTCATTTGTTGTTACTAAGTGACGAGTCATGTCACAAGTTTTGTACTTTAATGTCATCTATTTGATTTGTAATAGCTTAGTATGATTTGAAACTAAGTTTGGTGTTGTTATTTGGAATTAGTAACATTTTAAGTTTGGATGGGGTACTAGTAAAACTTATTTATCAAAAATGAAAAGAAAAAAAAAGTAGAATAAACCATGCAAAAGTATGGGTCTACACAAACAAAAATAGAAAAAAGAAGAAAAACAATCAAGAGCCAAAACATCTAAAGTTTTGGTCTCTTCAATAAAATGTATCTATCTTGAAAGAAAAGAAGACAAAAATTTTACTTAGTATCCATCTTGTTTTGATTTAAGAAATGAAGGTTGGTAATACTTCAATGTTTATGTTTAGTAGGAATCTGTAGGTTTAAAATCTAACTCCAAGTTCTCTTACCAGCTTACTTTCTCAAATATATCCCACCTTAACATAAGCCACGTTATAACCCTGAAAGACCTCAAAGTGTGTATATAGTATGATCTTGCATGTATGTTTATAATTATTTCAAATTTACAGCAAGATATGTTCATGTGATGACTGGAGTAGACAAATGTCATGACCAGCCCGACTGGTTTTACGAGATACATGTGTATCCTAGAAAATAGTGTGGCTTAGTGTATGAACTATCTTATATAAGCCTATCTCGCTTGCATGGAAGTGGTAAGTTAGTCAAGTTTGTAAATGAGACGAGATGATGATCTAAGAAACCTCTTCAGAAAGGTATGTTTTTCCTGAAAAATATGCAAACCTTAAAATTTATTCTCATTCGTTACTTGAGGACAAGCAACATTTTAGGTTTGGGGTTGTGATAACAAGTCATCTTACATTATTCTAAGCATATTTTTCAGCCTTTTTTTTTTAATTTTGATCCAAGATTGAGGAGTTTTAGAACAATTACCTATGGTTTTTAGGACATTTTGTAATGTTTTCATTTCGAGTCATGTAATTATAGTTTTCCCGAAACCCAACAATTCCAGGGTGGTTTTGATGTAATTCAAGGCAAAATCATGCAAATTGCCAAAGCAAAAACATCCAAGATTTGAGAAGACAATGAATGAAGATTCAAGAGGTCTCTGAAGACATTACAAGAAGGATAAATTTTGTTCGAAGTCCTAGACGCCTCCAGAGTGTAACATGCGTGTCCAATGCATGCTGAATTCGGGAAATAACTGTTTTTTGCTACTTTTGGGTGGAAAAAGCTCAGTTTTTAGGCTCAAGCCCAAGTGAAAATCAAGCCTGTGAATACAACTCCTGGCACTCATAACATAGTAGTTCAAGAGGAAGGTAAACACTATGAGCTTCAATGGAGGAGTCTCTCTCCTCACTAAGTTTCTAGGGTATGTTTTATTTATTTTGTAATTTGTCTTTAGTTCCTTGAGTAACTAAACCCTATTAGAGTAGGGTTTTAAGACAAACCTCTATTTTATTTGTTGAATTTATTTATTTTAAGTTTTTATTCAATTATTTTATGAATCCTATTTAATTTTATTATACAAATTCTTAATTTCACCCTAAATAAATCAACTCTGTGATAACAGTGATTAGGAAAGTGACATGCCTAATGTTCGATGAAAACCTACCCAAATCAGGAACTCTAATATTTAAGTTTATGCTTTAATTAGCTCTGAGATAGTAAGAGCCTCAAGTACATCTATGTGTGAAGGCGCATCTCCATATAGGATTGACGACCCTAAGCATTGACTCACGTAGAAAGTTTGGTGTAAGTTTGCAACTCGACAGTTGGAGCGGAACAACACCTCGCAAACTCATACTTAAATAGAAGACATTTAACCAATACCAGAATAATGTTCGACTATTATTTAATTTCAACAAATGAATATAGGAGATTCGAAAAATCCTAACGCCGCTCACATTATGCAATAAAAAACAAGTTACTCCTAAACTCTAGCCCTGAGCAAACAAATTAAATTGCACAAACACCCCCTTTATCTTTATTTATTTGTTTTCTGTTATTAAATAAGTAACTCCAATTACCTGGTTAAAACAACAACCCATGTGGATACGATACTTTACTTGCACTTTATTACTTGGTAAACTTGCACTTTATTACTTGGTAAACAATTTTGTATACTTCCCTAAATCCAATCATCAAAAATCAGAAGTGCAAGGGGACTACTCTCTCACTCTCTCTCTGACTCTCTCTCCCTCCCTCCCTCCCTCTCCATTCATTTTATGTTTACCCTTGACTAAATGTGTTCAGTTCACTCAAAAGATAAGTAAACCTTTTTCATAAGCTATAATCTATAATCAAGCTTGGGTATTTAGTCAAATCTTTTAAATTTCAAATCATACTCATATTTTTCTTATATAGTTGATAAATAGAGGCATACAACAAGTGCTTATGAAGAAAAAGAAACACTACCAAAAGTTAAAGTAATAATGGAATAATGCAGAGTGAGGGGATGGTTCCCCTCTCTATTTGACAACTTATTCATAATTTTCTACGCTATCATCATCTATTAAACAACAGTAAATAATATTTACTTTTTATTTTTATATAAAAAATTAGGTTCGTGGAATGATGTCGAGGTTAAAAAGTAAGAAATACCTTAAACTCAAAGAATACTTAAAAAAAAAAAATTATATACGTCCGTCAAAGGAACTAAGGGGGGACTCTTGACAGCTTTTCATTAAGCTCCCACTAAACATAAATTATTAATCAGGAAATTAAAAGTAGGAAAATCTTATAATATTTTCATTATTTAATAGCAAATAGTTAAACAGCCCTCATTATTCCAAGGGACAGAGACATAAAAGGGAAAATGGTCCCTATCTCAGCATTCAGGTATTATTTCTATCTTTAAAGTGTTTCTGTCCTAGGATAGAACCTGAAATCATCCTCTGACACATTCTAAGCCACATCTACACATGATAGAAAACCAAATTTTGGAAAAGAAAATGTTATTATTTATACTTTATGCTGATCTAGTCTCCCTGCATAGTTGTCCATAGACTTAATAATGATACAATACAAGCAAAATGTTTCACATAGCTTTCATGAGATCCTACACAAAATGAAGCTAGGCCAGGTCATTATAGATTACAGTACAAAACTGGCCATTTCCCAAGAGTATATTGTTGAGGCATTGGCCCAATGGAAGGAAAATATTATCTGCTAAATGCTTAATGAGTGAAAATGATGAATTAAAACATGGGTAAATTCTGAGGCAGTAAAATTGCATTTATTTATGAACCCTCGTCATTTCTGAGCAGTTTTTTCCAGAAAGCAGCAGATTTGTGCTCCAACAATTCAAACCAAAATGTTGCATGTGTCTCATTCTCCAGTTATGCAAATGAGCAATCTTTGGCTAAATTCACATATAAATCTTCTGTTTCAGAACGTGGCGCAGCTGAACTTTGTTGCTATCTATCATAGCTTCCAGTGCGAGGAATACAAAAGATTGTTTAAAAACTTATGAGTTTAAGGATAATTAAACAAATTTGGTTTTACCGAGCAGTAAAACTATGTCTCGAAATTTTTTGTAAGTACTAAAACAATTAGAAAAATTAAGCAATTATGGGCTAAACTTAAAATGTCTCTATTTTGTAAGGACCAAAAACATTTTTAACACAATAATGTTTGCGCACCGTATCTGTCATGGTTGATGGCTCCATATAACTAGGGGTGGGAACAGGCCAGGCCGTCCGACAGGGGCCTATGGCCTAGCCTACTTAAAGCCTAGCTCAGCCCAGCTCGTTTAATAAAAAGGTCAGGCTCAAGCTTTTTACAAAACTCATTTACTTAAATAGGCTAGGCTAAGGCTTACAAAAAAGCCTATTAAGCCTGTCGGGCCGGCCTATTAAGCTTTTTATATATAATATACATTTCATTATTGATAATGTTGATGCTTTATTTTTATAAACTCAAACTTTCATATGATTTGGCTATTTAGTAGCAGGTATATTGATGTGATTAACCCTTCGTTAGTATTTGTGTGCTTTAGGCCTTCATAAGTTTTGGCCTATTTAGTAGTAAGCTTATAGATGTTCATATGCCTTAGTGTAAAATAGGCTTTTAAATAGGCTTTCAGGCTTCATCAGGCCTTTAAAAAGGTCAGGCCAGGCCTTGAAAATAAGCCTATGACGGGTAATAGGCCAGGCTCAGGCCTATAATTTTTGAAGTAGGCCAGGCTTAGGCCTTACAAAGCCCGGCTCGGTCTAGCCCATTTCCACCCCTACATATAACCAATCACACTTGATAAGCTGGAAAAGGAGATTTCAGATATCAAACGATTCCAAAATGGTCGGCACATGTATGATTTTGAGTAGTAATTTCAACTTTCTCTTTAAAATTCTATTACATTGCAAAATTTGCAACAAGATCTGATTTATAATACTAGATACAAAAGGCATCTCCTTTCAAAAAAGTTTTTGAACCTTGCTTTTTACTCAAGGAATTTATCTAGACTCATATATACTAATATAATCTATCTATCTATCTTCATTCTTTTTTAGGAAACTATCTATCTTTTAACAATATTTCATCCATATAAGTGTCACAGTGGTGTTAAATGGGCTTAGATCTCATCCCAAAAGCTAGTTCAAAGGATGAGCGTACTCAACAGCCCGAGAACCTGAGCAATGTGGGAGTAATAACAAACTACAAAGAACTTCAAAACCAACTTCAACAAGTGGCATTCTATCGGGCCTCTAACAATGAGATTGAAGCTTCATTTATTGAACACACTTTTGAAGAAGATGTTGTGTTGATTGTATTGTTATCTCTTCCTGCATAGAACCCAGGTTCACTTGGTGTTGGGAGTAACTTTTCACCCTTCAACATAAAAACCACAGATGACATGTTAGGCCTATTTTCTGCTTTCTGTTGTACACACAATAAACCCACATGAATAAATCTTATTATTTCTGAACATATGGCCTCATCATATGGTATGTCAGCTATTAACTCCTTTGGCCTTTCTTCAATCCATAGTCTCCATGCCTAAAATGACATCAAGGTTACAAAAAGTGTAAGCTCAACTCAACATTTATGAAGTGGATTTTGATTGATTGATTTATTTCTTGTGTATGTATTTGGAGTTTACATTCAATGATTATTCATGATGTGAATTAATATTCATTTTGAACTCTTAACCATCTAGAAAATTTATTGAGACAAAAAAAGCGAGATAACTATAAATATTGTGTCATAAGATAGAACATATACACTCTAAAACTTACATGACCAAGAAGGTTTAGATGATGTAGAGGGTCACGAAATCCGCGATTCTTCCTACCGCTAATTATCTCAAGCACAACGACTCCAAAACTAAAAACATCAGATTTTATTGAGAAAGATCCATGCACGGCATATTCTGGCTTACCAAGCTTCTTTCTACATGCTGATGTGACCAATACGAGAACGGTTAGTCCTATAACGAATGCAATAACCCCTGCAAAAGTCCCAGAAAGCTTCAAGTTCCTCTTCTTCTTTTTATGATCTGAGGGTTGAAATAAATCTCAGTCAACAAGCAGGTATAGAAGCTTACTCAAAATGCAGTGCAAGTACAATTTTTCAAACACTTCGTCTTACATTCCTCAAGGCTCAAGCTCTTGTCATACCAAGACGACGACGTGTCTGGTAACTTCATGCAAGCCATCTCCATTGAGACAATTCAATTTTGTTCTCCTCAGACACCCGCCGGACCAATCCGATGACTTCCATTTTGATTGAAATTTTGGCGTGAAACCTTCCAAGCATTCACATATTGGAATTTCGTTAATATTGCAGTTAGAGTTGATACCACACCAGGCATATTCTTCACACTAGTCTATAGGACGAGTAGATCCCAATTTTGTGTCCAATCCGACCACATAAAACGTTGTGGAGTTCCATATGTATCTAGCACAAATCTAGTAATAATGAAATCGTTCCACTTTGATATTGAAAAGTAACTTCTTTGTCAGTGATCACAAATGAGTAATTCAAGACCCTATGAATTCTTTGCCAAAAATCATATCCATTCCATGACCCTCCTCTATACATAATTGTTGTTCCCTTTGCAATAACCTGTTGAGGAAAACCATGAGTATCGATCCAATACGAAAACCCACCTACAGCAGGATCTTCGGAGGTTCTCCAAGAAGTGAGATATCTATATGGACCTGTCACTAAGTTACTTTTCAGCTTCATTCCACAAAAACTCCTCATTCTCACTGCTGCTATTTGCATCTTTTACAACAAGGTTTCCTGAATCCAACAACTGCACTACTGATTTTCCCACAATTCTTGATGAATTGGAAGACCATATAATGCCTTTAGAGCCATCAACAATAACAAGAGTTCCCTGACCATTGAGTTTCAGCATTGCTGTTGAGTTTTGTACAGGAGTATTTCTATTGGCAACCCACACAATAGTCCTTGGTGATATGCTCTTGTACCATATATGGAAGTATTGGCGTAGTAGATCTCGAAAGTTGAAAAATCCTGCTTCAAACAATCCAGCTCCAGAAACAAGTGTATCACCGTATTAAACTGATTTGAAGCAATGGTATTAAGAGTTTTATGTTTAGAGTAAGTGGGCATGGCCATGAAGCAAAAGAAGAAAGTAAACACCATTCGCATTAGCAACTTATTATGGTTCTCCATTGTGTCTGTGTCGATTTGTCCTCGTTATTTTCATTTTATCAAATTCCAAATTCGATGTTTAGAGTCAAGCTTATAGTCAAGGTCTTCCCATGTAACTCCAAACTTGGGAGTGTAACGTTAATTACTGAATTTCTTGTTCATGGCAATAAAACAGATAACCACCCAAGTACGCAATAAAAACCAAAGAACCAATCATTCTCTCTCATTTAAATAATTTATTTTAATCATATTCATCAATCTCTTATACATTAAAGTCACCATATTTGGCTCCTAGCCAAAAATCGACAACACTGTCTGTTTCAAACTCATTTAAAACAAAGTCTTCCCATGTGCTTCTTCTCCACTTGAAAATCGACAACAAGAGAAAGCTTGTGATGTAAAAATTAAAGTCTTATTCAGCTTTCCTTATAGAGTTGCTTGTGAAAATGGGTTAGTCCAATCCTAGACGCAATGTCTCATAAATGTGTGCAATGTAGAGACCTCAAACATAACATAGAGTAATGAATGAATTGTTCTGTGGGGTAAAGTAATCAGTTTACACTATTAACAAACTGACAATAAGGCCCCATTTCATATAACGATTTTGTTTGTATATATGAATTTTTAATCTTCAAATATATTATTTTCTTTCCCCCAAGAGCTTTATAAGTTTTAACTCTATTTTACTACGAATGAAACTTGTTCATTTTCTTCTCTCAACCACTCATCTTCTTATCTCTTTGAAAACTCTTAGACATTGATAGTGTCTTGTGATTCTTGAGAGTCACTTAGAATAGAGAAAATCTTTGTACATTAGAGTGATTGTGTGACCTTTCACCTCCAATTGGAAATTGGGTATTTTCTCGACTTGATGCTCATGCAAGCAAGGTTGGACTATAATAGATTGGTAAGAATCAAGGGGATTGTTTCACAAAGTTTGAAGTGATCAAGAGAAACATCTTGGTGAAGTCAAGGGTAATCTATTGTAATCTAGCATGAGGACAATATATGTTAACCACCATAAATCTTTGGTGAAGTTCTTTTCAATTGGTATGAGTTGGATCTTCAGATTCATCGTATGGTTTGGTTCTTTCTGACACCAAAAACCCTAAACCCTAAACTCCAACCATATATAAATTATTAATCAAGAAACAAAAGGCAAGAAAAATAAATATTATTTTCATTGTTTATCAATAAATCGTTAAAACAGACCTCATCATTCCAAGGGACAATGAGACATATTAGGGGGAAGTGGTCCCTATCTAAGCGCTCAGGTATATGATGTTTCGTCACCTTAAATGATAGCAACTAAAATCATACTGGCTATATTCTTAAATCTATGACACATTCAAAACCACATCCACACACATTGATAGAAACCAAATTGGGGAAAAGAAAATGATATCATTTATAATTTATGTTAATCTAGTTTCCCTGCATATATGCCTTGATACAACAAAAGCAACATGCTTCTCATAGTTTTCATTACACAAAATGAAGCAAGGCCAGTTCATGATAGATTACAAAATTTCCCAAGAGTATTATTGAGGCATTGGCACAATGGGAGGAAAATATTATCTGCTAAATGCTTAATGAGTGAAAATGAAGAATTAAAACATGGGTAAATTCTGAGGAAGTAAAATTGCATTTATTTATCAACCCCCACCATTTCTGAGCAGTTTTTCCAGAAAGCAGCAGATCTGTACTCCAACAATTCAAACCAAAATGCTGTATGTGTGTCATTCTTCAGTTATGCAAATGAGCAATCTTTGGTTAAGTTCACATCTAAATCTTCTGTTTCAGAACATGGCGCAGCTGAACCTTGTTGCTTTCTATCCTAGCCTCCATAAGTCTTGCTTTCAAACTGCCCTTCGGTCCTGTGCGAGGAATGCATCCTTTCATGCCTCGATTATGCACGCTTCCTGAATCGGGGGAACTTAACTGGCATAAAATGTCTTGGGGGCTTAGTCCACCTTTATCAAGTCCCCATTCAGGAGACATGATGCCACCATTAGATACCTTTCCATTTGAAAGTCTCCCGTTCATTCCATCCATAGAGATTATCTTGTAATTGTCCTCATTGGTTGGTCCTGACCTCCAAAGCCTAGCTATGGATGATATCCTCTTCGATTGCTTCGTTGGTACCGAACAGACTTCACTTATTTCAGTTAATGGGGTCTCTTCACCTGCATTTCCTTCAAATTCTATCACACTCATACCCGAGACATTGCTCACTCGACCTTTCTTAGTCACTGAAGGGGCACTTCCTTCTAGTGAACAACTTGATCCTTGATCTTCAACATGGCTCGCAGTTTCCCATCCACTTTCATCTTCTTCAATATCACAGTTGTTATCAATATATATGTCAGACCGTCTCTGAAAGCTATTCTTATTTATGGATTTGGCTTCAGGACTAACCGTGTGAATCTTTGAGGCATGACTCACCGGAGAGTAAGCAATGCATGATTCAGTCTCCCTCTCGTTGGGTTCACCAGAATTTACATCTTCAAAAATGGCAAAAATATCGTCTGGATTGGATGGCTCATAGGAAAATCCCTTGAGACTTTGAATGTTCACTGAAGCTGCAGCCTGTTGAAGAGATTGTGCCTCTCTGATCTCCTTAGCATCTGAGTTCATATTTACTGACTTGAGAAAGGTTTCCAAATATGCCACAAGTTCATTCATCTGTGAATACTTCTCGTCAAGAGCAACTTTTGCGTCTATCAGTTTCATATGAACACGTTCTTCACGCCATACTTCAGCCATCTGTAACATCCTTCTCTCCTCATCCATTTCTTCCCTAAGATTCATAGACTCTCTCTTTAATTCTTCAACTTCAGCCTTGTCTTCTCCAATTTCCTTAGCAAGCTCGTCACATACCTCCTCAATCAATTCTCTGGCCTTCCTTTCTTTCTCATAGTCCTGCATGCAGCGTTTTGCTAATAACTTAGCATCAGCCAACTCATTAACCAACCTGGAATTGACAATTTCAGCCCTTTGACGACTTTTCCTTTCTCGATTTAAATCTGTTTTAATGTCATCAACATATGCACGGATTTTCTCATGTTCTTTGCTTCTCCACGAGGCTCTTTCATCACTGACTTTCTTTAAGAAATGCTCAAGTTTCTTTTTGGAGGAATGGCGTTCAGTCTCAAGCTCCTGAATCCGCACACGAGCCTGCTCTAATTCTGCTTCAAGAGTAGAAACAGTGCTATCCTTTTGGTCTAGAAGTTCCATCTGGCTGTAGATATGCTGCCCTTCATCGGATGTTTTTAAACTAACAGGATCCCACTTTGTCATTCCCTCCATTGCAGCAGAGGAAAACTGGAAGGAAGGATCGAGCTGCAGAAGAACAAAGAAGGTTTAAGATTAGCACTTTAATTTAATTGTTTGTTCTTTCACTTCTGAAAGTGTAAGTTAGACACTTCTGAATACATTTCTTTAGGGCCGAAAAAAAAAAAAAAAAAAAAAACTTCCTTCCTTGGCTGATAATTTTAAATGCTATTTTCACGATATCAGTTTACAAAGCAATATGAAAATGTTTTCCCATGCACTTTACCTTAGCATGGATCTAAGCAACACTAAATTTCGTTTCTCAGCTCCAAGAAATAACATCCATTAGATCTATTTATGTGTGAAAGTTAAACTTGGGTGGCTATCATATAAGCCTGTTCGAGAAAACATGGGCACCGTTATGCAGAGTTTTGGCATCTTGTCAATATTCCTTGATAGTAGATCACAACCACATGTTGATATATTACAGTTTGATGTGTATCTATTGGGTATATATAGCCTAACTAAGTCAAATAGCTTCCTTTTACACCAAGAATACAGCTATAAAAATTAAACATGCATTTGAAAACTGCGTTGTTTCATAAGTTCAAAGGTGATCATACTACTGGAAATCATATATAACATCAGGAATGAAGAAAGTTATAACGAACTTGTTAGAATATAATAGAATATTTTATAATATCTTAATATTATGTTAGAGTGTCTTGGTTTTTTTCTTAGGATTAGTTTATTGGTTGTCCATAATGTGTGAGCTCAATCGTAAGAGTTTGACCTTGTAATCTCAAGGAACAAAGTCAGATCCCCTAGGAGACAATTGTAAAATTGCCATGAGTATCACTTTAATTCTTATAAAAAAATATTGTCATGTAGGAAAGGATACAATTAAAATTCAGTTTTAGATATTTATCTTAATATGACTTTCACTCAATAATCTCCAATTATCAGAGTCATTTACGATTGTGATGACTATAATTATGAAATAAATAGGAAACACAATACCTCACAAAAATGTCCATCCTTTGTCCTAGAAATGGAACGACGGGTTTGTGATGGATTCTTCATATCAGGTCCATGCATAACGGCATTTTGATTACTAAGACATGCGTGGTCTGCATAGCCAATTCCATTCTGCTGCATATAAGTCATGTCAGTTATAAACTCGAAGTGGACAGCTATTAAATTTACAAAGAAAACAAACTTCCAAAATCTGAAATTAATGACAATAATCACATGACATTGCCATGCATAGAAAGAAAACAATTTTCCTTTTTTTTTTTTGACAAAAGAAAAACAATTTTTCTAAGTAACATCAACATGAATGCATATATACCTAATAGACTTGTACAGTTCAGTTAAGGAATATGGCTAATATGGAATACAATTCAGTAGATTGTACAGTTCAGTTAAGTTTAAGCATTGAAAGCACGAGTTCAGATATAATTAACACCATTCATAACATGAATTAAACTATCTCAACGGACAAGCCCTAACTCATTTCCTCAATGATTACTAAAAACAATAGTGGCTTCTGCAGTAGACCAAAATCAATCATGAGCTAACAACAAAACACTGTTAAAGCTTCAGATTATATTTGCTTTTATTCTTCCCTTTAGTCGAAAGATCATGGATCACTATTACTCCACGACACATCTTTTTATTCATGCATATTAGCTCATTAACAATTAACAAACAATCATTTACTTCAAATGAACTACTTCAAAATTTTAAAGCATTAAACAACAACCAACACAAATCCAAAGGTAACAGTACCCTAGAATAAAAGGGCATCATGGAAAGTGAACGATTAATAAAAGTTCCCTCAAAATGGAACATGCAGAATGATGAAAACTTTAAAACGGATAGAATCACACAGGTCAAACTCAAACTTGAAAACTGAGCAAGTAAGCAACAAATACAATAAGCAGAAAACATGTGAAAACCTTCAACAAAATGGCTTTTACAATTGCGTTAATTGTGCTTATCTACTGAGATAAGCAGTTATGAAACTGTTTGTAAGAACCGATGAAAACAAATTATAGCTTTTATAAAAATAATGACTTTATTTTATCTTATGTTATAGAAATAGCTTATACATAAACACTTATATGATAAACACTTATGTTATAAGCACTTCTGTTGTTATTAGCACTTAATTAAGTTTTTCATCCAAACATGACCTAAACACAAAACAACTAAGAGACTAGAATAGAAATCACAAAGCTGAATCAAAAACTCAAATTATTTCAAGCAAAAAACAAAACGAAATAATCTTCAATAAAAGAGAGGGTGTTAACTTAGTTACCTGAAGTCTCAAACCACCACGAGTTCCACAATCACCACCTACCACAACCTCCGGCAACTGCAACCGCCAAAGTCCAGCACCAAGCTTCCTCGCCGACACAGTCACCACCGGCTTCTGCTTCTGCTGCTGCTCACTTTTCCGACAAACCTCCTCCACCGGATCACCACCACCGTCAACAACACTCCCCACTCCGTCTTCTGGGATTTTCCACTTCGACGAAGGAGTTTCCGGCCTACTCCGTCTCCCGGAAGATGCTCCACTTCTCCTCAAACGACTCCCCGGCGTCTTGAACTTCCGGCGAGAAGTTCTCCGGTGAGGTCGAAGATCTGAATCGGGAGAGTTGTTGGAAGCAATGCTCGCCGTGAATGACGGAGTATGTCGGTGAGATTCGCCGGAGATCTTCATCATCACCGGCGAGTATCAGCCATTTAAGAAAAATATAATAATCTTACTAAGTAGCAGCTATTAGCTCGGCTACGGTGAGATTGGTTTTCTCGGATTAGTCGGTTTTTGAGTCGGATACAAAGTTTAAAGTAGTAGCTGTTAATGCTTCAAACAATGTTTGTGTGTATGTTGAGGTTTGTGAGGGAAAATGAGTCAGAAGAAAGATTGTTATTTGTGTGTGATTGTGGAAGTTGAGTTGTGTGTGAGAAAATGAAGCACAGAGAGGGAGAGAGATTGAAGTGTTTGTGTACGGTCAACGTATAATCTAGTTTTACCTTAGATTTTCTATGATGTAGATGGAAAAATCTTTACTGCAGTAGCACTACTGTGTAGTTTTAACTTGGTAAATGGTGGTCATCTGAGATCTCTTTTACTTTTTGACTGGTGGTTATTTATTTTCCTTTTTTTTTTTATGCAAATTATATGGTGAGGGTTTAATTAAGTTCCTCATCGATGAACCACTTTAAAGAATAATTATTAGCCATTAAATCCATCTATCTCACATATTTTATTATAGAGTGTATGCACCACATCACAACTCTCTTCTTTCTCCACTGCCTTTTATGTTCCCAAACCAAACCTTGTCTCGGTTGAGCCCTAAAAGTGCATATTTCATGATAATTTCAGAGTCATTTTAATTTGATTTGATTCAAATCTCCTAAAAAATGTTAAAAGTGTGATTTCAACATTTTTTTCGAGAATTTCTACCGAAAAATTAAAACTGATAATGTACTGCATGTTTTCACATCCCTTCAGATTAAATTTCTATTTTTGATTAATTTTCCACATCCCACTCTATTATGGGTATGGCTAAAATCAATGTACATCAAAGTTCCTTGATTGAAACACAATTTAACAAGATTCGTCGCGTTTAGTGAATGTAATTCTGAACAATTACATACTGAACTTGTAAAAATATGTGGAATCACCACAACCATTATGTTATGTTAATACCAACACATAAAAGAAAAATTCAAACCAAACTAAAAGCATGGAATAGAAAATGAGTTTAATTAAAAATAAATGCCCTCAATATGAACAGATACCAATAATAGGTGCTTACAATAACCAATGAGGTATGACACGAGAGGATTGTGTGTGGACAATTATAAATGTTCTCTTTTTAAATTTTAATTAATCTAAACCATTGATCTCATCACATAGTAAAAATTAAATGGTCCATCGGTGAGGGACTTAATTGCTCCCTCACCTTAGACTTCCCCAAAATTGCGTATTTCTTTTTGACTCAATATTTATTTCAATTCTTTATAGGTAAGTATTTGTTATGCATTTATATTATTTGAAAATCAAAATTTTCAACAAAAATACACTACATCTGTATCATAATATGTGTCATATTTAAGTTTTATACGGTTATTAAAAAAAAAATATTGTTAATTTTAATGATAAAATATGTACATCCTACGGTCACTAATATAAGTAAAAAATTCACTTTTTAGATACATTTAATAAATAATGTATGTGGCATATGATAAAGACTACATACATCATTAATTGGATGTATCTAAAAAATGAATTTTTGCTTATATTAGTAACCGGAAGGTGTATTATTTACTAAGATACCTTTAGCAATTATGGTTAATAGAATATTTGTAAAAAATTGAAATGTAGAAATGTACCTTGGTCTTTCCATTGGTGGTGAACCTAGACGATTATTTTTTTGTTATTCGATTATTGCTCGAATTAAATCTAGACTGTCTCAGTGGAAGAGTAGAAACTTGTCTTTTGGGGGTCGCTTGATTCTCCTTAAATCTGTCTTGTCTTCACTGTCTGTCTACGCCTTTTCTTTTTTTAGAGCTCCCGCAGGTATAATCTCCTCCATTGAATCTATTTTGATTAATTTTTCTAGGGTGGGAGTGGTGATCATAGGAAAATTGCTTGGGTAGATTGAAAATTCATTTGTATGAGTAAGGAGGTTGGTGGTTTCGGGGTAAGGAGGCTAAAAGAGTTTAATATTGCTCTTTTGGCAAAATGGTGTTGGAGGTGTCTAGTAGATAGGGACGGTTTGTGGTTTAAGGTGTTGTCTTCTCAGTATGGTGAGGAGAAGGGGTAGATTAGAGAGGGAGCGAGGCTTGGATCAACGTGGTGGAGGGAGATTGTAAGAATTCGTGACGGGATAGGAGTTGAGGATGGGAGCTGGTTTAAAGAGAGTGTTATTAAACGTATTGGCAATGGCTTTAATACTTTTTTTTGGTCGGATTGTTGGGTGGGGACGATAACTTTTATGGAGAGGTTTGGGCGGTTGTTTTGATTTACTGAATTCATCAAAATCTGACGGTGGGTGCAACGCACGCCTTAGGTTAGGGTATAGATGGGGAGGCTTGGAGGTGGAGGCGACGTTTGTTAGCATGGGAGGAGGATTTAGTGGTGGAGATTAGGAACTTGCTTTCTAACGTTATTTTGCAGGAATCGCTGTCAGATGTTTGGCTTTGGCGACCAAATACAGGTGAAGGTTTCACAGTCTGTGGTGCGTATCAAATGCTCATGAGGCAGGAGATACATAATCATGCCGTTATCTCAGAGGCTCCTTGGCATAAAAATGTTCCTTTGAAAGTATCTATGTGTGTTTAGCGTCTCTTCCTGTAACACCTCATTTTCCCAACATAAAAATAACATATAATAAATCAAAGTTCATCGCAAACAGGATGTCACATTTTGTTCTTCAAAATAACATTAAATATAAATAGAGTTAAAGTCACTATATATTTAAACAACTGTTTTCAATAATTCAAAATAATGTCGCAGCGGAAAATGTTCAATGTAAAATCAGTACTTGGCACTAAGGCCTCAACATCAACAACGTAATAAAACTCCATTTCCAAAAGTGGTTCAACATCAACTTATAAAGAAATATGTAACAAGGAAAACAAATATATAAGTATCCCCATCCCGTTACGTATCAGAGCATGACTCCTAAGACGACACGAGGAATCAACTCACATCATGGGTTACTCCTGGTTATCTACACGTTACCCACCTAGAGGCAACATTCAAACAGAAGGGGTGAGATTTCACATTCAATAATAATAAGCAACAATTCATGTAAAGAATTAATCAAAACAAAACAACAACAATTCATCATTAAGAATACTTCACATAATTCCAACAACAATCATCATTTAACTTCATTCAATAATGCAACGACAACGACTCAACAATGCAATTACTCAACAAATGCAACATATTATGCATGTGGTACCAACAGAGCTACAGCTCCCTTCGCTAATGCCTTAATTTGGCTTGACAGGCTACAACCCCCTTCGCTTAAGAAACAACAGAGCTACAGCTCCCTTCGCTAAAGTCATAATTCGACTTGACATGCTACAATCCCCTTCGCTTGACAATGTTTATGCAATGACACAACTTAAAATGCAACAACAGCAACATCATATAATCATATTAAATCATCCACAAAAGATTTTCATATCAACTCAAGACCACTGGAAAGATAAATCAGATATCAACATTTTTCATGTTTATGACAAAGTCCAACTCAAAACAGAAACGTATGAAAAGGACACAAGAACGCGAAACAGGCACTCTGCCACTGAACAGTTCGCTAGGCGAGTTCAATTACTCGTTGTGGCGAGCGACGGCATCTACTCGCTAGGCAGGGAAAACATTTGCTGTGGCGAGTTGGGATCTACTTGTCAGCGACTAAAAACACTCGATGTGGCGAGTTGGGAACTACTCGCCAAGCGACTAAGAACACTCGTTGTGGGAGCGATGACATCTGCTCGCTAGGCGAGGTTGAGCACTCGCCGTGGCGAGTGACGACAGACAGGTCTGTGAACAGACCTCTGTTCTCACTTCAAAACCCCAATTTTGACAACCCAAACCCCAAAATTGATAGGAAACATTACCTACTGTTATTCTACAACCTAGACATCACTTTCTTACATTAATTCATGGGATTGCATACACTTCCAACAAATTTTATTGAATTTAGACCTAATTCCTATAACCTCAAAACTCAACAACAACAACAACAACATGATTAAGCTCTTTTCAGAATCATATGCTTAAGATTAAAGAAGGTTAGTCCCACCCTTACCTTAGGTTTGTTGAATTATGAAATCTACAAGCTTCCTTTTCTCTGACTTCTCACTTTCTCTATTTCTCCCAAAAACTGTTTTTCACGTGTTCTGACTCTCTATTCCTCACTTCTTATATTCTTAACCTAAATAAATTCTTCTTATTCCAAAACTGCCCTTATTGCCTCATTATTCTATTTTAATTTTATTCTTTCACTAATAATATTTTAATAAGCTACTAATATATATTAACACATAACACAAAACATCACACATCGCAATTATTCAAATAAAATATATAAAAAGACACTAAACTCAATAAAATAAATAGATAATAAAAATAGGGTGTTACACTTCCGCAATAGATGGCCGACAAAGGATAACTTGACACGTCGAGGCGTTATCAATAATGACAATCTTTTGTGTGTTTCAGGATGTGGCCAAAATGAAACTTTACATCATTTAATAATACATTGTCTTACTTTTGGCAACTTGTTAAGTCTTGTCTGGGTGTGTATTTAGTGAACCCTCAACATGTTACATATCATTTTCATCAATTTGTGTTATCTTCAGGAGGTTATGTTCCGCGTCGGTCTTTCTTACATCTGATTTGGCTTTGTTGTATTTGGGTTCTTTGGAACGAAAGGAACCAGAGACTCTTTGCTAATAAAGCCAACACGACTGCGCAGCTTATAGAAAAGGTTAAGATTACATCTCTTTTAGTTTTCATATGTGGTGGCAGCATCCCCTTATGTGTTTGGGGGTTGTCTGATGCCTTTTTATCGTTTATTATTTTGGTTCTCAGACACTTTGATGTAACCTTGTTTTGCTTCTTACGTCTTGTGCTAGGGAGCAAAACCTCTTTGTTTTTTTTATCAATATATCTCATTTTGACTTGTTAAAAAAAAAGTGTATATTAGCAAAAAAGAATAATAAATGTTATATTGATATCGTAAAGTGATAAATTATTTGAGACAAAAAAATTTAAAAAGAGAACAACTATTGTAAAACTGAAGAAGTAGTAATATTAGCAACCATGTTATTTTTAAACATATATCTATTGTAGACCGATACATGCAACATTTTCTTTTGTTAAATAAATATATGCAACATTATTGTGTCCCATAAAATATTTACCTATCAGTATAAGGATGTCTCTCTGAAGGTTGTCTTGTGCACTTGATATCTATTTCGAGATAGGCTGCCTACAAAGGATAACTTTCGTCGTCGTGGAGTTATTGGTAACGATTCCCAGTTGTGTGTTAGGGTGTGCGGTTATGTGGAAACTTCAGCTCACTTATTTTTACATTGTAATAATTTTGGATCTCTTTGGTATCATATTTATTGTTGGATCGGTATATCCTCAGCTGTGCCTTTTCATGTGTCGGACCATTTCATGCAATTCGGCGCTGTTGGGTGTGTTTCTAAGGGGCGTCAGTCAATTCTTCAGGTTATTTCGTTTGCAACTGTGTGGAAAATATGGAAAGAAATGAATAACAGGTTATTTAATGGAACAAAATGCTCAATTGTGCAGGTGGTGATAAGATTAAGTCCATCGCTTTCATGTGGTTGAAGGTGAAATTTGCTACTCTTTCCCTCAACTATCATGGTTGGTGGCTTAGTCCATTTACCATATTGGACATATAATGACATTTATTTCTTTGTTTTTTGCTGTTTTTTGGTGTTCGTTATCTTGTAAATATTGTTCAGACTCTTTTGTTTCTTCCCTGATACACCTTGTATTAAAAAGGACCTTTTAATTTAGTAACATATTTCATTTTAGCCTTTTAAAAAAATATATTTACCTATCAAATTATATACTCAACAGCCCTATATGTGTTTCATTTGGAAATAAAAAAATGATGTCATTTTTAAATACATGAAGGGATTTAATTTTATTTTTTATCAACGGTGAACTAAACTTTTACGGTGCTTAGTTATTGACGGCGACTAACTTATGTTATCGTGTAGGATTTATGTCAGAGTTGCTTTGGGTTTGGTTGGTTCTGTTGATTTTTGTTGTTTCGGTTTTTTAAAATTTTTAGGATGATATTTTGTAATTTTTTCTTGTTTATGTTTATTATATCATCTATTATATGTTTCTCGTTTACTCTCTTCCTCTTTCTTTAATTATATAAACTTGATTGTTTTTTAGTGTTTTTTTTCTTTTTTCGCACAAATTTGTTTACTTTAGTGTTACTATATTACTTTATTTATTTTTTTACAATATTAATCATATCACTTCATAAGTAATCAGTTAATTTTGTCAAAAGAAAAGTTATTAATTAATTTTTTTTCGCCAAAACAAACGGCACATGTACATTAACGTGTTTTTCTCTCATGGTCAATTATGGCTATTCAATTTTATACAAGCTATATTACGTGTGTTGTCACCCAAAGAGGTATATATAACCATATGAGTCCATTCTAGGATTATTAAAGCAACTAGCTTCCCCCCATCACACCTCCATAATTCCATTTAGATTTAGGTCTTCCTTTCCTTTAAGCTTAAAATCAAGATTACCTATATCTATACGTACTAGTTAATTACCATATTTTATATGTATATTGAAATATCAGTAGAAGATTTAAAAATAGAGTGCAGGTTTTATTTACTACAATAATTATAAAGAATCTAAGCCTAGCAGAGAATCATGGGCCAGCGAGTGAGAACAGAGTGAAGGTTTCATCGTCACATAGAAAATGTTCGTACACACAGTAACCTGTTCATGCACTTGTCTGCTTGGCCGTAGAAACGAGACAGATCCATCTCTTTGTTTTTTCCATTATTATTGTTAAAAAAGATTCCTTCACACACATTAACAAACATGTGACCATGTGTGACCGGCTTATTTTTCTTTATAACAATTTAATCATTTTAACTTTCACAAAGTTGCGATTTTAGCTTCCTAATAAAAAAAAAACTACAAAACAGTCCCCTAAGTTTTACATCTGTGACAGTTTTGACCCCATTGCCAATTTTGACTCGGTCTACGCTGATGTACACCCTCAGTGAGGTGCCACGTGTTATTTTTTTTATTGTTTTTTTGGCCTTGGGACCAAAACTGCTACAGATGCAAAACTTAATGGGCCGTTTTGTAGTTTTTTTTCTTAAGAGACTAAAATCACAACTTTATAAAAATTAGGAGTTAAAACTACAATTAAACCTTTATTTTTCTTTCCGTTCAAGTGATTTATCCATTACAATATACACACGGTTTTTCTTTCTCACTTTTTGTTCAAAAGACCTTGGTGTGTCTTTTACAAACCAAAATATTATTATTGGCTCAAACAATTATTGGAGGGTGTTTTATTTGATGTGTGGCTAATTATTTTCTTAACAATATATTTTTAGTTGACATATTTTGGTAAGTTTTCTTAAAAAGATACAATGAATATGATAGAAAAACCTTTTATAAATTACTAATACAAAATATTTTTATCTATTGATTGGAGGATAGATCGTTGAATACATGTGCAGAAAATATCTACACACTCAGTAGATAAATTCAACCCTTCAATTAATGTTTAGAGTGTCCAACTAAACAAACAAGGAATCCGAGGGAGTTTCCACTTGGCCATCCTAGGGTACGCCACATCCAACAAAATTCCAACTGCACCCACATGGGTTTCTTGCCAAAAATCCCCAACTTTATTATTGTGCCATGCTTTTATATGGTTAATTCGTCAATCAATATTTTCTTTGACAACAAAGAATACATTATTGCTTCAAAAAATAAAAAAAATAATACCTTTTTTTTTTAACCTTATTTTCCTATCAAAGGTGAAGAGTACCTTACCAAGTTAGTAACATGACTTCACACAACAAAAATGTTAGTAAAATCATCAATTATTATAAAGAAAAAAAATATGAGTTCAATTCTTAAATCGTTTATTTAGATGATAGTCCAGTCATATTTGAAAAAATTGAATATCATATAGTGTATTCAAAGGATAAAACCATGGGATACTTAGGACATCAACTAGGAGTCAAGAAGACTATAATTTGTGTGACTTAAAAAGTATTCATAAATAATAAAAAAAATGTAGATAAACCATGATAAATAACAAAAAAGAAATTTTATATTGAAAATATTTTTATTTATATTTCTTAATGTTGAATACGAAAAAAAAAAATCGTTACTAATTTTTGTTATCCGAGCTAGCCTTGTTTGGTTTATGAAGATCATCAACTGTGCTTTAGCTTAAGGTATTTACTTTATTATATTGGATCTAATCTAATAGTTGTAACATTTTTTATTCATATATGTGTGATATTTTTGTTCTAGTTAGATCTAGGTGGTCTTTAGACTATGAAAAAGTGGCTAACGGCTACTAATCCCTGCTAATTAATTGTTTAAGAGATTTGTTTAATAAGCTAGTTAAATATATGTTTCATTATGTCTATGCATGCAAAGACATGACCACCTAGACAATAGACAGAGAAATTTAATTTGATGAAATCGTAACCTACAAGGCTATCTACAAGGTCCACACTCTACCTTTGGGCCACATTCCTCCTGACTCCAAAGTGACTCCAAATTGTGTACCATTTAATTTAGGGTCTTGTTAATCGATGTTTTGGAGATAAAAATTAAAGAATTCATTAATCAAAATTTTGTTTTAAAAATATAAGTTGTTATTTTTAATCAAGTAATAATTACATCAATTTTTTATAAAAACTTATTTGTTTTACTTGCTTAATAATCAATGTGCCGAGACGCAACCTAACATTCTCCTTTAAAATATTAATCTTTTTTTATTTTTACTTTAAAAGAATTTAGAATATTAATCTTATATCTTACATAGAGTCTCCACTGGCTAAAGACGTGAGATAAATGCCCCCACTAGGATTTCAATCTCTTTCTAAGCAATATCTCTTACGTTTTGGAACTGTTGTTTAGTTTCAAAATTGTAAATTGTGATTGGTCAACTATCCATATCATAAATGCCAGCTAATATGATCATCCTTCCTTGAAAAAGGCTTATTAATTTCTTTTCCTTTCCTAATTTTTTCATCATCAATGTGTAAATCAATGTGTAATAGATATTATGAAACAATTTCTTAGCAGGGTCAGCCAATATAATTTTTAACGGTAACTATGGCCAAAAACAAGTTTGAATATAGCAAACCTTTCCTGTCGATATACGAGGTCTTTTTGTTATTAAAATCTAATGAAAAATTATTTTTTAATGATGAGCTTAATGCGACAGTTTTAGTAGCCTTACCTTTAAACCTATGACATAATGTTGTGAAGTGGGTGGCAACGTGCTTACGAGCAACCACGACAATTGTTCACATTCAACAATAATATATGTGGATCCTCTGCAACGGCTATATAATACAATTCACCGCCGAGTTGTTGTATTAAGAGAGAAAAACTAGATTATTTCTCTCGTTGTTGTATTAAGAGAGAAAAACTAGATTATTTATCTCTTTGGATGTAACACTCATACTAAACTGTCTAAAATATTTAGCATGCACATTAACTTAGCACTAGATACATTAAAATTACAACATAATTTCGGCCGAATAAATATATACATCAATACAAGTTCGTACATCTGATAAAATACCAACTGTCAAATACATATATCTGATACGTATGTGATTACTTAAATAGATAATCTAAAACTGGTACAAACAAGCATTTTGATGGTGATCCATTCAGCTACATATCTGATACCTCTTGCTACGAACAACCTGTTGATCTGTAAAAATAAATAAAAGGATTGGGATGAGACGGGATGTCTCAGTGAGTTCCACCTATCCTAGGCTGTAGGCAATCTTGGAGAAAAACCTATGATCGCCATCTGACTAAACTCAACCCATTTCAGGTTTATAGGGTTCTGTTCTACATACTGAATGATCAGGGGAGAACTAGGATTGTTATAGTACTCTATCATAAGTCTACTATGATACATAATCATATTCGTATACTGTTTTGATATTAATGTTAAAATGTTAGCGTTAAACAAACAATTATTATCTGGATTGATTTTACGGAATGGATCCCGAGTGGAGTAACCCCGGTCACCATCCCACCGCTATCTGGTGAAACTCCTATCTAAGGCTAATCACCAGAACTCCTCTGACTACGTGTGGTTTACCATCTGGGATAAACCCATCCAGCGGAACCTGGAGCCTGTTGAGGGACACAGATTATTATTATATTAAATTACCTGCATATATACATATGTATGAATCGTCATGAAGGTTCCCTGACGGGCTGACCTATCCAGACATACTCTGGAGCTTGCCTGAGCCACAACTTATCGACATATATATACGTATCTGAAATATAAACTCTGTAGCATATATCTAATATGTCTCTGAAACATTAATATCATAGCCATTCTCGACTATCTAAGTCGAGTCTCTACTGAAGTTCTCATTTCTAAGGGTTAGAATTCTACCCTAGTATTTTCATACGAATAAAAGATTAAACTCTCACATGTTAAGCAATGATGACCTATGCCTAGACTCACTTACACATGTTATTTTCTATTATAAAATGGCCCTTCTGGAATCTTGCAAATAGGTCCCTGGATATGAACAGTGTATATTTTAAAAATATTATTTATGGTATTGAGTTGCTTGCTCGACAAGTTTTGCTTGCTTGGCGAGCATGACAGTTTTGGAAAATTTGCAGAAATCTATTCTTGATCTAATGTTCATACCCAAGCCTAATTGTTCTAAGATCAACCTGTAAGTGAGTGTTAGCATAGAATCTCAAGCGTAACATTTATGGGTACTAGAATTTATACATTTAAATCTATAAAGTGATAATTTTTCACAATATACACACAACCTCTGTTGTCAAAGCGGAAAAGCAGCGAAACGCGGCCACCCCAAAAATTGACGCAGAGCGGTATGCGAGCGTGAAGCGGGAGCTATTTCATGACGCAGACATTAAAACTAAAAATTATATTACTATTAAAGGACTAATAAAATATTGAAAAAATATATTTAGTATTAGTATACATGAAAAATTAAAGATTACTAACTTTTTTTAGTATTACATACTATTATAAAACTATGTATTTTAATAATTATTAACTGTTTTTAGTATTAAATACTATTATAAAACTATGTAATTTAATAATTATTATTTGTTTTTAGTATTAAATACTATTATAAAACTATGTAATTTAATAATTACTATCAATATAAATGAAACATATATTATTTAATACATTTTGTATCAATAGTTAATATCAATACCATTTTTTTAGAACCATTGTTATTTATTTACTTATAAAACAAAACAGTGAAAGAAGTAAAAAAAGAAGGTGGAAAAAGAGAAGACCCAATTTGTTACTATAAAAGAATGAAATAACATTCTAACCCTAATTTTTGTTTTCCATCAACCGCCAACCAGTTTCATTTCTTATCATTCTTCATTTCTTCTTCTCTTGATCGTGAAATCAGATCCAACTGTTCCGACCTTAGATCCAGCTGTTCCAACCTCCGATTGTACGATTTTGACCCTAAAAAATGGTTTTAAATGAATAGCGGCCGCTTTGACCCGCTATCGACCCGATCCGCTCTACGCGTTCGCGGCCGTGAAACCCGCATTCTCCGATCGCGCTGCACGATGGCGTTTTGACGCGGCCGTCCATTTTTTGCCGTTCCGCGATAGCGCCGGGAGCGGCCGCGTTTGACAACAGAGCACACAACACCCAAGGGTGGGTTTTATCTGAAGGAACTCACCTCTAAATTTGAGTATGATGACAAGTTCGGCTTATGCAAAGTCCACTTAATATTCTTCTTTTGCTTCTCCTTGCCAAGGCGAGACTCCATACTTGCTTCAACGAGCTATCACAATGAGCCCAGATTTTCCACAAATTCTGCATTAGGTCCCATACTTTGAAGTTGTCTCCAGACCTCAAAACTTAACCCAATTTAGTGAAACTGGTGCCAAAACATTGATAATTTCGTTAGCTAACCATAGAAACAACAACCACTTGATTCGGAGTTACAGGAAGAGAGTTCTTACCGTTTTAGTGGAGCCCTGTCCCAAAACCCGTAAACAAATTCCAGCAGAAATTACCAAACTTCAAATACGTTTTCCGAATTCATTTATACTCTGAATCATACGAAATTTATGTCCGATTTGAAGGGAATTGAACGTAGAATCTAATTATCCAACAAACACTTTTCTGTCAGCTTTCTAAAACAGCTTATCTACCAGTTAAGCACTTCTGCCTGTTTCTAAAACAACTTAATCAACGACTTATGGCTTCTACCATATCAATCTCGGCCAAAACACAAGACCAGCAACCCAAACATGTATAAACAATATTAAAACCTTGATTGTAACAGCTTAATTTGTAAATTAATCACTTATGACAGGTTTATCTTCAAAACAGCTTATTTGACGGCTTACGTTTCTAAAAATTCCAATTTCAAAGGAAACCCTACAACAGCAAACCATACATACTCTAGGTACATTTCAGTCACATAAATCATTAAAAAAATATCCGAAGGTGGGTTCTAATATGAGTAACTTACTATAAGTGATTTTTTGCAACAACATAAAAGCTTATGCCTCAGCCATGCTCCCATTTTCCATTCTAGTACATGTTCTTATCCCTCAATATATGCATAATCTCCATAGGATTCCAAGACTACAACAGCTCTTCACCATTAAACAAGCCTCATTTTCTTGCTAAGTTTCAACAACCACAAAATCCAAAACCCAAAGTCATGCTTATGCTTATTAGCCATGCTTCTGCCATTGCTTCCAATCTTCAATTCCAAATTCTTCTACACCAGTACCACTTCCATGTATGTACATTATTCTACCAAGATAAACCAGATTCAATGCTAAGCCAATCATGTAAGAAATTTTGAAGCATAAAACAACACAACTTCAAAATTGCTGGAGGTGGTACGTGGCTCGGTTTTGGACAGAAAGTGGAGAGATAAAGCTTGTTCCAGGGCTGAAATGGAGTGAGGGTCCCTTTGGGTTCATTGCATGTTGTGTTTCTTTGGAAGGAATTGAAGGAAAGAGAAGATTATGGTGGGAGGGAGTGAGCCGATAGCTAGAGAGAAGGGATAGTAAGAATGTGTTTCAGAGAGAGGATGAACAGGTGGAAAATGAAAGGAAAGTGGGGATTGGCCTTTAAATAGTTACAAGTGCCAATTACCAATTTACCCTTCTCATAAAAGTCTTGCTAAGATACACTAAAACTGATTCTATTAGCGGAACATTTGTTTAACTGACACTGCATATCGCTAGAGATTATGCGGGATATTACACTTGATCTAACAACTCTTAAGAGTGAAGTGGGTTGCACAGTGCCACCCCTGCAGAAGATTCATATTCAATAATGATGTATGGATCCTGTGCAGTGGATGCATAATACAACTCATTGCAGTCTTCAGACTCCTTGAATGTAAAGAGAGAAGCTAGCAGAACCGTTGTACCATGATAGAAATACTGATTTTTCTCTTAGCATTGCCTTAATCTTAATTTTCTGTTAGTATGTAGAAGACTTGATACAAAGCTGAATTATGAACCGAAAGTATTTCATTTGTAGTCCAAACTACTTCGAAGGTTCCTCGAAGTTACATCACTAGCTACACATTGATTTGGAAGTAGACACATAAGTCTTCATTAGAGCTGTGACATGTGACACTAACTAATGAGATCCGTTAGAAAAATCTCTTAAATTTGGATGAAAAAAAAAATGCAAAAGTAGAAATGATACTGTGACTCAAAAGGTGCTACTATTTAAAGATATTATAGAACACTTCATTGCAAAATTATACATGAAAAGCGCTAATTACAGAACTGATTTTATGGTGATCTTCAAAAAATAGAATAGAGTATTATAGTGTGTAACTTTGTTTTATTAACAGTATTAACAAATACTAATCAACAAAATCATATCAATTTCCATCATCTAAAGTAGTCATCTAGTTCTTGGTGGTGATTAGCATATTAATTAACCATAGCATCGAATAGGATCGTTGCATCCCTTGGAAGAAGATTGTTTGCGACCAAATCGGCCACCTTTCTCCAGGTATTGTTGATGATACTCTTCTGCCCCGTAGAACTTCCTGGCAGGAAGGATTTCAGTAACAATCTTCCTGTTTAACTTCTTTTGTTGTTGTTCCAACAATTCTCGCGCTGCTTTCTCTTGTTCAGGGGTGTAATAGTATATTCCAGACCTGTATTGTGTTCCCACGTCATTCCCCTGTTGCATAGAAAGATCAAAAGGTTACTTATCATCGTATATTCGAAGTTCATACATGGATGCATTTGAATTTCAAAAAGAATCGGCAAAAGCAGTGTGCTTTAAGGGAAGAATTGAAGATAGAAATGACTCTGATGAAGAGACAAAGGAGAAGACAGAAATGCAATAAAAGATATCAATGATTCCATATCGAACTAGTTAGCCTAGACGTTCACGAGTTTTATTGGAGGTCTATCTAACCCCGATAATTCAAGAGTCAAGTCTGAAATCAAATGACAAAACATAAGTGTTCGGCTAAACAAAATTGACAAAAAGCGTGGCTGGTTACACTAAGTTTAGATAGTGATTCATCAAAATGAATTAGCGTTCATGATAATGAATCATGGTTCATCACATAATGTATCGGGACTCAAGATGAGATTCATGTTCAAAATCGGTACAAACTAGAGGTTCTTTTTGATAACAATTTTATGAAGTATATCTATGATGAGTACTATTTAGTTTAGTAACTAGTTCTATACTGCAATCTAAAGCAAAAGGAAAAGCTAGCACTTGCAGTGAACTCGCACAAAGCAATAGGTTGATCAATCTTGTAATAATATGTAAAAAGAAGATTTGTAGGTGTAATGGTATGTATCAGTTGCATGGCTTGGTCAAATAGTTCAGAGTTAGATAACATCCAAACAGAACTTACGAAAAATGATACCAGAGCTCAAACACAAAAACAACTAATGAAAATTTGCAATAGACAGAGTCGATAACATCCTAAACAAGTTTTGGTCAAAAAAATTAAACATCCTAGACAAGTGCCTCATCAAACAAACAAGTATTACAAGATGGTTAACTTGTTAGGAGGAGTCATTGGATAGTTCTAAAGAAACCTTAATCGTTAAGAAACCAAAACCAATACATTGATAATCCAAAGTCCAAGAATAAAATTTATGTTCGGAAAAATCTTGAGATCACATTTGAAACAGATAGAAATGATATAAATTAGAAACCAGATCAATTCAATTAAATAATAAAAAAACATAAGGGTTATAGACCAAATAACAAACTTTATATGCACCTGTCGATTCAGTGTGGTAGGATCGTGTTTAGCCCAGAACACATCAAGGAGAGTCTCATAGCTACATTCTTTAGGATCATACTGGACTCTGACAACCTCCGAATGTCTCGTGGTCCCTGAACACACATCCTGATATCTTGGATTATGCAAAAGCCCCTGGCTATAACCAACCTCAGTCTTGGTCACCCCAGCCACTCTCTGGAAGGCCAGCTCGACACTCCAAAAACAGCCGGCACCAAACTGGGCAAACTGTTGACCTAGTGCTGGTGTGTCGTCATCTGGTCCTTGAGCAATGGATGAATCCATCTTTTCTGTCACCCTTGTGCTACCAAACCAAAGCCTGTTCAGCAAGTACATGGAGTGATTGTTGACAGCAATTTGAGGACAAGTTTCTGAGGAGAAGCAACAACAAAGGCGTGCCTTAAATTAATATGCTTAAAAAACGTGTGAGAAGTTGAAATAACTACAACTGGAAGGTTCAATAAAGACTGTAATAACCAGTGCCCCGGGGCAGTTAAGGAAGCCAAAATAGGAAATTTGAAGTTAAAAAAAGACACTTTTTAAGCTTTTAATACATTGAGTACACAACTTTCAATATAAATACTACTATATTTGATTCCTTAACGAGTGCCCCCGGGCCACTAGTTAGCATTTCCCATAAAAGAAAAGTGCACCATTGAATCATATGGTGGAATCTAATTAAAAGGAAATAAAAGCTTTTATCGCAAGTGAATGAGAATAAAATTGCAGCAACGCTGTCATGAAATTTAATTACTAATGTTTAGACAAAAGAAAAATGGAATTTCATACAAGTTAAGACGATTGATGAATAATTTATTAACTAAATACTGCAAGGTAACATAAACTAGTATCACTGAGCAGGAAATTGAAATTCAACCAGTGAAACAAAAAATAGAGACTGTAATCTGCAGAGTTACACACACCTACCATAATTGGTGTAACTTCAATCTAGATTGAGGATGCTAAACCATTTTCTAAAAACTAAATGAATCACTTTTATATATGTCAGTGTTGTCAACCCTATATATATTTTAAAAAACTCCACATTATCTTATATCCTACGAGTATGTGTGCGAATTAGTATGAACATGCATTATAACAAAACCAAAAAACATCATCATCAAACAGAAGTTGAGATCCTCTCCATTTCTGAACACAGTTTATCAGAGAGATAGACTTAAGTCTGATATGAGTAAGACCCACTTTTTAAAATATTAAAAAATATGGGTTCCATCAATAAAAATTTCATTTATAAGCTCGTCTACCATTTCAATTATCAACTAAATGTTCAAGTGCTTTAAATCAATATGTCCCTGGCAAGCTAATATACAAAAACTGAATGGGTATTGCAATATAGGGCCAGTTTGGATCAGCTTATTTTTGAGCTTATGCAAAATAGCTTATGCAATCAAATAACTTTTCACGTCAATTCATAAGTTCAAATTGTATCGTCATAAACAGTTTTTTTATAAACTACTTTGGGAAGCTTAGGAATAATAACTTATGCAAATAAAGAACTCTCAGTTGATCAAGTTAGCCTCAAAATTACCACTCTCCTTTAGTCATCATAACTAAATTAATAATAGTTTAAGGACAAAATTGAAGATTTAGTAGCAAAATAATCAAAGTGAACCAAACATCACCATTTACAACAAATGATCCGAATCAAACTCTACAAAAATAATGAAAACTAATCAATGGAAGACAAAAAAAAAAAAAACTTGATGAGAAAAATAGTAAAAACACGTACCAAGTAGTGGGAGAAAGAAAACAAAGAAGATTGAATGGTGATTGAAGAATGAGATTGAAAATGAAGAAAAACAAAAACATGGGAATAAATTTTGTAGGATTCGGTAACAGTGACAGCAACATTAAAACAAGCGTTGTTTGCTTGTTGTTCACGAATGATGACGCTTTCGTAAATCCTTATGTTGTTTCTTCGTTGTTGCCGTCTTGCTTGCGTGTCAAGCGTAAAACACTAAAAAAAACCTACTCATCAATCCTTATCTCAAACACGATCCTTCTAGTGAAAATCACCCCCTTTTTATCTTATAAAAAACTAGTTTGAACACCCGTGCCATGCACGGGCTAGAATGTCGTTATGTATCAAACGTCGGTTAACAAAAATCATACACTTAAGCCTCAAAATTTTGAATGAAGATGTGGTAGCGTCATTCTCACTTTTGTGGTTGCTTTTTCTCCAAATTGTCAATTTACACCAATGTAGGCTCTCGGAAATTTCAAGCGACACATCACATCCCATTTCAATGTTGTGGGGGAGTTAGAGTGGTTCTTGGTGATTGATCACGGAGACGGAGATCCACACTTAATGGAGAGATGTTAATGTGTCAAGTGTGAGTCATAATATTATTGTATGAAAGAGTTGATGTGAACATAAGTGAGATAACTCATATACATAATACCTTAAGACTTTGAAAGAAGATGTGATGTAATCTCACTTCTGGGATTACCCTTAGTCTAGTGTGATAATACAACCCGATGTAGACTCTCACAAAAGTCTGAACATCATGATGATTGGTTTTGTTAGTGTTTGAGTGTCATTTGTTTAATTTTTTTATCTTAAATTTTAGTTTTTGAATGTCCCTCACTTTTATGTAAAAAAAACTCCTCAACCTCTATTATTTCAAATTCCTTCACTTTTGATATTTCGTGGAATCTGACAAAGGAAAAATGTATGTGTGTTATGATTAGTTGACAAAATACATGTTTATTAGACATTTTAAATTAATGTGACATTTTTTAATAAGTCTAATATTTTGGTAGCATAATACATTTTCAACTCCTTCAACATATCCATAAAATTACCAACAATTGATTATTTATTTTTATTTTTTTAAGAAAATTGATTATATTTTCTATATTATTAAAGATAAAACACCAATTCCTTATTTAATTTTTTCTCTTATCATTGCTCTCAAGTTCAAATTCATTTTTCATCTTCTTTCATTTTATAATTTACTTTATCTCTTAAATTACCACCAATCCACTTTTTTTATCTCTTAAATTCATTTTAGTAACGTAAACATTCCTTTATTAAATTACCATCAATCCACTTTTTTTATCATGGTGTACCTCTGGCTGACCTTATTTAGCTATGTCACATAATTACGTACACAAAGAATTGCACACTCGAGTTAGAGATGTTATTGTGTGAAATCAGTGTTAAAGTTTTAAAATGGATGAAAGCGTAGCTGTTGAATACGATATATGTGAGATGAGTCATATTCATATGCCTAAAGAATTTGAAAGACGGCGTGGTGTCAAACATTTGTGTGGTTTCTTTTAGCCTAATGAAATTATACAATCCAATGTATGTTCCACTTGAATCTCAACATTATGATAATTTATTTTGTTAGGTTTTGGAAGTCATTTGTTCAATTTTTTATCTTATATTTTAAATTTTGAAAGTCTTTCACTTTCTTGCAATTTTTTTGTCAAAGCGATAGTTTTTTTATTCAACCTCTATTATTTAAATTTCCTTTACTTTAAGTCTCTACTGCGTTCTGACAAAGGAAACACATAGATGTGATAAGTTGAGTTGAAAATTACATGTTTATTATGCATATTAAATTGATGTGGTATTTTAGAATGAGTCTAATGTGTTTGGTAGCATAATTACATAGTAACATCCAAACTCCTTCAACAAATCCATAAAATTATAAGCAACTCACTCTTTTTTGTTGTCATTTCTCTTATGTTCAAATTCCTTTTTTATTGTATTTCTTTTTCTAATTTACTTTTTTCTCTTCTCATCAAAGAAAGAGGAAAAAAAAAATCCCTCTATCAAACCTCCACAAACTCGCCTTTTTTTTTATCATGTTGTGCTTATGACCTTATTAGACTATCATCATATTATAGACATTGAGAGTCTCACACTTACGGGACAAATGTTAATGTGTTATGTGTGAGTTAAAATTCTAAGATTTGATATTTATGACCAATATAAATGACATGATAAATTAGAAGAATAATTGATGGATGACACTAAATAAGTTACATATACATTAAAAAAAATATTTGAACAAATTTTGGTATGCACAATAAAAGAAATAATGATTGAAATTTCAAAATTGGAAGAATCATTAAAATGATTGATCATATATATTATTGATTGTTTGTTAATCGAAGTTTTTCATTAATTAAAATGATTCTAAAATAAATATGGTTGACCAACCGTTAACATGAGATGAGGGCGAAAACCATGGACCGTTCAAACCAACATCTTTTAAGCAACTAATGTTTGTTTTAAGGCTCATGTTATTTTAGCAACTAATATTTTTTTTTTTTTTAAAGAAGCAACTAATGTTAATTAGTAGTAGCAAGTAAATATTCCTTTTGACTAATACAAATACCCCCTCTGTTACATGGTTCATTTAAAGTATAGGAGTAAATTTTAAAATAGATTGAATAGATAATAAAAATATTAAGTATAAAACTCCGAGTAGCAACAAATAAACAAATTAAATAACAAACTCTTACTTTTTTTTCCTCCAACAATAATATAGACCAAAATTAATAATAAACTCTTTTTTTTTTCCTCCAAAAATAAAATAGACCAAAAGTGTAACACCCCGCCCGTCAGCTAATGGGACAACACTAGTCAACGCGTCAGATGGCGAAATGTTTAAGAAAATAAGCGTGATGGAAATGTTTATGGAGAATTGGCTGACTAGCACGAGTTATGTATCAGTGTCCGTGTAAACACGACAGAGACCAAGGGCATTTCAGTATTTTCACACAAGGAGTATATAAGGGTGTTTGGCCAAGATTATTTCATTGTGCAAACCTCTTTCTCTCTCTAAGCTTGAGCTAAAATTCTTCTCCTCCTTTCTCTCTCTACAAGGTCGCCCCTCTCCCTCTCCTATTCATCTATCAATCCAAGTTTTGTGCAATTGGTAAGCAAGCATGGATTATTGGCACCTCATAAGCAAGAGGCATCAAGAAGAAAAGAATCTTGGTGAGCTTAAAAGGGGGTTTCAAGAGCTAGGGTTTGGATTTGAAGAAGATAAAGTGCTGGAGCTTGAAGAATGCAGTAACAACTTAAGGTGAGTTCTTAGTTAGTAGACCAACCTCCATATGTGCAAACTCTAAGTAAGAATTGTGTTTTAGCTAAATCCTATGTTAGGTTTTGAGTATGAATTAGTGTCCCTTTTGCTAGAATCTGCTAGATTATGTTAATTGTTGCCATGAATGAATGCTTTGATGTTTCCTATATGTTTTGGATGTGTTGCATGTGATTATAACTTGAAATCTGGCGTTTATGCATAAAAATACGATTTTCTGCAGGTCTGTTACGGATGAACTTCGATTAAGCGAAGCTCTGTTCGCTTAAGCGAACAACACACAAAATGGCAAGCCCAGTTCGCTTACCAGTTCGTTTGAGCGAACTCCTCAGCGAACAGCTCGCTTGGAACTTCGCTTAAGCGAGCTAGGCCAGGGCAGCTTGTCCGAAAAACCGTTTTCTAACGCATTAGTGCCATCCGGAACATGCCTAACATACTTTTAACGTACATGACTTTCGAAAGGAAGTAGAAACACTCGGTATCAAGCCATGACAATGCAAACATCGTACATTTTATCGAATCCGGAATTCATGGCAATAATCACACCCCGGCAGAGGATAGTCATAAGTTATGACATGTTCAAGTTTATAGTAGACTTTGGATAGGAATGCAGGTCTAAGGGTGAGTGAGTCCTAGAGCCTCGACTTAGGCAGTCGAGAACTAGTAAGCAATCTTAAAGAATGGAGTTCCTAGGTATCTTCTATGATACGACGCCGAGCGGCGAGCTAGTTTAAGATCTATATGCTTATGTTATGCTATGCCTATGTTTATGATATGTTGGACTATGAATAAAACTATGTTTTATGCTAGGCCATGTCGTGTCTCTGACTATCCATGCTAGAATGGGATACCGGAGGTTCACACCAGGTGAACGATTTAGCCGTAAGGAAGCCGCACGACATGGTGGAGTCCGATGTTCCCTAGCTAGGTTCATTGGTTACGTATGGGAATATACTCGGGGTTACTCCACTCGACTATATTCCGTAAAATCAACTCAGATAATCATTCAGACCTTATAAAATGAATTGCATATGATTATGTTACGATTATGATTATTTTACGATTCTGTTTATGCTATGAGATTAGATACGTATAGCTTAGGCTATCAGACATGTTATGTATGTGTACCGACGACGATCTTAGGTGTCCCTAATCGTCCGGTCTAGTTCCGTGTCATGAATATGTTAGATTATGTCTTGATGCGTTCTACGTATCTTGAGTTAGCGGTCCTAGGATCCCTTGACCGCCATGACACGAAGGAAGCAAATAAGTTGACCCTATGACGATATTAGCTTTGCACGACCGTCTATGTAAGCCTCACACACGACGCCCAACAGTCAGGTAGCGTCCTAGACACGTGGTGACCATAGGTTTCCCCGAAGTCACCTATAGCCTAGGATTAGGAGAACTCACTAAGACATTATGTCTCATCCCAATCCTTATTTGTTTCAGATTAGCAGAGCAGTTGAGTAATCTTATCGCCGGATGGATATTCAGCAAGGACCGTTCGTACCCGCTGCAGGATGTTTGCAATTATCCAAGGATGTATTTATTTATATATTTGGGTAGTTGTATGGTAACTCTGATGTACGAACGTGTATTGTTGTATTTAATATTCATTCGATGTAAGTTAAGTTGTAACTTTAATGTATCCAGTACTAAGTTAATGCACATGCTAAACTTTCTAGATACGTTTAGTATGGGTGTTACAATATTGCCTTAAATATTCCTCATAAAATGAAAGCCTAAAATTACGGAATAATCTTATGAACAATTAAATGAGTCCTTTAAACGTTAAAGAATACACAATTTTTTTTTTTGTAGACGAAATTACAATAGCAATTAAAAACTCATACACGTTGTCCAAACAAATAGTACATTTTGTCCGAAAAAATATAACATTTTTTATTGATGAACAAAAGAATAAGAAAGAATATATTTATTTAAAAAAATTAATCTTGAAAAAAATCATGAGTGTAATATGCTTTTACCTTTCTAAAATATTTATGGATTCATTGTCGCGTCTTATATTAACATATAATAATTTTGTGATGATGAACTTATATGATTTTATTAGTGATTGATCATTATTACTTGTTGACAAAAATTTGCTAGAAATATTAGTTTTTGAAGTATTAGGAATGCTCTCCGGTCGATCACCAATTTTCCTTCTATATCTTAATTGTTTTTCTCTCGTCAATATTTCTTTCTCACTGTTTCAATGGAAGGAGAAGATCAATTTGGTTTGTTTTCTTATAATGAAAATATGCTTGGATGCATTAAAAAAAATCTATTTAGAAGTCAAGTCTAATTCACGCGATATTTGGATTTTTATAAGACGGACACTTAATATAGCATCATTTTTTTTTTTTTTTGGTCAAGTAGCCTAGTGGCTAGAGAAATTCACCTTAAAGGTGAATAAGTGGGGTGTCTGGGGTTCGAACCCCAGCCCCTGCATAAAATATGCATTGTCCCCTACCAAGTGAGCTAAGCTCATGGGGACTTTCTATCACTTAATAATTAACATGACATATTTAGAGGTACTTTCTAACAATTTTTTGTATCGTATACACGCGGGGAAGTCACAATCCCTTGCTATGAACATACACAACTAATAACAATCACTTGAACTATTTTATTTTTCCCTGGTCTTTGGAATCAAATGTTCTGAAGTAAAGAAAAAAAAGATAGCTTATTTGAAAATTTTGTATCAAATAAATTACATTCAAAATATTACAATGTTTATTTCAAATTTTACAATGTGATCACTTATTTAAAAAGTTTGTAAAAAATTAATTTCATTCAAATCATTGTTGATCCTTAGAGATCTTTGTCTCAATTAAAAAATAATAATGTACATAATTTCAATGATTTATAAACATACAAATATAAACTCCTTAATTATTTGGTCGAAAGTTTGATCCATGGTAATCTTAAATTTTTTCGAGAAAAAAAAGAAGAGTTTTCTCTATACTCTTTTGTTAAAATAAATGAATTGTGACTATAATAGTCAATTATTTGTTTTTATTAATTACCATTTACATCATCAAGATTATTGTTATTGATTACCGTCAAGTTTTCTCTGCCAACTATAGAATGAAAAATCATTTATTTAAAGAAACTATTGAGTATAAAATCATAACAAACACTAAAATTTGGAGGCAATAAATGAATATAAGATCTACGGAAGAAAATAGGACATGAGATCGCTCGTTTGGGATTGAAACTTGGTGTTGTCATTTGATAATGTGTGTGTGATGTTTATTTATCATTTCGACTAAATTGACATAAAAATGGAGAAAATGATGAACTCAATTATGAACTAATTGTAGTAAAAAGCATGGAAATGAGAATTAAGTTGCATATTAACTAATTTTATCATCATAATACTTCTTTGTTCCATTTTTTAGTCCAATACATATAAATCGTAACAAAAAGCTATACAATCCTTCTTTGCATAAGAGAGATAAAAGCGTGACTCATCCTAGGAAATTAATTTATATTATTTTCTAAAAACAACTAATTCTTTTTGGAATCTCAAAGTTTGTCATAATGTCATCTATTTATTTTCCTTTCCTTTAAAAAAATATTTTTTCCTCTATGTCCTCGTGTGAAAAATGTGTTGTCTTGAACTTGACCATCATTTAATCGTTTTCGTATATAAAGTATTTTCTCCATATTCTTATTTTGTGTGCTTGTTCTTGATTTCTCAATTCAATGCACCTGTATGCATAAGAACAACAAAAGTAAACGTTTATTGTCTTTATCTATGAATCATCCATAAATTTAAACAGAATAACAAAGAAAACAAAAAAGTATAAATAGTGTCATCAAAGCATAAGGAAGAATAAAATAAGTCATAGGAAAAAAAAATTAAAAGAGAGATGAAGAAAAAAAATTATAGGAGAGACAAAGAAATTTTTTCGTTGTGTGAACATTGATTCATCAAAACCACATACATGAAGGAAATATAACTCTTGGAGCACTGACAACAATGTAAAAAATATGAAGAAATACGAATAAAAAATCAAACAATCTTTGTGTGAACATTTGATTCATCAAAATCACAACATAAAAGAAATATAACTCTTGGAGCATTGACATTAATGACGAAAAAAATATGAATAACAAAGAATAAAAAATTAAACAAAATAGAAAAGAAGGGTGATAAAAGTTGTGATGTGAAATTATGCTAACTCATATGTCTAATTTATATAGACTTGTTTCACATGGTAATTTGATAAAATAAACATTATTTTTTAAAATTCTTAAAAAATCATTATTCTATTAAGCGTATTTCGGTTACGAAATTATTGGTTATGAAGCAATTTAAATGACAATAAATTGTTTTGATAACCATTAAAAACATATCATAACAAAAGTCTTCTACTCTAAGTTTTATTTTTTGAGGAAATATGCTATGCTAAGTTAGTGGTAATGTAATTTTGACACATATATGTAACATAATCATTAAAAAGTATCACTAAAAATAGAGTTTTTTATTGTCTATAATATATGTAATGATTCAAGCATTTTTATTTATAATTCAAGCATAAACAATAAAAATTTTGGTCACCGATAATGCCTATAGAATAGTGAATATTTTCTCATTAAATGTTTCATTAAAAAAATAATTCTCATTAATAGTTTATAAATGACTCTCTCAAACAAAAAAAATTATAATATAAATGATATATGTGGTTACAAATATTACTATGGAAGAGAATTGAAAGCCAAATGCATGAGGATGCTTTGTTTTTTTTAGAGTGTCATGTGTCATAAGAACTAGTTTGGAAACCCGTGTCAAGCACGAGCTAGAATTACGACTATTTTTTTAATTTTATAAAATCTAATTAAACGGCAAATTCATTATTTTTTATTGGATATTATATACAAATATCAACGCGTATATAGTTATTTGGATTTTCGTATTGTTAAATATGAATGATTTAACGGATGTAACGTCAAAATATTAGTATTTAACGTCAGAATATTTTACACGGATGACTAAAATTAATAACGGAGACATGATTTTTTTTTTTATGTTCTGCATATAACTTAGGTGTTGGAGTTGCGAGGCCTACCACTGCATATACAATTTATTGTCCCTACCCAACAAATCGTCTCTACCAGATGCCCTTATGGTTGTTACTGACGTAATATGTAACGCCCTCCTTAACTATTTAATTATTTTATTAGGTGATATAGTATATAGTTATATATTATATGCTTTTTGATGATTATGTGGCGTGATTGTGATGTGTGATGCAATATTATTTTATTGTTTAATAAAATAATATAAGTGATGTTTATATGAATATTTATTTGGTAAATAAAGAGATTTGTTGGAAAAATAGAGATTTGTTATGAAAATATATTATTTTGAGAAGTGGGGCTAACTTAATAAATAGGAAGAGTTGTGAGGGTTGAATTAGAATTAGAAAGAGTAAGAGGAGTATATAAGAGAAGTAGGTTAAGAGAAAACACTTTTTAGAAAAACGCGTACAGACAATTGGGAAAAGAGAGAAAACGGTTCAAGAGGAAAAGGAAAAGCTAGGCTGCAAATTCTGCAATTTTTCCAGGTAAGGGTGAGCCTAACTCCAGTAATATTAATAGTATTTCATCTGTTTATGATTGGCTTAAGAATTGGGAAGAATTGGAATGAGTTTCATAAGTTAGGGTTTGATGAATTTAATGAATTGGGTGTGAGATTGTGTTGCATTGGTGTAGAAACGTGTTACAGAACCTAGATTAATCCCTATAACAACATTGCTGATGAATTAGAAGCCTAACTTGAGAGATTTGAGATGTTTTGGTGAGAATTGGAGTGAACCCGTAATGGTTCTGAGATCGCTCGCCTGTGGCGAGTGACTACTCGCCGTGGTGAGTACAGCCCTATCGCTCGCGAGGCGAGCAGCATAGCTCGCCGTGGCGAGCTTGTCCCTAAAACTTAGGATTTTTGCCAAACTTTAGATGGTTTTGAGTGCCCTTATATTTATAGAGATGACCTGTGAAGTTGGTTTGGTCAAATTGGATTTAGAGAGCTTAAAAAAATGAGGATTTTTGGTGAAAAATGTCAAAAGGCCGAGAGCACCCAGGATTTCTCGCCTCCAGTTCGCTCCCAACTCGCCTTTGGCGAGTAACCTTTTGTGAGCACTCGCCTGTGGCGAGCAGATCCCTCGCCGTGGCGAGTTAGTGTGGTTCTGGGCTGATGTTCCGTTTTGCGATCTGTTTCGCATAGGACCTTGAGAGAATACTTTTGGGTAGTGTTAGAGATGTTCCATAGCCTGAGATGGAGTCTGTGAGAAGGATTAAGGATGCACCCTGGTGTTGATGCCAAAATGATGAATCATTGTGTTGATAATGACTTGTAACATGAGGTATATGATTATGGTGATGATGTCTATGTATTATGATGTGTATACAATGTGATGAGCCTCTGCCATGTATTATTCATAGCTGCATGTGTCAGTCTGATTTAATTAATGATGTTTGAGACGTGTGATAACTTGATTAAGTCATTAAGAGTCGAGTCCATGCATTTGCATAACTATGAGACGGTGGAGCTTTATGCTCAAAGCGACGGTGGAGCTTTTGCTCAAAGCGACGGTGAAGCATATTAATGCTTATATATATGGTACCACATGCATGATGTCAAGATGTTAAGAGTTGCATTAGTTGAGTCAATTTGTTGACACTTTATGAGACGATTGTTTTGAGACATTGATGTGTTTATTTAAGATGTTTATGATGATGTTAACCTTGTATGTTAATATGTGAAGTATGTGATGAGCTATGTTGTTAATCATAACTGCTTGATTTATATATTAATATTTCTGTTGTGAATCTCACCCTTTCTGCTGGAATTGCCGCCCTGTGGGCAAGTGCAGGTACCCAGTCTTAGATGCGCGGATGTGAGGAGTCTTGTGTGACGTAGGATTGCTCTGATACGTAACGGGATGGGGTCTTAATTAGAGTCTATTCCTTTATGTATCATGTTTGAACTATTTAATGATTTCTAGTATTTTGAGAAATTTATGAGACGTTTATGAGACCTTTTGAAGTATATTTAATTATGATTCCGCTGCTATACATTGATTATTTATGCGAAGGACAAACTAATATTTATTTGTTTTAAAGACTTTGTTGTTGAGAAATGTGACACTCCTTTGTGATGTTACTCTGATATATGTTTTATTTTAATGAAATTTTTAAGTCGGGACATTGGGGGTGTTACATAATACGATCATCCAACCCGATGAAGACTCACCCAAAAATCCCAACATTATGATAATTTATTTTGTTAGTTTTCATTTTTCGATTTTTTTTATCTTAAACTTTAGTTATTGAATGTCATTCAGAATGGTGTACGTGGGCCGGTTTGGGTTGGGTTTGGCCAAACTCAAAACCCAAACCATATAGGGTACTCTGGTTTAGGTGAGGTAAATTAACCACCTGTTATATCTTTGGATGGGTTTGGACAAACCCATTAATGTCTGGGTTTGGTTGAATTGGGTAATGGGTTACCAAACTTATTTTTATATTTTTTTAATATTAAATGACTAAATGACAAGTACTCATAATTTTTCTTAAATATTACTCTACTTTTTAATTTTCTTAAAAAAAAAAATTGGTAAAATTGCATTAGTATTAGGCTTAAATATGATTTTCGTCCCTGTAAAAAAAAAGTTTAAATTACATCCCTGCAAAAAAAAATTTATTTGAAAAAGGTCCTTGGCCCCACTTTTTTGCTGATATGGCATGGTTTTGGCCAGGTGGCAGTTGCTGACTGTGCAACTTTGACCACGTGGCGCTGATGTGATAGGCCACGTCATTAAAAATTTATTTATTTTTTAAAATTAAAAAAATCGTAAACAAAATTCCAAATTTTTTTTCAATTATATAATTTTTAATTTTTTTGAAAATATGAAGAAAAAAAATTAGAAACTACTTTTTTTTTTAATCTGGAAATAACTGTTTGAAAATTAAAATATGAAAATAAAAAAAAGATATAATCTCAAAAATTATAACTCTTGAAAATATATTTTTTCGTATTTTTGAAAAAAAATTAATATATAATTTTCAATTTAAAAAAAATAATTTTCGAAATTTTTCATATTTTTATTTTATTTATTCGAATTTTTTTATGATTTTTAATTTTTTTCCAGATTTTTAAAATTTTAAAAAATAATTTTCAATATTTTTTTTAAATTACGTGGCCAAAGTTGCACAATCAGCAACTGCCACTGAAGGTGGGAAAAAGACAAGAAGGGGGGGGGGGTTGAATTGTGTTTTCAAAAACGTTTCTTTCTCACAAAAATAAACAACTGTTATCAGGATCAGAGTATGAAAAGTTCAGAGTCTGATAGAGTTCAAAGTTTTAGTGCAGCGGATAGAGAGTAAGAATGCAGGAAACAGAAGAAGAACACAAGCAATTTATACAGGTTCCTTCCACAATCCGGAAGTAGTCTTGTCCCCCTTGCACTTCTAAGGAGAGTTCTGTAACACCCCAATTTCCCGTCTTAAAAATTTCATTAAGATAAAAGCATATATCAGAGTAACATCACAAAGGAGTGTCACATTTCACAACAACAAAATCTTTAAACCAAATAAATATTAGTTTAATCGTTCGCATAAATCATCAAATGTAGCAGCGGAATCATAAAATCAAATTATCCTTCAAAAGGTCTTGGCACTAGGCCTCATAGCGTCTCAGATTATTCTTCGTCAAACTAAAAAGTCACAAAAATAGTTTCCACAAGATACATAAAGGAATAGACTCTAATAAAGACCCCATCCCGTTACGTATCAGAGCAATCCTACGTCACACCAGACTCCTCACATCTGCGCATCTAAGACTGGGTACCTGCACTTGCCCACAAGGCGGCAATTCCAGCAGAAGGGGTGAGATTCACAACAGAATATTAATATATAAATCAAGCAGTTATGATTAACAACATAAAATCCATCACATAAAACAGCTCATTAAAACACAGGGTGTCATCATCATAAACATTCTTTAAACAAACACATCAACGTCTCAAAACATCGTCTCATATTATGTCAACAATTTGACTCAACTAAATGCAACTCTTAACATCTTGACATCATGCATGTGGTACCAACTATATAAGCATTAATATGCTTCACCGTCGCTTTGAGCAAATGCTCCACCGTCGCTTTGAGCATAAAGCTCCACCGTCTCATAGTTATGCAAATGCATGGATTCAACTCTCAATAACTTAATCAAGTTAACACACCATCTCAAACATCATTAATAATTCAAGACTGACTCATGCAGCTATAACAATTACATGACAGAAGCTCATCTCATTAAACACGCAATCACAATACATAAACATCATTAAAGTCACTCGGCATCATGTTACAAACCATTTAAAATATGAATAATCCATCACTTAGCATCAACATAAAGGGTGCATCTTTAATCCTTATTACGGACTCCTTCACAGGTTATGAAACATCTCTAACACTACCCAAAGGGGTTCCCTCAAAGTCCTACGCGAAACAGATCGCAAGAGAACAAATCAGTCCTGATCTATACTAACTCGCTACGGCGAGTGATCTGCTCGCCACAGGCGAGTACTCACAAAAGGTTACTCGCCAAAGGCGAGTTGGGGGCGAACTGGAGGCGAGAAATCCTGGGTGCTCTCGGCCTTTTTGGCATTTTTCACCAAAAGTCTTCGTTTTAAGGTTTCCTAAATCCAATTTGGTCCAAACAACTTCATAGGTCATCTCTATAAATAATAAGGCACTCAAAACCATCTAAAGTTTGACAAAAGTCCTAAGTTTTAGGGACAAGCTCGCCACGGCGAGCTATGCTGCTCGCCTCGCGAGCGATTAAGGGTTACTCGCCACGGCGAGTAGTCACTCGCCACAGGCGAGCGATCTCAGAACCCACACGGGTTCAGTCCAAAATTCACCAAAACCTCTCAATTCTCTCAAGTTAAACCTCTAATCCATCATTAATGTTGTTCTATGGGTTAATCTAGGTTCTGTAACACGTTTCTACAACAATCACATCAATTCACACCTCACATTCATCAAAATTCATCAAAACCTAATTCATGAAACTCTTCCCAACTCTTTCTAATCTCATAGCTAATCAAAAACAGATGATTCAACATTAAAATTACTGAAGTTAGGCTCACCCTTACCTGGAAATAAGCAGAAAATCGCAACCTAGCTTCTCTTCTCCCTTCAACCGTTCTTCCTCTCTATTCCAAAAGTCTGTAACGCGTTCTGCCTAATTCTCTTAACCTACTTCTCTTAAATACCTCCTCCCAACTTAATTAATTCTATCTCAACCCTCACAACTCTTCCTATTTATAAAATTAGCCCCATCTCTCAAAATATTATATCTTTCCAACAAATCTCTATATTTTTCATATAAATATTCATATAAACACTACACATATTATTTTATTAAACAATAAAATAATCATCACGTCACACATCATTAACACGTCACATAATCACCAAAAATCATATAATATATAATAATATACTATATTCTCTAATAAAATAATTAAATAAATAAAGAGGGCGTTACAAGTTCCACTAAAATGTAATGTCAAATTACAAGTTGCTCAAACACACAAGTAAGAGACTTCCTTTGCTCAATCACACAAGAAAGAGACTTCTATGCTTAAGGACAACTCCAAGAGACTTCTAAACAATTACAAAGAATTGAAAAGAGTTTTGAATACTTGATATACAATCAGAGGTATTCACAAGGCAATACGAACAGAACAGGCTCTGTTTTTCTAGACACTTAGAAATTCTAAGATATGAACTTTTGTAAGAATTATCTAAGTTGTTGATGAGCAATGTTTGCGACTTTGAGAATATGAAAAATAACACAAGCCTTGTTCGCGTATATGTGTGTGTGTTAGTTCTTCAAGTCTTCATCTCTATTTATAGAGGATTTGAGAGACGTTGGGAACTAGCCAGCTCATCAATCTGTCTTGACTGAAGCTTTGATTTATCACCATTGATCTTTTGCCTGATTTGAAGATTGTCCTTTGAAAAACAATTTCAAATCCGTTCCAATAACGAAAGGAACAATGTCTGCGAATATTGCTGTTATTCTTGTCTTGTATAGGAGACACAATGCAGAGATGGTGGTTGCAGAGACATGCGCAAACTTAGTGGTTGTACATTTCGTACACAATACTTTGTCAACGCTCTTCAGCCTCTGGTGAAATGGCTTCTGATGAACTTGCTTCTGGAGAACTAACTTCTGATGACGTCATCTTCAGGAGCGCTTTCTTCAGACGCACTATGCTTCTGATTTTTCAGGAGCGCTTTCAATCAGATGCTTTTCAAGCTTCAATCTAAAATTCCTTTGCTCTTTAATTCATTCAGTCAGAACCTCTTAATAAATGAATCTTGATAATGGTCCTGTACGCTTGAATAGACTTTTAGCATCTCCAATTGATAGTTTAAATACCTTGTTATCATCAAAACTTTAAGTGGTATAATTGTGAAACACCCTTTGTTCCAACAATCTCCCCCTTTTTGATGATGACAAACATAAGTATTTAAAAAGATCAATTGTTGTTAACTTAATTAACAAGTTGACTTATAGGGATTCTGAGGTTTGTAAGCTCTGACTCCACCTGAGTCTGATATTCTTTAAGGTGAGGTTTGTAAGCTCCCCCTAAGTCCTATCCAAGTTAATTAAATTTATTTTAATCAACAATAATTACGTAATCAACAGATGAGATAAGATAAGATTCTCAAAAATAAAAACTGTTAGAATTTTTTATTTTTACTTGGGCTCAGATTCTTTGTTAAATACTTCTATTACTCCCCCTGTTGTCAGCAATCAAAAAGAACAAAAAAAAAGAATAGAAGTAAGGACAAAGATATAAACATTGCAACTGAAGAAATGAATATATTGAAGAGACAACCACAAATACAAAGATGATTTCAGAAACAAAACATATAACAAACAAAATAAGGTGTGCAATCTAAGGGTTGGGTTGAGGTTGTTGTTGCTGAATTAGAGCCATTAAGCACTGAATATCTTTAGATTGCTTCTTAACAGTTTCTTCAAGAGCCAACTGCCTCTGAAGAAGATATTCCTCCCTAGCCTTAGATTCCTCTTGTTGCCTTAGCACCTTTTGCTTCAGCATCTTGAACACCTTTGATTCCCTTGTAACATATTCTGATTCAGCATAGAAAGGTGCATTGGTTAGGTACAGAAGCTTGCTTGGAAGTTGCTGAGATGAGTGCAGATTATGCATATGACGCTTCATTGCATGACCTTGAATGCGGCAACACTTCTTGGAAACTGCATTGATTAAGTCAAAAGCTCTGTTCTTTACAGAAGACCACTTATCCTCATAGGCCACTGGTAGAGTAGGAGTTCTTCTGAGGAGTACTAGAGTCTGCATTTCCTCATGAGTTTCTACCAGTTGATCTTCAAGATATTCAGATTCCAGAATGTTTACAGGTGGTTGGTCAAGGATCTGAATTTATGATGAAGATGAGGGTTGGTCAGAAGCACCAGGTTTTGTGATGGTTTAGAATTTGAAACAGACACAGAAGGTTCAGATTCTATCATTTGGACAGACTCTTTAGCAACTGTCTCCATTACAGTTTCTGGAATGGCTTTTTCTTGAGTTTTGGTTGATAGTGTTTGAGGGGGGTTTTCCAGATGCCTTTTGTTTTTGATATTCCGGAAGTTCTCCTGAATAGTGACTTTCTAGATTAAAAATGACATGCTGTTAAGAGGTTTGGTTATGTGGTAAAGATGTTGTTTGTTGTTGTTGTTTGTTGGTAGGTGAGTCTGAGAGAGATAGATCAGCAGTTGATGGCTCTTCAGTAACTACATGCTCTTCAGCAGCAGCTGTTGAACCAACAACTTTTGGACTATCTCTGGTTGGTGATTGATTTGAGATTGATGAAGATGGAATGGTTTCTCCTGCTGGTATCATGTTAAGAGGTTTGATAATAGGGGGTTGAAACGAATGATCAACAGGTAGTCTGTTGCAAATATCAATCCTTCTCTGAGACTACTCCCCTATACTCTTAAGTATTTCAGGATACACAGGTTTGAATGGTTTGGGTTTGGGAGAGAGTTTTGGTTTAGATGCAGTTTTGGATTTTGGGGTTCGTTTGGATTTTGGTGAGGGTTTGGTTAATTTGTATTTCTGACTTAGAGGTATATTATCTAAGTCAGAGTCTGTTGATGATGAAGGTGAGCTAATAGTTTGGGGGTCTGGAATCTGATTTACCTTTGCAGATTGAGTAGCTTCTAAGACAGCAGCTTCTGAAGCAGCGGCTTCTGATGCAGCAGCTTTTGAAACGACAACCTCTGAAACAACCACCTTTGGAACAGATCCTGAAGCATCAGCTTCTGATGTTCCTAGTGTCTCTTTCAGAGCTTTCTTAGCTCCCTTCATAGCTTCTTTCTCTACCTTCCTTGCAAGCGCCTGAACCTCAACAATCTTTTCAATGAAGGGTTGATCGCAGTGTTCAAGACCCATTGCTTTCAGTTTTTCATCCCTTTCCAATCTATACTGAGCTGCCAACCTTTTCTTTTCAGCCTTCAAATTATCAGTATATTCTTGACACCTCTTTTCCATCTCTGGCGTCACAGTGAACATTGGACTCACAATCTCTTCTACAGCTTGCCTTTTGATAGGCCTTTCTATTCCAGCAGCTTCTTCAGCTTCAATTTCTTCCAGAGCTAATCTGGCTGCTTCCATGGTGATTGTAGAATCACCTTTTCCTCTTTTCCTCTTAGGAGCAGCCATTCTATCGTAATTTGTTGCTTCAGACTTGATAGCTTTTTGCTTTTTGGCCAAAGCAACTTCAGCTATTTGAGAGGCATCTTCAGATTCCTTGGCAAAAGCAGCTAGGTAACCAGTTAGAGCTTCAGGATTATCTTCCTTTAAAATAGAAGGAAAATCTCTCAAAGCTTGTGAAGGTGCTGAAGATTCTTTCAGGTCCTTTTCATCAGTAATGATCTTCTTGATGATCTTCATGTTAAACAAGGTTTTGCCACTTATCATCCTTCCAGTAGCAATTCCCAGAACTCTGTCAGACACAAGATTGAACTTGTCCAGAGTCTTCAGCACTCCTCCTTGATAGAAGATTTCAGAAAGAAGTCTTCCACAGGGAACTTGCTTCCTTTTTCCTTTAGTTCTTTCTTTAACAGCCCAGCACAGGTGATGCATGATATATCTTGGAAGATTAATAGCTTGATATGCAGCCAAGAAGTACAACGCCAGTTTGTGGTCCAGACTGGGTTGATCAGCACCTCCACCCTTCTGAAAGAAACATTCATTGACAATCTTCAGAAATATCCTATACTTGATATCCATGTCCACCAACTTGGTTGCTGGATTTCCTTTCAAAAGTAAGTTGGTGTAGCTTTCCAACAAAGCATCCTTCCTATTAACATTCCATAGGAATCTTCCTTCAGGAGCCATTCTGCAGGCTTTTGCAATCACTCCTTCTGTGATAGATATTAGAATACCCATCACTGCAGACTTGATCTCTAGACCTATGAAAGGTTCAAGACCCATCTCTTCTCTTGATTTACCTTTCAGACTAGGATTTCTTGAAACGGCCTGACTTTCTTGCGACTTAGCAGATTCTACATCACATACTTCAGCCCTTATCCAGAATTCTTTTACCAGATTTACATATGTTGGTCCATTTAACATATGAAAATAGTTAAACATCTTCTGAGCAGAAATCAGTGCTTCCATATCTACCTCATTTCTTTTTAATGATGCGAAGTCCACCGGTGATTCAATCTGAACATCCAATGAATCAATTGGAATCGACATCGTTAAAGGTTTGATGGAGTAGTTTGATCCTGTGGCTTGTTGCATGCTAGAACCGCTTGTTGAAGTAGCCATTAGAAGAAGTTGAAGGTTGAGGGTAAAGGGTTTCTAATGTGAGAGAAGAGAGAAAATCTGAATTTTTAAAGTTACTGCTCAAAGATTTGAAAGTGTAGGAAAGTGAGCGAGTAGTGTGTGTTTGGTATTTATAGTGATTTCTGAAAACAACTTTTCACATATCAGAGGGGGCAACCAGACACAAGCATTAATGACATAGCAGGGGCGCGAGAATATTTCTTAAGAGAATAACCATCATTGCCCTAAAAGAGTTGTTTCCCAATGCAGATAGACCATGTCAGAAGTCTACGAAAGTAACTTTAACCTTTTCCACTTCTGTGTACTATCAGAGTCAAAAGATTCCTTCTCAGAGTCTGAAGATTTTTCAGAAGCTGAGTCTATTCAAATTCTCCAAGGAGAGTCTGATACTCAATCAGCTTCTGATAATTTTCAGAGTCTGGTTTTCATTCAGAGGCAAGCATTACTCAGAGACAAAATGCATGTTCAAATTTTTCTTTATAAAATTGAATCTTTCAACAGTTAAGGGTTTAGTAAAGATATCAGCCCATTGATGATCAGTATCAATGAATTGAATATCTAAAACTCCCTTTTGAACATAGTCTCTAATAAAATGATGTTTAATTTCAATGTGCTTGGCTCTTGAATGAAGAATAGGATTCTTAGACAAACAAATAGCAATTGTGTTATCACAGTAAATTGGAATACAGTTTTCAGTTATTTGATAGTATTCTAACTGATGTTTCATCCAGAGCAGTTGTGTACAACAACTAGCAGCTGAGATGTATATTGTTTCTGCTGTTGACAAAGCAATTGTTGCTTGTCTCTTACTGGCCCAGGATATCAGATTCTCACCAAGAAATTGACAATTTACACTGGTTGATTTTCTTTCAATCCTATCACCAGCATAGTCAGCATCACAGAATCCAACTAGCTTATAATCTGAAGATTTCTTATACAGAAGTCCAAGATTAGTTGTTCCCTTCAGATATCTAAAGATTCTTTTAACAGCAGTTAAGTGAGATTCTTTAGGATCTGATTGAAACCTTGCACACAAGCATACACTGAACAAGATATCAGGTCTGGATTTAGTGAGATACAACAGAGAACCAATCATACCTCGATACAGCTTCTGGTCAACTTTAGATCATTGATCTTCTTTGCTCAGAGTGCAGGTAGGATGCATTGGAGTTTTCATCTCTTTACAGTCTTCAAGCCTAAACTTTTTCAGAAGTTCCTTCGTGTATTTGGACTGATGAACATACACTCCTTCTTTGCATTGGTTGATCTGAATTCCTAAGAAGAACTTCAGTTCTCCCATCATGCTCATTTCAAACTCCTCCTGCATCATCTTAGAAAATTCCTTGCAAAGAGATCTATTAGTTGAACCAAAAATGATATCATCAACATAAATTTGCACAATCAGAATGTCTTTCTCAAGTGTCTTCTTGAAGAGTGTTGTGTCAACCTGTCCTCTTTTAAATTCATTTTTAAGCAAGAAATTGCTTAGTCTGTCATACCAGGCTCTAGGAGCTTGTTTCAGACCATACAAAGATTTCTTTAGCTTATAAACGTAGTCAGGATGTCTCAAATCTTCAAAACTAGGTGGTTGTTTCACAAACACTTCTTCAGAAATGACGCCATTGAGAAATGCACTTTTAACGTCCATTTGATACAAAATTATGTTGTGATTTACTACATAGGAAAGAAGTAACCTGATTGCTTCCAATCTTGCAACTGGAGCAAAAGTTTCAGTATAATCAATGCCTTCTTGTTGGCTGTACCCTTGAGCAACAAGTCTAGCTTTGTTTCTGATTACTTCTCCCTGTTCATCTAGCTTGTTCCTAAACACCCATTTGGTTCCAATAATGTTCTTGTGTTCAGGCTTAGGTACAAGATCCCATACATCATTTCTTTTGAATTGATTGAGTTCATCTTGCATTGCTAAGATCCATCCATCATCAGCTAGTGCTTCATCAACTGTTGTAGGTTCTATCATGGACAGCAAACCCAGGGCAGACTCTTCAGGTCTGAAATGAGATCTAGTTCTTCTGGGACTTTCCTTGTTGCCAATGATTTGATCCTCAGGATGAGAAGACTTGTATTTGAATGAGTTTCTGGACTGGATAACTTGCTGTGAATCATCTTGAGCTTCTTCAGAAGCTTCTACACTTGGGACATCAGGAGCTGTCACAGCTTCTGAAGCATCATTTAACTCTGAAGTCTGATCAGGTTCTTAATAATCATCAGACTCTTCTGAACTTGCAATAATTTCAATCTGCTCTGGAATTTTACTTCCAGGATCTTTGTCATCAAATTTGACATGCATAGACTCTTCAACACAAAGTGTTTCTAAGTTATACAGTCTGTATGCCTTAGACCTCTCAGAGTAACCTAGAAAGATTCCCTTTTGTGCCTTTGCATCAAATTTATTCAGATAGACTTTATTGTTTAAGATGTAACATGTACATCCAAACTGATGAAAGTAAGAAATGTTAGGTTTCTTGCCTTTAAAGAGTTCATATGCTGTTTTATTCAGTATGGGTCTGATATAGATCCTGTTCTGAACATAACATGCTGTGTTTAGTGCTTCTGCCCAAAAATGTTTTGCCAGGTTGTTTTCGTGAATCATGGTTCTTGCCATTTCTTGTAGTGACCTATTCTTTGTCTCTACAACCCCATTTTGCTGTGGAGTTCTAGGAGAAGAGAATTCATGGACAATTCCAAATTTTTCACAAAATATTTCAAATGGCTCATTTTCAAATTCTCCCCCATGATCACTTCTGACTTTTAAAATTTTCAGCTCCTTTTCAGATTGGACTTGAATGCAGAATTTGGTAAACACATCATATGAATCATCTTTAGATTTAAGAAACTTAACCCAACTCCATCTACTGTAATCATCAACTATAACCAATCCATATTTACTTCCATATAGGGATGCAGTACTAACTGGTCCAAATATATCAATATGGAGTAGTTCCAAGGGTCTGGAGGTAGAAACAATGTCTTTTGAATTGAAAGAAGTTTTAACAATTTTTCCCTTCTGACATGCACCACACAGTGCATCTGAATGATAGTCAATGTCTGGTAAGCCTTTGACAAGTTGTAACTTGCTAAGTTTAGAGATTAGCTTCCAGTTAGCATGTCCCAACCTTCTGTGCCACAGCCATTGTAACGCCCTCTTTATTTATTTAATTATTTTATTAGAGAATATAGTGTATTATTATATATTAGGTGATTTTGTGATGATTCTGTGACGTATTTGTGAGGTGTGATGTGATATTATTTTATTGTTTAATAGAATAATATATGTGGTGTTTATATATATATTTATATGAAAAATAAAGAGATTTGTTGGAAAATATATAATTTTGGGAGGTGGGGTTGTTTTTATAAATAGAAAGAGTTGTGAGGGTTGAGATAGAATTAATTAAGTTGAGAAGAGGTATATAAGGGAAGTAGGTCAAGAATTAGGCAGAACGCGTTATCAGACTTTTGGAAAGGGAGAAAACGGTTTAAGAGAGGAGAAGAAGCTAGGCTGCGATTTCCTTCAATTTTCCAGGTAAGGGTGAGCCTAACTTCAGTAATATTAATTATGAATCATCTGTTTTTGATTAGCTTAGGGTTGGGAAGAATTGGGATGAGTTTTGTGAATTAGGGTTATGAGGATTTTTGATGAATTTGATGTGAGTTTGTGTTGTAATGCTGTAGAACGTGTTACAGAACCTAGATTAACCCCTAGAACAACATTGCTGATGGATTAGAGGTTTAACTTGGGAGATTTGAGATGTTTTGGTGAGAATTGGAGTGAACCCGTAGTGGTTCTGAGATCGCTCGCCTGTGGCGAGTACAGCCCTATCGCTCGCGAGGCGAGCAGCATAGCTCGCCGTGGCGAGCTTGTCCCTAAAAACTTAGGACTTTTGCCAAACTTTAGATGGTTTTGAGTGCCTTATTATTTGTAGAGATGACCAGTGAAGTTGTTTGGACCAAATTGGATTCAGGAAACCTTAAAACGAAGATTTTTGGTGAAAAATGTCAAAAAGGCCGAGAGCACCCAGGAATTCTCGCCTCTAGTTCGCCCCCAACTCGCCTTTGGCGAGTAACCTTTTGTGAGTACTCGCCTGTGGCGAGCAGATCACTCGCCGTGGCGAGTTAGTTGGTTCAGGGCTGATTTATTCCCTTGCGACCTGTTCCGTATAGGATTTTGAGGGAACCCCTTTGGGTAGTGTTAGAGATGTTTCATAGCCTGAGATGGAGTCTGTGATAAGGATTAAAGATGCACCTTTGTGTTGATGCCAAAGTGATGAATTATTTATATTTTAAATGACTTGTAACATGAAGTTATGTGACTATGATGATGTCTATGTATTGTGATGTGTATGTTTAATGAGATGAGCTTCTGTCATGTAAATATTATAGCTGCATGTGTCAGTCTTGAATTATTAATGATGTTTGAGATGATGTGTTAACTTGATTAAGTTATTGAGAGTTGAGTCCATGCATTTGCATAACTATGAGACGGTGGAGCATTTGCGCAAAGCGACGGTGAAGCATATTAATGCTTATATAGTTGGTACCACATGCATGATGTCAAGATGTTAAGAGTTGCATTTAGTTGAGTCAAATTGTTGACATAATATGAGACGATGTTTTGAGACGTTGATGTGTTTGTTTAAAGATGTTTATGATGATGACACCCTGTGTTTTAATAAGTTGTTTTATGTGATTGATTTTATGTTGTTAATTATAACTGCTTGATTTATATATTAATATTCTGTTGTGAATCTCACCCCTTCTGCTGGAATTGCCGCCTTGTGGGCAAGTGCAGGTAACCAGTCTTAGATGCGCAGATGCGAGGAGTCGTGTGTGACGTAGGATTGCTCTGATATGTAACGGGATGGGGTCCTCTTGAGTCTATTCGTTATGTATCCCATTTTAAAACTATTTTGTTGACTTTAAGACTTTAGATGCTTTTGAGACTTAAATGTTATGAGACGTTTTGATGGTCTTGAGCCAAGACTTTTATGAAAATCTGACTTTCGAATTCCGCTGCTATATATGACTATTTATACGAAGGATAATTTATTATCTAATTTATTTTTGAGATGAATGTGACACTCCTTTTGAGAAGTACTCTGATTATGTTTTATTTAACGAAATTTTCAAGTCGGGAAATTGGGGTGTTACAGCCATTTCTTATCACTCATTGACGAAAGGCAAAATACCTTCTGATCAGTCAGTTCTGAAAAATTAATCTTGTATACATTGTTCTTTCTCTTTCCCTTAAAAACTACAGATTGATCATCTTTGTTGATCACTGTGCAGTTGTTCTTATTAAACAAGACGTCATAACCATTATCACAAAATTGACTTATGCTAAGTAGGTTATGCCTTAGTCCATCTACAAACCACACATTATTAATTGAGACTGAGGAGATACCAATTGTTCCAGTACCAATGATTTTTCCAGTTTGGTTTCCTCCAAATCCCACAGTTCCTCCCTCTTTCATGGCCAAGGTTAGGAACATAGACTTTTCTCCCGTCATATGTCGCGAGCAGCCACTATCGAGATACCAGGACTTCTGCTTTTTGTTTCCTTTTAGACAAACCTCAATTTCAGTTTCAGAGTCTGTACTTGACTCAACATCAGATGAATCTTTTTCATTTTCAGCAGTAGCTACCAAAGCCAGAGCTATTTTTGTCTCATCTTCAGCATCATCTTTGTCAGACTCAGACTCATTATCCAGATCTTCCCAAGTTGCCATCAAACTCTTCTTGATTTGCTTCTTGAATTTGTTGGATTTGAAGATTGGCTTCTTTGATTTTTCTTTGGATTTTTCTTTCTGCAGGTCTGGACATTCAGCAATGAAGTGTCCAATCTTCTTGCAGTTAAAGCAACCTTTCTGTTTTTCTTTTCTAGAGCTTTTGTGACTACTGCCTCTGCTCATGAACTTCTTGTTCTTCTTAGCAAGATATTGTAGTCTGTTGGTGAGCATAGCCATCTTCTGAACAATTTCAGGGTCTTCATCAGAATCTTCAGATGTAGATTCTTCTTCAGACTCTAATGCCTTCAGAGCCTTACTTGACTTGCCTCTAGATTTCAGTGCAATAGACTTAGGCTTCTTGACAGGTTCATGCTCATTAAGACCTATCTCATGACACTTTAAAGAGCTTATAAGATCTTCAACACTCAAAGTGTTTAAATCTTTAGCTTCTTCAATGGCTGTCACTTTTGGTCTCCACTTGGCAGGTAAACTTCTCAGAATCTTGTTCACATGATCAGACGCTACGTAGCTTTTCTTCAGAATCTGAAGTCCAGAAACAAGAGTCTGAAACCTTGAGTACATGGTCTCAATGTTTTCATCCTCCTTCATTCTGAACAATTCGTACTGATGAACAAGCATAGTAGCCTTAGCTTCTCTGACTTTCTTGTTACCATCATAAAGTGAGCACAATGAGGTGAACATAGCCTTTGCTGTTGATTTGTCACTCATCTTTAAGTACTCTTTATGAGGCAAGGCAGCCACAAGAATGCCTCTGATCGTATGATGTTTCTTATAAAGCTTTTTCTGCTCAGTAGTGTGAGCTTTCCTATCAAGAGCAGCACCTTCTTCATCTAACTTCAGATCACCAACACCATCTTCAAGAACATCCCACAACTCTTCATCCATTCCCATGATGTGACTATACATCTTGGTTTTCCACCAAGAGAACATTTTAGGATCACCATTAAACATAGGAGGTTTGTTGTGATTAGAAGATCTTTCACTTTTGTTAATGTTGCTGTAATCATAGTGCACAATAGCTCCAGAACCAGAACCAGAACTAGAAGCTTAATCCCCAGACATGTTTTTCTCTGATCGTTTACTGTAACACGGTTAAGTGCTAGCTACAGAGCCGAAGCTCTGATACCAACTGAAGGTGGGAAAAACACAAGAAGGGGGGGTTGAATTGTGTTTTCAAAAACGTTTCTTTCTCGCGAAAATCAGCACTGTTGTCAGGATCAGAGTCTGAAAAGTTCAGAGTCTGATTAGAGTTCAGAGTTTGAGTGTGCAGCGGATAAGAGTAAGAGAGCAAGAGAAAGAAGAAGAACACAAGCAATTTATACAGGTTCCTTCCACAATCCGGAAGTAGTCCTGTCCCCCTTGCACTTCCAAGGAGAGTTCCACTAAAATGTAATGTCAAATTACAAGTTGCTCAAACACACAAGTAAGAGACTTCCTTTGCTCAATCACACAAGAAAGAGACTTCTATTCTCAAGGACAACTCCAAGAGACTTCTAAACAATTACAAAGAATTGAAAAGAGTTTTGAATACTTGATATACAATCAGAGGTATTCACAAGGCAATACGAACAGAACAGACTCTGTTTTTCTAGACACTTAGAAATTCTAAGATATGAACTTTTGTAAGAATTATCTAAGTTGTTGATGAGCAATGTTTGCGACTTTGAGAATATGAAAAATAACACAAGCCTTGTTCGCGTATATGTGTGTGTGTTAGTTCTTCAAGTCTTCATCTCTATTTATAGAGGATTTGAGAGACGTTGGGAACTAGCCAGCTCATCAATCTGTCTTGACTGAAGCTTTGATTTATCACCATTGATCTTTTGCCTGATTTGAAGATTGTCCTTTGAAAAACAATTTCAAATCCATTCCAATAACGAAAGGAACAATGTCTGTGAATATTGCTGTTATTCTTGTCTTGTATAGGAGACACAATGCAGAGATGGTGGTTGCAGAGACATGCGCAGACTTAGTGGTTGTACATTTCGTACACAGTACTTTGTCAACGCTCTTCAGCCTCTGGTGAAATGGCTTCTGATGAACTTGCTTCTGGAGAACTAACTTCTGATGATGTCATCTTCAGGAGCGCTTTCTTCAGACGCACTATGCTTCTGATTTTTCAGGAGCGCTTTCAATCAGATGCTCTTCAAGCTTCAATCTAAAATTCCTTTGCTCTTTAATTCATTCAGTCAGAATCTCTTAATAAATGAATCTTGATAATGGTCCTGTACGCTTGAATAAACTTTTAGCATCTCCAATTGATAGTTTAAATACCTTGTTATCATCAAAACTTTAAGTGGTATAATTGTGAAACACCCTTTGTTCCAACAACCACATGGCGTACAACATGCCAAATCAGCTAGGACGTGGGGCCAGAGAACTTTTTCAAATAAAACTTTTTTTGCAGGGATGCAATGCAAACTTTTTTTTTACAGGTACGAAAATCAAAACACGCCCAAATTACAGGGAAGAAAATCATATTTAAGCCTTAGTATTAAAATAACCAAAAAGTGTAACATCTTTTGCTAAAAAAAAAAATGGTAACATCTTAATTTGTAACTCCAGCATGTTTTAATTTTCATTATATAGGGTACAATATGTATGTTTTGAAAATATAACTTGGCTTGACCATAACCTTTAGTATTTTTCTTCTACCTTATAAAAATAAAGATAAAAAATATTGACATTATTGGGCAGTGGCGGAGCCAGGAAATTTATGGAGCCCGGGCAATTAAAAAATTTGCAAATTCACATGTGAAATAATATGTAAACAGTTATAAATCGAAATAAAAGAGGTTTCTCATTTTGTCAACAAAAGTACAATTTAAAATAGGGTTATTAATTGAAATTGACCATGTAATACACGTTAAGTCTGAAAATTGACGCTGTAATTAAATAATATATATTCTGACAATGTAATTCGAGATTTTTATTATTTATAACCCTGTAATATACGCGAAGTCTAAAAAAGCAACCAAGAGATTGAATTTTTTCATGATTTCTTAGAGGCGAGTTCAGAACGTTAAAATATGTCTTTACACAAAAAAAAAAAAATTATAAATTTTCGACAAAGGACAAATTAATTATGAATTTTTAAAGTGTCAAAAACTAAAAAAACAAAACAACGGAAATCTTGACCTATCAATCGAATTTTGAGCTTATTATTTGCAGAGACGTCTATAAAAATACATAAAAGGATTTGTAAAGTTTCATAGCATTTCGAAGTCGTTTAAGTTTATTTTGATTTTTCAACCAAAACGTGCAAAATTGAAATTTATTATAAATTGTTTAAGAAATTCATAATTATGAGGGAATAAAAATTCATAATTAATTTATCCCTAGTCGAAGAAATTTAATTTTTTGTGTAAAGCTATATTTTAATGTGCTAAACATATATTGAAAAAAATAGTGAAAAAAGTCAATCTGTAGGTCACACTTTTAGACTACACGTATATTATAAGGTGGTTAAAAATAAGAAGATATTCAAGTTACAATGCTAAAATATATGTTTTGTATTTTACAGGGTCATTTTTCAGACATAATGTATATTACATGGTCAATTTGAATAATTAACACGTTAAAATAAGAGAGATGAATTCGTCGATAGTGTGCTAAATAAAATTAGGAGGTAAATGTTTTTTTCGAAACCTATTTGCGTGTGAGAATTTCCCGATTTTGCCTAAATTTTTCTTTTTGTAAATGTGTTAATGGGCTTGAGTTGAGTCTAATGTCCAAAAATCATCGATCGAGCTCGAGCGACCGCCCGGGGTCGCCGGGCGGTGAAACCGCCCGTTATTGGGTAAGTGGGTTTTTTGGGTCTGGGTTTGGTTTTACTAGAAACCCATTTATTTTTATTGGTTTTCTATTTTTAGAAACCATACCCACCCGATCATCCGATCCAGCCCATTTTTTGGGTTTTTTTGGTGGGTTTGACCAGGTTTTATGGGTTAACCCAACCCATGAACACCCCTAGTCATTCTCTCTCATGCTATATTTTTTTTATTCAACCTCAACTACTTGAAACTCCTTCACTTTTCTTCTTTAGTGAAATTTTACATTGGAAAAAAACATATGTGTATCGTAGATTTGACAAAATAAATACTTATTAGAAATTTTAAATTAACATGGCGTTTTTTTTTGTTAGTCTAATTTTTTGGTTAAATATTTACTAAAAAAATGTCCAACTTCTTAATCGAATCAGTAAAATTATCGACAATTCACTCTATTCCTTATACGCTCCCATAAAAGCACACACTCCTTTTTCCTTATCATTTCTCTCATGTTCAAATTTTTTTTTTCTTTCCTTTTCTAATTTATTTCGTAACTTCTCATGAAAGAAAGGAACATAAACCTCCCTCCATTAAATCACCACCAACTCACCATTTAAAGAGAGAGTCTCACACTTAAAGGGAGAGATGTTAACATGTTTTATATGAGTTAAAGTTTCAGATTGAATGCAAGAGAATATAGTGACAAACATATTAGTGAGATGACTCATAAATCCAATGCCTTTGGGATTTGGATAAAGATGTGATGTTAATCTCACTTGAGTAGTTGCTCTTAGTCTAATGAGATTATCCGACCCAGTTTACGCTCCTGCGAAAGTCCTAACATTATGACGAACTATTTTCTTCGTTTTGGGATTTCATTTGCTTAATCTTTTATTTATCATGAAAGAAAGGGATAAAAATTCTTTGTATAAAGCCACCATAAACCCACCTTTTTTAGCATGTCGTGCATCCGTCTAACTTTATTTTATTATGTCTCTATATCTCGGTTGCAAAGAGTCTCAAACTCAAGAGAGAGATGTCAATGTGTCAAGTGTGAGTTAAAGTTATATATTGGATGCTAAAGTAGATGTTACATATAAGTTAGATGACCAATATATCTGATGCATGACTTAAGGTTTTGGTTCATTATGACCGTTAGAAGGGTGACTATAAAAGCACCCTATCTCTCTTCACTTTTATGAGGGATCCCCTAAATAAATTGCATAAATTTTTTTGTTGAAAATTCGTAAAATTGAAATTTGAAAAATCATTGAGTTATTGCTAAAATTTGCATAGGAAGGAGGTATCTCGGGGTGCCAATCTAGTTGTGATGTCGTTGAGACCTCCGGATGCTTGTCTCCTCTCATCGCTTATAAAATTTTTTTTTGCTAAAATTTAAGTTTAGACTCAGAAAAAATGTGCTCTGGAGAAAAAATAGGCGATTTTTTATTGTTCACTGATCAACTTTCTACCATCTCACCTAACTTTTCTTCACCCTAAGGTTTCTTCTTTTTCACTCACCGCCACCAAATTCCATCAATTTCTATCATGAATCCATTCTCATTACCTTGGAAATGTTTAGATATAGACTCAGATCAACCCAATTCAGAAAAAACCGTACCAATTTCCATAAAAAAATTCACCAAAATCCTTTGCTCAAGCATTAACTTCCAATGTTTGTGATATCCCTCTATCACAGCTACCAAAAGCAGTGATCAAAGGTGATAAAACTTCAATTACAATTCTAGAGGAAGAGTATGAGGCAGGTCTAGACACATGCAAGCATAACTTACATGGAAGAATCTTTTGGCCTAAGGGTTCTACTGCTTTCACGGTGGTTGCCTTGCGCAAAAAGCTAGCTCTAGCTTGGAAAGATCTAGGAAGATGGGGAGTTTCTTTTATAGGGAAAGGCTACTATGAGTTTTGTTTTTCTTCAGTAGAGGATTTGAGAAGAGTAAGATCAGTGGGAACTTGGAATTTAGAGCCAGGTTTGCTGAAATTATTTGCATGGTTAGGAGACTTCAATCCATCTTTACAACGCAACTGTACTGCTCAGGTTTGGCTTAGGATATATGGTCTCTCTCAAGAATATTGGAGACCAAAGATCCTGTTTGCTGTTGCTAGCAGTGTGGGTTCTCCTATATGCACAGATGAAGCTGCAACAAAATCAAGGTTTGATAGAACTTTTGGGCAATTTGCTAGAGTTCTAGTTGATATGGATTTATCCCAGCCTTTAAAATATAACGTGCTTGTAGAAAGAAAAGGCTATGCTTTCTTTGTTGATTTTGACTATGAAAATATACCTGATTTTTGCACCCATTGTAAAGCTGTTGGTCATCATGTGAGAGTGTGCAAAAAACTGAAAAATGTTGATGCAATAGAAAATAACAAACAAGGTGCTAGGAACACTGCTAGCAAGCAGAATGATGCTTTGTACCTGATTCCAGAAACTAATCAAACATATGTTCAAACCAAAGATGGGAGGAATTCTCAAGCTAAACCTAAGGAAGTGATTGATCTAAAAGGAACAAGTGATAATAACAGAAATGTATCTCAGAACAAGGATAAGGAGAAACTACCTGACCAACAAGAAAGCACTAGTAAGTCAAATCCTGGACAAACCTTGAAAGAGCAGGACAAAATCTTAGAGGAGGAATTGAATGTGGAAATTCAAAATAATTTTGTATCAAGAAATGATGAAGAAGAAAGTTCAGTGGGATCAGACTTTGTAGATGCTACACAAAACAACCTTGATACAACATCAGTAGAAGGGGAAGAAGTTGCTGACAGACCCTTAAACAACAATGAGCAGATAACAACGGTAGCTGTCGTTGCCAACAAAGATATGTCAGCTGAAAGAACACAGAAAAATATGGATTTCTTGAATGAATCTTGGGCCAATATGGCTGAAGATGCAGATGCAGAGGCAAGATTATTAGCATCACTAGAAAAGGAACCAGTCAACTGTCAACATGATAATGAAGGATTTCAAGTCCAGATTTCAAAGCATCAGAAGAAAATTCAAAGAAAGAAGCAAATCAGCAGAGATTCATATGCTACCAGATCTAAAGGTACTAATCCAAAGTCCTTTAGATGAAGTGCCTCTATTGGAATGCAAGGGGCATGGCCAATGCTCCAACTAGATTGGCCCTAAAAAGGTTTTTATCTGTAAATAAGCCTGAATTTTGCTTTATTTCTGAACCTTGGATCAGTTATGATGATTTCCCTAGAGGTTGGTTCCAAAGATTAGGCTATAAGTTATTTGCTTCCAATTATAGAAATGACTTATTGCCAAATCTTTGGTGTTTTTGCTTAACCAACCTTCATCCTGATGTTTTGGATTTAGATGACCAAATGGTTGCCTTTTCTTTTACTTGTACCAATATAAAAGTAGGCATCTCTGCAGTCTATGCTTCTACTAACCATCTGCATAGAAGAATGCTTTGGAACAAATTGCAAGCTATTCAGAATCAGTATCACATACCTTGGTGCTTTATAGGCGATTTCAACTCAATTCTTGGTGCTCATGAGCACAAAGGTCTCTTAAACCCTGCTAAAATTCCAATAGAAGATTTCCAATCTTAGACTAACTGTAACGCCCTAGTTTTTATTTTATTATTTTTGGTTGATTTTAAGTATTTTATATGCTTTGATATGATTTATGTGAATTATGTGGTGTGTTGTATTTTAATTATATGGTTATTTTTATTATTTAATAGAAATAAGTAAGAAAATAATATTTATTGAGGTTTTGGGGGTTAATGAGATATTAATAGAACTTAAGGGAGTTAAAGAAAATAGGTGGGGGTTATGTTTTGGTGAGAATAGGAAAGAAAGAGTCAGAGACATTTTGTACGTACAATAGAAAGAAAAGAAGAGTTTTTGAGAGAAAGAGGAGGAAACCAAGAGCTAGGGAGAAGAACCAAGGGAGAGTTTGATTTCTGTAGCTTTTGATCATCTGTAATTCAGGTAAGGGTGAGGCTAACCTTCAACTAATAATATATGTTTAATTTATGAAAATTGGATTAAAAGGTTGTGTTTTGAGTTAGGGTTAGAAGCTTTGATATTTTGCAAAAATGTTGATGATTTTGTTGTTAATTGCATAATTCTGTGTTGTTTTGAGAACTATGTTGCATATAGAACCTGTAAACAATTGTAGTGATTCATTTTGGGTGATTGGGGATCAAAATTGGGTTTTTGGATGAAAAAGAGTTAGAAAATGCGTGAACTTCTGAACTGCCCAGATGAAGCTTCGCTTAAGCAAACTGCGTGTCGCTTAAGCGAGCGTCCATTGTAGCTGCCCATAATTGCAACGAGACCGTTCGCTCAAGCGTGAGCCAAGCGAACGCTAAGCGTACTTTTCCCAACCTTCGGCATTTGAGTTCGCTAAAGCGTACGCCAAGCGAACGCTAAGCGTACATACCCTACCTTTCGTCATTTGTGTTCGCTCAAGCGAACCGAGCTTCGCTCAAGCGAACTGGGTCCTGTGCGACCATTTTCTGAATTTTGCTTCGTGCATTAGGACTTTAATCTGAGCTTCCTAAAATGTTTCATTGATTTATTTAACCTTGTTTATGAAGATAAATGTTGTGATTGAATGTAGGATCATGTGAATAAATGTATATACATATATAATGTTATGTTGAACGTGGAGAATAGTTATGTAACACCCCGTTTTCCCAACTTAAAAATTTCTTTAAATAAATCAGAGTTAATCACATAACGGAGCATCACATTTCGCATAAACCTCATGTATGAATAAATAACAATTTATCCTTTACTAAAAACGTCTAAAACATAGCAGCGGAATTCATAAAAAGTCTTGGCACACAGGCCTCATCAAAAGTCTTAGAAAAATCAACTCAAAGTAGTTTTATGAAATCATAAATGACATGCAAGGAATAGAAAAGCATTTAACAAGTTTCCCATCCCGTTACATATCAGAGCACGTAAGACTCAACCGAGGAAAGTCCTCACACGCCTGCACCTAATCTGGATTACCTGCAAGTTACCCATACGAAGAGCAACATTTTCAAGCAGAAGGGGTGAGATTCACAAAACAATAACATTAAACATATAATTCAATAATTATAATTAACAATAAATCATCACATAAACACATCACAACACATCATTTAACATCTCAAGCATCATCATCAAGCATCATCATAAACCTCTTAAACAATTGACTCGACAAATGCAACTCGACTATGCAACTCTAACATCTTAGACATCATGCATGTGGTACCAAATTTTGAGCATTAATATACTCCATCGTCGCTTTGAGCAAAAGCTCCATCGTTGCTTTGAGCAAAAGCTTCATCGTCGCTTTGAGCAAAAGCTCCATCGTCGCTTTTAAATGAATATGCATGGACTCACATCTTATGACTTAAACAAGTCTAACGTCTCAACATCTTAAACGTCTTGGACCGACACATGCAACTCTTAATAAATGTAAACAACAACATGGCAGTAAGCAAATCACAGGATATAAAGATATCATTGCAAACATTATTTTCAAACATCACATGAACTTCACATACATCTCAAGTAATGCACATATGAATCGTAATTCAAAGCAACGTTAAACCCTCACATAATATCTTTACAAATCATCAATTGTATCATAGATATCTTCCATTACTACTCAAGGATCAACTCTCTAAGTGTAACACCCCAATTTCCCGTCTTAAAAATTTCATTAAATAAATCATATAAAATCAGAGCACTTCTCAAAGGAGTGTCACATTTCTTCTTAAAAATCAACTTAGATAATAATTTATCAAATCACTAAACTATTCAATTACACAGCGGAATTCAAAAGTCTCATCTCATAAATAGTCTTGGCTTAAAAGCCATCAAACGTCTCAAAAAGATTAATGTTTCAACATCACTAAGTCTTAAAGTTAACATTTATTCAAACATGATACATAAAGGAACAGACTCTACAAAAGACCCCATCCCGTTACGTATCAGAGCAACCCTACTTCACACAGACTCCTCGCATCAACGCATCTAAGACTGGGTACCTGCACTTGCCCACGAGGCGGCAATTCCAGCAGAAGGGGTGAGATTCACAACAATAATATTAATATATAAATCAAACGTCAAGATTAACAATTATAAATCCAAATCATCACATATACAATATAGCACATCATAACATCATCATAAGCATCATCATAACAACATCACATCAAGCATCAACGTCTCAAAACATCATCTCATATATGTCACAATTGACTCGACTAAATGCAACACTTAACGTCTCAACATCATGCATGTGGTACCATATGATTATAGCATTAATATGCTTCACCGTCGCTTTGAGCAAATGCTCCACCGTCGCTTTGAGCATAAAGCTCCACCGTCTCATATATATGCAAATGCATGGACTCGTCGTTTAACAACTTAATACACCGTCTCAAGACCATCATTCATAATACAAAACTGACACATGCAGGTATAATAGTTACATGGCAGAACATAATCTCATTAATCATATACATCGCAACACGTATCTTCATCATAATCACATATCATCATATTTAACCATCACTTATATTCAACCATATATCAACAGCTCAAGTAAATCATCAGCAATCATCTTTACAGAATACATTAAAGGGTATAAAACCTCACTAACACTACCCAAAGGACTCCTCTCAAAGTCCCATGCGAAACAGATCGCAAAACAACAAACGGTTCAGGAAGGCACTAACTCGCCACGGCGAGTGCATCTGCTCGCCACAAGCGAGTACTCACATCAGCTCACTCGCCAAAGGCGAGTTGGGGGCGAGCTGGAGGCGAGAAATCCTGGGTGCTTCGGCCTTTTTGACATTTTCACCAAAAATCCTCATTTTTAAGCTCTCTAAATCCAATTTGACCAAACCAACTTCACAGGTCATCTCTATAAATATAAGGGCACTCAAAACCATCTAAAGTTTGGCAAAAATCCTAAGTTTAAGGGTCAAGCTCGCCACGGCGAGCTATACTGCTCGCCTCGCGAGCAACCAAGGGTTACTCGCCACGGCGAGTGATCACTCGCCACAGGCGAGCGATCTCAGAATCACTACGGGTTCAGCCCTATTCACACCAATTCATCCCAAAACTCTCATGTTAAGCCTCTAATTCATCAGCAATATCATCCTAGGGGATAATCTAGGTTCTGTATGCAGTTCTACAGCCCTATAACTCAATCTATCATCAATTCATCACAAATTCACCAAAACCCTAGTTCATAAAACCTATCTCAATTCCTCTCAAACTCTATGCCAATCAATAACAGATGATTTACAATCAATATTAATGGAGTTAGGCTCACCCTTACCTGGAAAATTGTGCAGAAATGGATCCTAGCTTCTCTTCTCTCTTCACGTGACTTTTCCTCTTCTCCAAATGTCTGTACGCGTTTCTAAAACTTTCCTCTCTTAACCTACTTCTCTTATATACTCCCTCCCAACTTAATTAATTTCCTCTTAACCCACACAACTCTTCTTAATTATAAATATAACCCCATCTCTTAAAATTCTATCTTTTTCCACCAAATCTATTTATTTACCAAATAAATATTCATATAAACATCACTTATATTATTTTATTAAACAATAAAATAATAACACGTCACACGTCACAAATACGTCACAAATACGTCACATAACCATCAAATCCATATAATATATAAACATATACCATATCATCTAATAAAATAATTAAATAATTAAAGAGGGCGTTACAACTCTCCCCCTCTTAAAGGATTTTCGTCCTCGAAAATTTACCTCGCTCAAACAACTCTGGATAGGATTCCAGCATCTTACTTTCTAGCTCCCAAGTCAAGCTTTCACCCGTCGCTCCGTCCCAAACAACTCTAACGAGAGGTATCTCTTTGCCTCTCAACGTCTTTGTCTTTCGATCATCAATCCTCACGGGTAAGGTCTCAACCGTAAGGTTGTCCCTAACTTGCACATCATCGCTTTGGATCACATGAGACGGATCCGGAACATACTTCCTCAGCTGAGATACATGAAAAACATCATGCAAATTTGACAAGTGCGGTGGTAATCCAACACGATACGCCACCGGCCCAATCCTCTCTGAAATCTGATACGGACCAATAAACCTCGGAGTCAACTTCTTTGATTTCAAAGCACGTCCAACACCCGTCATAGGAGTCACTCTCAGGAACACATGATCCCCCTCTTGGAACTCAAGGTCCTTTCTACGCTTATCATGATAACTCTTTTGTCGACTCTGCGACGCTTTCATCTTTTCTTGGATCATTCTCACCTTCTCAGTAGTCTGTTGAACGATCTCTGGTCCTAAGACCACTCTTTCACCCGACTCAAACCAGCACAACGGAGTCCTGCATCTCCGACCATACAAAGCCTCAAACGGTGCCATTCCAATACTTGAATGGTAACTGTTGTTGTACGTGAACTCTATCAATGGAAGATGACTATCCCAAGCTCCTCCCTGCTCAAGTACACAAACCCTCAACAAGTCCTCCAACGACTGAATCGTCCTCTCCGACTGACCATCTGTTTGCGGATGATAAGCCGAACTCAACCTCAACTGAGATCCTAACGCCTCTTGCAAACTCTTCCAAAATCGAGAAGTAAATCTTGGATCTCTATCAGATACGATGCTCGAAGGAACACCATGCAGCTTAACTATCTCTCTAACATAAATCTCCGCCAACTGAGCCACAGGAAAAGTAATGTTGATTGGTAGGAAGTGAGCAGACTTCGTCAATCTATCAACAATTACCCAAATAGCATCATTCCCTTTAGGAGTATTGGGCAAACTCGTCACAAAATCCATGGATATACTATCCCATTTCCACTCTGGCACATCTAAAGGTACCATCATACCAGTCGGTTTCTGATGCTCAATCTTCGACTTTTGACAAACCAAGCAAGAATAGACAAATTGTGCCACATCGCGTTTCAAACCAGACCACCAAAACAACCTCTTTAAGTCATGATACATCTTTGTAGCTCCCGGGTGAATACTCAAGCTACTTCTGTGACTCTCTTCAAGAATCATCTTCTTAATCTCTTCATTGTCAGGAATGCAAATCCTCCCTCGGAATCTCAACACTCCTTGATCATCGACCTTAAAGTCACCATCCACAGTCTCATTATTAGCAATCAACAAGTCTACAAACTTGACATCTTCTTTTTGTGCTTCTTTGATATGCTTCAGGAAATCATTATCAATTCTCAACATTCCCAGTTTTATGCTCTGAGGTGTTCTTTCACACACCAAACTCAAGTCTCTAAACTGTTCTAACAACTCAAATTCTTTCACCATCAACGCGGACATATGCACAGTTTTCCTACTCAGGGCGTCTGCAACCACATTTGCTTTACCAGGATGGTAATTCAAACCAAAATCATAATCTTTAAGTAACTCAAGCCACCTTCTCTGCCTCATATTCAACTCCTTCTGATCAAATAAATATCTCAAACTCTTATGATCACTGAATACTTCAAACCTTGAACCATACAAGTAATGTCTCCATATTTTCAATACGAAGACCACTGCTGCCAACTCTAAGTCATGCGTCAGATAATTCTTCTCATGAATTCTCAATTGTCTTGAAGCATATGCTACCACCTTACCTTCTTGCATAAGCACACCTCCTAAACCCAACTTGGACGCATCACAATACACCACAAAAGGTTCATCGGGCTTTGGCAAAATCAAAACTGGAGCCGTCGTCAGGCGCTTCTTCAATTCATTGAAACTATTCTCACAATGTACATCCCACACAAAAGACTTACCCTTACACGTCAACTGTGTTAACGGAAGAGCCAATTTAGAAAATCCTTCTATAAACCTCCTGTAATAACCAGCTAGTCCCAAAAAGCTTCTAATCTCCGTAACCGACTTAGGAGTCTCCCATTGCGATACCGCTTCGACTTTAGACGGGTCAACCGCAATACCTTCACCAGAAATAACATGGCCAAGAAAACTTACTTCGTTTAGCCAGAACTCACACTTAGACAATTTAGCATACAACTTCTTCTCTTTCGGCACTTGCAATACAATCTTCAAATGCTCTGCATGCTCAGCCTCAGTCTTAGAATAGATCAGTATATCATCAATAAAAACCACAACAAATTGATCCAAGTACTCATGAAAAATTCTGTTCATATATTCCATAAACACACCAGGCGCATTAGTAACACCGAAGGGCATCACCTTATATTCATAATGACCATAACGCGTCCTAAAGGCCGTCTTCTGCATATCTTCATCCTTCACCTTAATCTGATGGTAACCTGACCTCAAGTCAATCTTGCTAAATACCTTTGCACCCACTAACTGATCCATCAAGTCGTCAATCCTCGGAAGTGGATACCTATTCTTGATCGTCACTTTGTTCAGCTGTCTGTAATCAATGCACAATCTCATACTGCCGTCTTTCTTCTTCACAAGTAACACTGGAGCTCCCCATGGTGAAACACTAGGTCTCACAAACTTCTTCTCAAGCAAGTCTTCCAACTGTTTCTTCAACTCTGCTAACTCAGAAGCAGACATACGATAAGGTGCCATCGACACCGGCTTCGTTCCAGGAACAAGGTCAATAGAGAACTCAACTTCTCTCTCCGGAGGCACATCTGGAATCTCATCAGGGAAAATTTCAGGAAATCCTTTCACAACAGGCAGCCCATCAATTATAGCTTGGTTCTCTAAAGATAACGAAGCCATCAGCGAAAACATCAACATCCCATCACGTTCTAGTTGCTTCAGCTGCTTAGTAGATAGAAACTCTGCGCCCCACTCTTCTTCGACAGAAGAAAAATGCACCGTCTTTCTAAAATAGTTGATAAGAACCCGGTTGTACTCTAGCCAGTTCATACCCAGAATCACATCCATACCACTTAAAGGTAGGCACACTAAATCCATCACAAAGTCACGGCCAAACATAGATAAAGGAAAATTCACACATACGAGAGAAGTAGTCACCGAACCCTTAGCTGGAGTCTCGACAACCATCTCAACATTCATATCAGAAACATCAAGACCCAAAGCAGAAACACAATCTAAAGCAACAAAACTGTGCGTAGCACCAGTATCAATAATAGCAACTAAAGGAGTATTATTAATATAGCAAGTATCTCTGATCAAACGATCATCATTCTCAGTCTGAGTGCCACTCAATGCAAACACTCTCCCGGTAGTCTTAGTCTTCTTGGGTTGCTTACACTGCGAACAAATGTGTCCTTGCTCATTGCAGTTGAAACACACAACATCATCAAACTTGCAGTCACTAGTGATATGCCCTTTTTGACCACAACGGTAGCACCTCTTCACCTCAACAGTACATGCATTGCTCTTATGGCCTTTCTCGCCACAAGTGTAACAAGTAATCTCAGCAGGAGCAGTCTTCTTCTGGGGCCTCCTCTCATCATTCACTCTTTGCTTCCCTTTATCTCTAGGGGCATCATAAGGTTTAGGACGACTTTGCTGGCCCTTAGCTTTCCGATCATTCACTACCTTGTAGTGAGCCTTCGTATCCTCCTCATATATTCTGCAGCTACTCACTAACTCAGAGAAGTTGCGGATCTTCTGATAACCAATGGCTCGCTTGATGTCAGCACGCAAGCCATTCTCGAACTTTATACACTTCGAAAATTCAGCCGTCTCAGGAGTATAATGCGGGTAAAACTTCGCCAGCTCCACAAACTTTGCCGCGTATTCCGTCACCGACATGTTTCCCTGCTTGAGCTCCAGAAATTCTATCTCTTTCTTCCCACGAACATCTTCTGGGAAGTATCTGTTAAGGAACTCCCTCGTGAAAACAGTCCACGTCACCACAGCTCCATCTTACTCCAAAATGGGTAGGAGACTAACCCACCAATCATCAGCCTCCTCCGCGAGCATGTGCGTACCAAAACGCACCTTCTGCACATCATCACACTGCATGACTCTGAAGATCCTCTCTACTTCCTTGAGCCATGTTTGAGCCCCATCTGGATCATAGCGCCCCTTGAAGGTAGGCGGGTGATTCCTCAGAAAGGTCTCCAACATCCTAGTTCCGTCATTTCCACCAGCATTGTTCTGATTACCCACAGCATTAGCCATTGCTTCCAAAGCAGCAGCAAGAGCAGCATCGTTTCTACCAGCCATCTTAGTTCTCTGGAAACAAACATAAGTCAGAATAATACAATAATACTATTCTAACTCTAAGACAACGTCACTCGACTCTCTACTTGGCCGGACGGACCGACCTGCTCTGATACCAATTGTAACACCCCAATTTCCCGTCTTAAAAATTTCATTAAATAAATCATATAAAATCAGAGCACTTCTCAAAGGAGTGTCACATTTCTTCTTAAAAATCAACTTAGATAATAATTTATCAAATCACTAAACTATTCAATTACACAGCGGAATTCAAAAGTCTCATCTCATAAATAGTCTTGGCTTAAAAGCCATCAAACGTCTCAAAAAGATTAATGTTTCAACATCACTAAGTCTTAAAGTTAACATTTATTCAAACATGATACATAAAGGAACAGACTCTACAAAAGACCCCATCCCGTTACGTATCAGAGCAACCCTACTTCACACAGACTCCTCGCATCAACGCATCTAAGACTGGGTACCTGCACTTGCCCACGAGGCGGCAATTCCAGCAGAAGGGGTGAGATTCACAACAATAATATTAATATATAAATCAAACGTCAAGATTAACAATTATAAATCCAAATCATCACATATACAATATAGCACATCATAACATCATCATAAGCATCATCATAACAACATCACATCAGGCATCAACGTCTCAAAACATCATCTCATATATGTCACAATTGACTCGACTAAATGCAACACTTAATGTCTCAACATCATGCATGTGGTACCATATGATTATAGCATTAATATGCTTCACCGTCGCTTTGAGCAAATGCTCCACCGTCGCTTTGAGCATAAAGCTCCACCGTCTCATATATGCAAATGCATGGACTCGTCGTTTAACAACTTAATACACCGTCTCAAGACCATCATTCATAATACAAAACTGACACATGCAGGTATAATAGTTACATGGCAGAACATCATCTCATTAATCATATACATCGCAACACGTATCTTCATCATAATCACATATCATCATATTTAACCATCACTTATATTCAACCATATATCAACAGCTCAAGTAAATCATCAGCAATCATCTTTACAGAATACATTAAAGAGTATAAAACCTCACTAACACTACCCAAAGGACTCCTCTCAAAGTCCCATGCGAAACAGATCGCAAAACAACAAACGGTTCAGGAAGGCACTAACTCGCCACGACGAGTGCATCTGCTCGCCACAGGCGAGTACTCACATCAGCTCACTCGCCAAAGGCGAGTTGGGGGCGAGCTGGAGGCGAGAAATCCTGGGTGCTTCGGCCTTTTTGACATTTTCACCAAAAATCCTCATTTTTAAGCTCTCTAAATCCAATTTGACCAAACCAACTTCACAGGTCATCTCTATAAATATAAGGGCACTCAAAACCATCTAAAGTTTGGCAAAAATCCTAAGTTTAAGGGTCAAGCTCGCCACGGCGAGCTATACTGCTCGCCTCGCGAGCAACCAAGGGTTACTCGGCACGGCGAGTGATCACTCGCCACAGGCGAGCGATCTCAGAATCACTACGGGTTCAGCCCTATTCACACCAATTCATCCCAAAACTCTCATGTTAAGCCTCTAATTCATCAGCAATATCATCCTAGGGGATAATCTAGGTTCTGTATACAGTTCTACAGCCCTATAACTCAATCTATCATCAATTCATCACAAATTCACCAAAACCCTAGTTCATAAAACCTATCTCAATTCCTCTCAAACTCTATGCCAATCAATAACAGATGATTTACAATCAATATTAATGGAGTTAGGCTCACCCTTACCTGGAAAATTGTGCAGAAATGGAACCTAGCTTCTCTTCTCTCTTCACGTGACTTTTCCTCTTCTCCAAATGTCTGTACGCGTTTCTAAAACTTTCCTCTCTTAACCTACTTCTCTTATATACTCCCTCCCAACTTAATTAATTTCCTCTTAACCCACACAACTCTTCTTAATTATAAATATAACCCCATCTCTTAAAATTCTATCTTTTTCCACCAAATCTATTTATTTACCAAATAAATATTCATATAAACATCACTTATATTATTTTATTAAACAATAAAATAATAACACGTCACACGTCACAAATACGTCACAAATACGTCACAAATACATCACATAACCATCAAATCCATATAATATATAAACATATACCATATCATCTAATAAAATAATTAAATAATTAAAGAGGGCGTTACACTAAGTGCTACACAAAACAGATCCCTCACCGCAAGGTTATGGCAGTCTGAAACTGCACTACTCGCCGTGGCGAGTTGATCTACTCGCCCTCGCGAGCTCAACTAGGGGTTACTCGCCTCTGGCGAGTTGGGGGTGAACTAGAAGCGAGCAATACTGGGTGCTCTCAGCCTTTTTCACATTTTTCATCCAAAAACGTCAGTTTTAAGTTCCCTAGGTCCATTTTGATCCTAAAAACTTACCTAATCATTCTCATATACTTCAAGACACTCAAAACCATCTAAAACACGTCTTAAAACAACATTCTAAAAATCAAGATTCTCTCAGGTCAACTCGCTATGGCGAGTGGGATTGCTCGCCTCGCGAGTGATCAAAGGTTACTCGCTTATGGCGAGCTGGGTTGCTCGCCTCGCGAGGGATGAAGGTCTACTCGCCGCGGCGAGTTGCTTAGCTCGCCTAGGCGAGCGATGAACAGACAGCTACGGGTTCATCAAAATACTCACAAAAAGTCACTAATCTCTCCATGTTAAACCTCAAAACGATCAGAATCATTAACCCTATAGTTATTCTAGGTTCTGCACGCAATTTCTACACCAATTCCACAACTTTACATCATCAGATCACTAATTCTCCACTTTTAACCTAATTCCCAATTCCTCACAAATCATTCCTACTCTTGTTAATTATAATACAAGAATTACAAGTTTAATAGAATTGTAATGCTAGGCTCACCCTTACCTTAATTATGCAGAAATCGCAGCTCTCTTGGTCTCTTCTCTCTTCACGTGCCTTTCTCCTCTTTTCTTCAGAAACGTACGTACTGGCACTTCTAAACCTAATTTTCCCTTTATATACTCCCAACAAATCTTATCTTATTTACTCCTTCTCCCACATAACTCTCTAAAATCTCAAAACCAACCCCACATCTCTATATTTATTTTATTTTCAAATCTTATTTTATTAAACAATAAAACAAGTCACCACATCACATAAATCACATAGAAAATCACTTAAATCTTAATCTCAACATCTCTTACAATATATATAAAAATATATCTAGACAATATTCTTCTGAAGAAAGAGCTCCTGAACATGACGTCATCAGAAGCCAGTTTTCCAGAAGCAGATTCATCAGAAGCCAATATTCTTCAGAGGCTAAAGAGCGTTGACAAAGTACAGTGTACGAAAAGTACAACCACTATGTCTGCGCTTGTCCCTGCAACCACCAACTCTGCAGTGTGTCTTCTATACACGACAAGAATAACAGCAACTAATGCAGAGATTTTTCCATATTTGCTGGAATGGATTTGAATTAGTTTCATTGTACAATCCTCAAATCAAGCAAATGATCAATGGTGTCAAATCAGCTTCGGTCAAGAAAAAGTGATGAGCTGGCAGTTCCCAACGTCTCTCAAATTCTCTATAAATAGGGATGAAGACTTGAATAAATATATACATATACATACACGCGAACAAGGCTATTCTCTCATATCCAAAGTCTCAAACATTGCTCATCAACAACTTAGATAATTCTTACAAAAGTTCACATTTTAGAATTTCTAAGTGTCTAAGAAAAACAGAGCCTGTTTTGTTTTGTTTTGTTTTGTGAATACCTCTGATTGTATATCAAGTATTCAAAACTCTTTTCAATTCTCTGTAATTGTTTAGAAGTCTCTTGGAGTTGTCCTTGAGCATTGAAGTCTCTTTCTTGTGTGATTGAGCAAAGGAAGTCTGTTACTTGTGTGTTTGAGCAACTTGTAATTTGATATTACATTTTAGTGGAACTCTCCTTGGAAGTGCAAGGGGGACAGGACTACTTCTGGATTGTGGAAGGAACCTGTATAAATTGCTTGTGTTCTTCTTCTTTCTCTTGCTCTCTTACTCTTATCCGCTGCACACTCAAACTCTGAACTCTAATCAGACTCTGAACTTTTCAGACTCTGATCCTGAGAATAGTGCTGATTTTCGCGAGAAAGAAACGTTTTTGAAAACACAATTCAACCCCCCCTTCTTGCGTTTTTCCCACCTTCAGTTGGTATCAGAGCTTCGGCTCTGTAGCTAGCACTTAACCGTGTTACAGTAAACGATCGGAGAAAAACATGTCTGGGGATGAAGCTTCTGGTTCTGGTTCTGGTTCTGGAGCTGTTGTGCACTATGATTACAGCAACATCAACAAAAGTGAAAGATCTTCTAATCACAACAAACCTCCTATGTTTAATGGTGATCCTGAAATGTTCTCTTGGTGGAAAACCAAGATGTATAGTCACATCATGGGAATGGATGAAGAGTTGTGGGATGTTCTTGAAGATGGTGTTGGTGATCTGAGGTTAGATGAAGAAGGTGCTGCTCTTGATAGGAAAGCTCACACTGCTGAGCAGAAAAAGCTTTATAAGAAACATCATATGATCAGAGGCATTCTTGTGGCTGCCTTGCCTCATAAAGAGTACTTAAAGATGAGTGACAAATCAATAGCAAAAGCTATGTTCACCTCATTGTGCTCACTTTATGAGGGTAACAAGAAAGTCAGAGAGGCCAAGGCTACTATGCTTGTTCATCAGTACGAGTTGTTCAGAATGAAGGAGGATGAAAACATTGAGACCATGTACTCAAGGTTTCAGACTCTTGTTTTTGGACTTCAGATTCTGAAGAAAAGCTACGTAACGTCTGATCATGTGAACAAGATTCTGAGAAGTTTACCTGCAAAGTGGAGACCGAAAGTGACAGCCATTAAAGAAGCTAAAGATCTAAACACCTAGAGTGTTGAAGATCTTATAAGCTCTTTAAAATGTCATGAGATAGGTCTTAACGAGCATGAACCTGTCAAGAAGCCTAAGTCCATTGCACTAAAATCCAGAGGCAAGTCAAGTAAGGCTCTGAAGGCATTGGAGTCTGAAGAAGAATCTACATCTGAAGATTCTGATGAAGACTCTGAGATTGTTCAAGAGATGGCTATGCTCACCAACAGACTACAATATCTTGCTAAGAAGAACAAGAAGTTCATGAGCAGAGGCAGTAGTAATAAAAACTCTAGAAAAGAAGATCAGAAAGGTTGCTTTAACTGCAAGAAGGTTGGACACTTGATTGCTGAATGTCCATACCTGCAAAAAGAGAAATCCAAAGAAAAATCAAAGAAAGCAATCTTCAAGTCCAACAAATTCAAGAAGCAATTCAAGAAGAGCTTGATGGCAACTTGGGGAAGATCTGGATAATGAGTCTGAGTCTGACAAAGATGATGTTGAAGATGAAGCAAAAATAGCTCTGGCTTTGGTAGCTACTGCTGATAATGAAAAAGATTCATCTGATGCTGAGTCAAGTACAGATTCTGAAACTGAAACTGAGGTATATTCTAAACTCACTAGATCTGAATTGATTGATTCTCTCAAGGAACTTCTTTGTCATTATGAAAACCAATCCACTGAGTTGAGGAGAGTTAAGCAATGATACATTAAGTTGCTAAAACTTCATGAATCAACTAAGATGGAAATGGATATTTTACAACAAGAAAATAATGATTTAAAAATAATGACTAAGAAAGGTGATAATAAACCTTTAACTGAGCAGGATGCTGCTCTTCAAGAGTTTATTAACACAGGAATTGATAGAACCAAAGTTGCATCTATGATTTATAGCATAAATCAGAACAACAAAAAGGGAATTGGTTTCACAGGAGGAAACTCTAGTGAAGTAATTCTGAAACCTTGTTCTGATAACATCAAAGAGGGACTGAAAACTCATTTTGTGTCTGAATCTGGAAAAGCTTCCCATTCAGGATCTAAATCTTTAAATTCAAAGGAATTGACTAAGTCAAAACCTAAGAATCAAAAGACAAAGGTAACAAATGACTCTAAGTCAAAAGCTCCAACGTTACAGATTCTGAAGAAATCAGAACCTAACAAACAGATTCTGAAGAAAACAGAGTCTGAAACTAAAAAGCCTAGATTTCAGAGGAAGGAAGCTGTCTTTAATAAGTCTCATTCTAAGACTAAAGGTTATGAACCTAAAGTCTAGAAGAAGACAGAAAAAGAAAAATTCAGACAGAAAACACAAATGAGACTCAGAACCTCTAGGACTAACCCAAAAAAACCCATGAAAATATGGGTACCTAAGATAGAAATTGTTGATGTTGCAGATATGTCTAAAAGGAAACGAAAAGAAGAAGTCCTGGTATCTGGACAGTGGCTGCTTGCGACATATGACAGGAGAAAAGTCTATGTTCCTAACCCTGACCATGAAAGAGGGAGGAACTGTGGGATTTGGAGGAAACCAAACTGGCAAAATCATTGGTACTGGAACAATTGGTAATTACTCAGTCTCAATCAATAATGTGTGGTTTGTAGATGGACTAAGGCATAACCTACTTAGCATAAGTCAATTTTGTGATAATGGTTATGACGTCTTGTTTAATAAGAACAACTGCATAGTAATCAACACAGATGACCAATCTGTAGTTTTTAAGGGGAAGAGAAAGAACAATGTCTACAAGATTAATTTTTCAGAACTGACTGATCAGAAGGTATTTTGCCTCCTGTTAGTGAGTGATAAGAAATGGCTGTGGCACAGAAGGTTGGGACATGCTAACTGGAGATTAATCTCTAAGCTTAGCAAGTTACAACTTGTTAGAGGCTTACCAGACATTGATTATCATTCAGATGCACTATGTGGTGCATGTCAGAAGGGAAAAATTGTTAAAACTTCTTTCAAATCAAAAGACATTGTTTCTACCTCCAGTCCCTTGGAACTACTCCATATTGACCTATTTGGACCAGTCAGTACTGCATCCCTATATGGAAGCAAATATGGATTGGTTATAGTTGATGATTACAGTAGATGGAGTGGGGTTAAGTTTCTCAGATCTAAAGATGATTCATATGACGTGTTTACAAAATTCTGCATTCAAGTCCAATCTGAAAAAGAACTAAAAATTCTAAAAGTCAGAAGTGATCATGGGGGAGAATTTGAAAATGAGCCATTTTAAATATTTTGTGAAAAATTTGGTATTATCCATGAATTCTCTTCTCCTAGAATTCCATAGCAAAATGGGGTTGTAGAGAGAAAGAATAGGACTCTTCAAGAAATGGCAAGAACCATGATTCACGAAAACAATCTGGCAAAACATTTTTGGGCAGAACAGTAAACACAGCATGTTATGTTCAGAACAGGATCTATATTAGACCCATACTGAATAAAACAGCATATGAGCTCTTTAAAGGCAGGAAACCTAACATTTCTTACTTTCATCAGTTTGGATGTACATGTTACATTCTGAACAATAAAGTCTATCTGAAGAAATTTGATGCAAAGGCTTAAAAGGGAATCTTTCTAGGTTATTCTGAGAGATCTAAGGCATACAGACTGTATAACTTGGAAACACTCTGTGTTGAAGAGTCTATGCATGTCAAATTTGATGACAAGGAGCCTGGAAGTAAAATTCCAGAGCAGAATGAAAGCATTGCAGGTTTAGAAGAGTCTGATGATTATTCAGAACCTGATCAGACTTCAGAGTTGAATGATACTTCAGAAGTTGTGACAGCTCCTGATGTCCCAATTGTTGAAGCTTCTGAAGAAGCTCAAGATGATTCACAGCAAGTTATCCAGTCCAGAAATTCATTCAAGTACAAGTCTTCTCATCCTGAGGATCAGATCATTGGCAACAGAGAAAGTCCCAGAAGAACTAGATCTCATTTCAGACATGAAGGGTCTGCCCTGGGATTGCTGTCCATGATAGAACCTATAACAGTTGATGAAGCACTAGCTGATGATGGATGGATCTTAGCAATGCAAGATGAGCTGAATCAATTTAAAAGGAATGACGTATGGGATCTTGTACCTAAGCCTGAACACAAGAACATTATTGGAACTAAATGGGTGTTTAGGAACAAGCTGGATGAACAGGGAGAAGTAATCAGAAACAAAGTCAGACTTGTTGCTCAAGGATACAGCCAACAAGAAGGAATTGACTACACTGAAACTTTTGCTCCAGTTGCAAGATTGGAAGCAATCAGGTTAGTTCTTTCCTACGCAGTAAATCACAACATAACCTTGTATCAAATGGACGTTAAAAGTGCATTTCTCAATGGAGTCATTTATGAAGAAGTGTTTGTGAAACAACCACTTGGTTTTGAGGATTTAAAACATCCTGACCACGTTTATAAGCTAAAGAAATCTTTGTACGGTCTGAAACAAGCTCCCAGAGCCTGGTATGACAGACTGAGTAATTTCTTGCTTAAAAATGATTTTAAAAGAGGACAGGTTGACACAACACTTTTCAAGAAGACACTTGAGAAAGACATTCTGATTGTACAAATTTATGTTGATGATATTATTTTTGGTTCAACTAATAGATCTCTTTGCAAGGAATTTTCTAAGATGATGCAGGAGGAATTTGAAATGAGCATGATGGGAGAACTAAAGTTCTTTCTAGGAATTCAGATCAACCAATGCAAAGAAGGAGTGTATGTTGTAACACCCTGTTTTCCCAACATAAAAATTTCATAAAAACATTTATCAGAGTACGCAAACATAACAACGGGATATCACATATAACTTAATCCAAAACAGTTAAATTATAATTTAACTAAATAACTTCAAAATATAGCAGCGGAAAAAATACTTATAATCCGTAAAACATTTGGCACGCAGGTCCCACAAAATATCTCAAAGAGTTAGTTCCATTATTAGCAAAAGAACATAAAGTTACACGTAAAAGAATGAAGCATGCATAAAGACAACCCCATCCCGTTACGTATCAGAGCGACCTAGACGACACAGTGAGGTAAGGCCACTCACGAAGCACCTGCACACTAAGCACGATCACCTGCACTTGCCCACGAGGCGGCAATTCCAGCAGAAGGGGTGAGATTTCATAACAAAGTAATATTAATCAATATAATTCAAATCACAATTAACATTATAACATTCTTAAGCAACTAGCATAAACAATAAACACTTATCACGTAATCATGTATTCTCTCTTTATCAATAGCATGACATCATAAATATGACAATGCGACAATGCTCTTAGACTCCTTATATGCATGTGGTACCAAACTTCATCATAAGTATTAATATACTTTAAAACGTGTGGAGGACAAAGCTCCTATAAGTCGTGCGGAGGACAAAGCTCAATGTATGCTAATGCATGGACTCCAACCAACAAAACATCTTAATCACTTTATCAGCATGCATCCGAGAATTTGGAGCTATACAATATCTTATTCATCATGTATATAAACATCATGCATCACAGTTAAATAACAGCAGCAGCACAGTCAATCATCAAAAGGGACAGAATCATATCAATTGCAACCAAGGGCACATAAGCATTCATTTAATCATGATTCTCATATGGTATAATACTTTAATTCTTGCTCAATTTTCAAAACATATACTACTCAGCTCTGTACACATTATTCTCAACAATACTAACAGGTCTCAGTAGCTCTAAGGGGTCCTCTCCTAATCCAACGTACGAAAAAGGTCGCACAACTCTCAAACACCCCATTCTGGTAGTGCTCGCGAGGCGAGTATGTCTGCTTGCCATGGCGAGTAGAGCCAGTTCTAACTCCTACTGTTCTGGGTCCAGTCCTTATTCACAAAAATAATCCTATATGTCACCAATTAGAATCAGGCACTCAAGGCATTCAGGGATCAACTAAGGTCAAAGTTGCAAAACCTAAGAGCTCTCAGCCCTAGCTCGCTATGGCGAGTAAGTTTGCTCGCTATGGCGAGCTGCCTTGCACAACTTTCCAGGCGGGGAAAAGGTTCGCCATGGCGAGCGATGAAGTTCATCACTCGCGAGGCGAGGATCATTGCTCGCCGTGGCGAGCGATGAATGTCGCCGCGGGCAGACTTGCTAAATCCTCCAAAAACTCACGATCCTCATGGTTCTAAGCCTCCTACTGATTCCAGAATTCATCCTAAACATAATCTAAGGTCTAGGAACACTTTCTACATCAACTAAACCTAATTTAACCGTTAAACCATTAATTCTATGGATTTTTGACCTAATTTTCACTTTCTCCAATCAACCCTAATCCTTGCTAACTATCATCAGAATTACTATCAATTAACATTACTAAGTTAATAGTCTCACCCTTACCTGGTTTAGAAGCAAAATCGCAGCACACCCTTCCTTCTTTCTCTTCACGTGCGTTTCTTTTTCTCTCCCAAAAGTCTGAAGCGTTACAGCCTTTCTAAACCTAGTTCCCTATTTATACTCCCAACAAATCTTATCTTATTTACGCTTTCTCCCACATAACTCTCTAAAATCCAAAACTAACCCACAACTAAATATTTTATTTTATTTTCAAATCTTATTTTATTTAACAATAAAATAAGTCTCTTAACCTTATCAAATCCACATAAATCATATCTTATCTCATAAATCAACTAAATCATCAAAACATACCAAAATCACACATATATTATATAAATATAATATAATCACCTAAACTCGATTTTAATAAATAATAAAACGAAAGTGGGCGTTACATATGTTCATCAGTCCAAATATACCAAAGAGCTTCTAAAAAAGTTTAAGCTTGAAGATTGCAAAGAAATGAACACTCCAATGCATCCTACCTGCACTCTGAACAAAGAAGATCAAGGATGTAAAGTTGACCAGAAGCTGTATCGAGGTATGATTGGTTCTCTGTTGTATCTCACTGCATCCAGACCTGATATTTTGTTCAGTGTATGCTTGTGTGCAAGGTTTCAATCAGATCCTAGAGAATCTCACTTAACTGCTGTTAAAAGAATCTTTAGATATCTGAAAGGAACAACTAATCTTGGACTTCTTTATAAGAAATCTTCAGATTATAAGCTAGTTGGATTCTACAATGCTGACTATGCTGGTGACAGGATTGAAAGAAAATCTACCAGTGGAAACTGTCAGTTTCTTGGTGAGAATCTGATATCCTAGGCCAGTAAGAGAGAAGCAACTATTGCTTTGTCAACAGCAGAAGCAGAATACATCTCAGCTGCTAGTTGCTGCACACAACTGCTTTGGATGAAACATCAGTTGGAAGACTACCAAATAACTGAAAACTGTATTCCAATTTACTGTGATAACACAACTGCTATTTGTTTGTCTAAAAATCCTATTTTTCATTCAAGAGCCAAGCACATTGAAATTAAACATCATTTTATCAGAGACTATGTTCAAAAGGGAGATTTAGATATTCAATTCATTGATACTGATCATCAATGGGCTGATATTTTTACAAAACCCTTAACTGTTGAAAGATTCAATTTTATAAAGAAAAATTTGAACATGCATTCTGTCTCTGAGTAATGCTTGACTCTGAATGAAAAACTAGACTCCGAAAATTATCAGAAGTTGAAGATGTATCAGACTCTCCTTGGAGAATTTGAAGAGACTCAGCCTTTGAGAAAATCTTCAGACTCTGGGAAGGAATCTTTTTGACTCTGATAGTATTCGGAAGTGGAAAAGGTTAAAGTTACTTTTGTAGACTTCTGACACGTCTATCTGCATTGGGAAACAACTCTCTTAGGGCAATGATGGTTATTCTCTTTAACAAATATTCTTGCGCCCCTGAACGTCGTTAATGCGTGTGTCTGGCTGTCGCCTCTGATATATGAAAAGTTGTTTTTCAGAAATCACTATAAATACCAAACACACACTACTCACTCACTTTCCTACACTTTCAAGTTTTTAAGCAGTTGCAAAAGAAAATCCGTTTTCTCTCTTCTCTCACCTTAGAAACCCTTTACCCCCAAACATCAACTTCTACAATGGGTACTTCTACAAGCGGTTCTAACATGCAACAAGGCACATGATCAAACTACTCCATTAAACCAGTGACTGTGTCGATTCCAATCGATTCGTTGGAAGTTCAAATCGAATCTCCGGTGGACTTCGCATCTCTAAAAAGAAACGAAGTAGACATGAACGCTCTGATTTCTGCTCAGAAGATGTCTGGGTATTTTCAGATGTTTAACGGACCAACATATGTGAATCTGGTCAAGGAATTCTGGATCCGGGCTGAAGTGTATGACGTTGAATCTGCTAAGGCACAAGAAAGTCAAGCTATTTCAAGAAACCCTAATCTGAAAGGGAAATCAAGAAAAGAGATGGGTCTTGAACCTTTCCATGGCTTAGAAATCAAGTCTGCAGTGATGGGTATCCCAGTATCCATCACAGAAGGGGTGATTGCTAAAGCCTGCAGGATGGTTCCTGAAGGAAGGTTCCAATGGAACGTCAGCAGGAAAGATGCTCTGCTGGAAAGCTACACAAATCTGTTGCTGAAGGGAAATCCAGCAACCAAGTTGGTTGACATGGATATCAAGCACAGGGTGCTTCTGAAGATTATCAATGAGTGCTTCTTTCAGAAGGGAGGAGGTGCTGATCAACCCAATCTGGATCACAAACTGGTGCTGTATTTCTTGGCTGGATTTCAACAAATAAATCTTCCAAGATATATCATGCATCATTTGTGCTGGGCTATCAAGGAAGCATCAAAAGGAAAAAGGAAACAAGTTCCTTGTGGAAGACTTCTCTCTGAAATCTTCTATCAAGGAGGTGTGCTGAAGACTCTAGACAAGTTCAATCTTGTGTCTGATAGAGTTCTGGGTATCACTACTGGAAGAATGATCAGTGGCAAGACCCTGTTCAACATGAAGGCCATCCAGATAATCCTCACTGATGAAAAGGATCTGAAGGAATATGAAGCACCGTCTCAAACCATAAGAGATTTTCCTTCTATTCTTAAGGAAGACAGTCCTGAAGCACTGACTGCTTATCTAGCAGCATTTGCTAAGGAGTCTGAAGAGGCCACAAGAAAAACTGAAGTTGCTCTGGCCAGAAAGCAGAAGACTGCTAAATCTGAAGCAACAAACTCTAGAGTTGTGGCTGCTCCGAAAAGAAAAAGAGGAAAAGGTGACTCTAATATCACCTTGGAAAGAGCTAAAATAGCTTGGGAAGAGATTGAAGCTGATGAAGCTGCTGGTATTGTAAGGCCACCCAAGAGGCAAGCTGGAGAGGAGATTGTGTGCCCTATGTTCGAAGTGACTCCTGAACTGGCAAAGAAATGTGATGACTACTTGGAAAACATGAAAAATGAGAAGAAGAGGCTGAAGGCTCAGTATAGAATCGAGAGAGATGAGAAACTGAAAGCACTGGGTCTTGAAAACTGTGATCAAGACTCCATTGAACAGTTAATTGACGTTCAGACGCTCTCAAGGAAGCTAGAGGAAGAAGCTCTGAAGGGAGCCAAGAAGGTTCTGAAGGAGTCTCAAGGAACCTCAGAAGCTGATGCTTCAGGATCTGTTCCTCAAGAAGCTGTTGCTTCAGAAGCTGTGGCTTCAGAAGCTACTGCTTCAGAGGCTGCTGTCTCAGAAGCTGCCAAGACTGCTAAGGTAAATCAGATTCCAGTTCCCCAAACCTCTCCTTCATCCTCATCTTCTACTGACTCTGACTTAGATGACATTCCTCTAAGTCAGAAATACAACCTGGCCAAACCCTTTCCAAAAGCCAAACGAACCGTAAGAACCAAAACAACAACATCAAAATCCAAACTCTCTCCCAAAGCCAAACGTTTCAAAGAAGCTCCCTTTGATGTTTATAAAACAATAGGGGAGTTATCTGAGAAAAGAATAGGTATTTGCAACAAACTACCTGCTAACCATCCTTTCCAACCCCCTGTTATTAAACCTTTAACCATGCTACCCCCCGGTGTACCCATTCCATCCATCCTCCTTTCCAAAAGTTGTTGATTTAACAGCTACTGCTGAAGAGCAAGTAGTTACTGAAAAACCAACAACTTCTGAACTACCTCTCTCAGACTCACCTACAAGCAAACAACAACAAACAACCTCTTCACCACAAAACAAACCCTCTGAACAGAATGACTTATCCAATCTAGAAAGCCATTATTCAAGAGAACTTCCTGAATACCAACAACAAAAGACTTCTGACAACCCACCCCAATCAACCAAAACTCAAGAACAGACCATTCCAGAATCTGTTATGGAGACAGTGGCTACAGAGTCTGTCCAAGTGACAGAGTCTGAACCCACAGTGTCTGTTTCAAATTCTGAACCAACACAAAACCACCCTTGTAATTCTGACCAACCCTCATCTTCCTCACATATTCAGACCTCTGACCAACCACCCATTAACATACTGGACCCTGATTATCTGGAAGAGCAGCTGATGGAAATCAATGAGGAGATGCAGAATCTGGTTCTTCTAAGGAAAACTCCTTTTCTACCATTTGCATATCAAGACAGCTGGTCTAATCTCAAGAACAGAGCATTGGATTTCATTGATGATGTTGCCCAGAAATGTTGCCGTATTCAAGCTCATGCTATGAAACGTCGTCTGCAAGAATTGCACTCTTCTCAGCAACACCAAAGCAAGCCTCTGTATATGGCTAATGCTCCATTCTATGCTGAATCTGAATATGTAACAAGAGATTCCAAGGTGTTCAAGATGCTAAAGCAAAAGGTGCTGAAGCAGCAAGAGGAATCTAAGGCTAGGGAAGATTCTCTTCTTCAGAGGCAGTTGGCTCTGGAAGAAATTGTCAAGAAGCAGTCTGAAGACATTCAGCGTCTGATGACTCTTATTCAACAGCAACAACCTCAACCTAACCCTTAGATTGCACACCTTGTTTTTTCTTTCAGTTATGTGTTTTAATGCTTGCTCTGACTTCTTTGTATTTTTCTGACTGTCTTTTATATAACAGTTTTCATTTCTTTACTTTTGTCCATTTCTTGTCTTTACTTCTTCTTATTTGTTCTTTTTAATTGATGACAAAAGGGGGAGTAATAGAAAGCATTTAACAAAGAATCTGAGCCCAAGAATAAAATAAAATTTAACAAACTTTATTTTATTTGAGAACCTTATTTTTATTTCATCTGAAATTTATGAAATAATTGTTGAGCTTAAAAATGAATTTAATTAACCTGGATAGGACTTAGGGGGAGCTTACAAACCTCACCTTAAAGAATATCATACTCAGGGGGAGTCAGAGCTTACAAACCTCAGAACCCCTAAAAGTCAACTTGTTAATTAAGTTAACAACAATTGTTCTTTTTAAATACTTATGTTTGTCATCATCAAAAAGGGGGAGATTGTTGGAACAAAGGGTGTTTCAAAATTATACCACTTAAGTTTTGATGATAACAAGGTATTAAAAATTATCAATTGGATATGCTAAAAGTTTATTCAAGTGTACAGGACCATTAACAAAGAATTATTTACAAGAGGTTCTGACTGAATGAATTAAAAGAGCAAAGGAAATTAAGACTGAAGCTTGAAGAGCATCTGAATGAAAGCGCTCCTGGAAAGTCAGAAGCAGAGTGCGTCTGAAGAAAGAGCTCCTGAACATAACGTCATCAGAAGCCAGTTTTCCAGAAGCAGATTCATCATAAGCCAATATTCTTCAGAGGCTAAAGAGCGTTGAAAAAGTACAGTGTACGGAAAGTACAACCACTATGTCTGCGCTTGTCCCTGCAACCACCAACTCTGCAGTGTGTCTTCTATACACGACAAGAATAACAGCAACTAATGCAGAGAATTTTCCATATTCGCTGGAATGGATTTGAATTAGTTTCATTGTACAATCCTCAAATCAAGCAAAGGATCAATGGTGTCAAATCAGCTTCAGTCAAGAAAAAGTGATGAGTTGGCAGTTCCCAACGTCTCTCAAATTCTCTATAAATAGGGATGAAGACTTGAAGAAATATATACATATACATACACGCGAACAAGGCTATTCTCTCATATCCAAAGTCGCAAACATTGCTCATTAACAACTTAGATAATTCTTACAAAAGTTCACATTTTAGAATTTCTAAGTGTCTAATAAAAACATAGTCTGTTTTGTTTTGTTTTGTTTTGTGAATACCTCTGATTGTATATCAAGTATTCAAAACTCTTTTCAATTCTCTGTAATTGTTTAGAAGTCTCTTGGAGTTGTCCTTGAGCATTGAAGTCTCTTTCTTGTGTGATTGAGCAAAGGAAGTCTCTTACTTGTGTGTTTGAGCAACTTGTAATTTGATATTACATTTTAGTGGAACTCTCCTTGGAAGTGCAAGGGGGACAGGACTACTTCCGGATTGTGGAAGGAACCTGTATAAATTGCTTGTGTTCTTCTTCTTTCTCTTGCTCTCTTACTCTTATCCGCTGCACACTCAAACTCTGAACTCTAATCAGACTCTGATCCTGAGAGCAGTGCTGATTTTCGCGAGAAAGAAACGTTTTTGAAAACACAATTCAACCCCCCCCCCCCCCTCTTCTTGTGTTTTTCCGACCTTCACTCTCCAATGGAACCTGAGAAAGTAACATTAACAATAAACAATTAGATGCAAATAAAAAAATAAAATAAACCTCATAATCTACAACCAAGTCATAAAACTTATATGCTTTTAAAACATATAAAATACTTGTTTTTACGGCAAAATTTATGGGGGGAAGAGACACATGAAAATAATGAAAAACGAAGTGTCTATTATTAGAGAGAGAGAGAGAGAGAGAGAGAGAGAGAGAGAGAGAGAGAGAGATGGAGAGAGAGAGATCATGGCATGATCAATTTTGATTGGTTGGTGAAAACTAAATGAGTCATGATCCATCTTGATTGGCTAATAAAAAAATAAACGAGTCATAATTCAATTTGATTAGATGATAAGAAAGCATTAAATGAGATATAAAATGTGAAGAAACCACATGCACTTACGAAATGAGTCATGGTCTATTTTGATTGGTTAATACAAAATTTTTAAGTCATGATTGATTCTAATTGGTTGAGAGAAAAACATTAAATGCACCTCTCAATATAAGCTTGTCACGTGTACTATCAAAATAAAATAAGGGAAATGTTTATAATAGAAATAGAGATAGAGATAGAGATTATAGTCTATATATATTTTTAGCAGCTATTGCACTCTATATAAAAAAAGGTTTAAGTTACGAATAATAAAATATAACCGGGCAATAGAAAAATTATAATGAATATTGAGTTGCTGCATGTGAATTAATCTAAAAGGACTAAATATAATAAATTTGTTCCCGATGTAAACATTATGTTAAGGTACAAATAATAAAATACAACAAATTTAAGAGTTTTATTTTTTTTAAAAATCAACCACATGATTCGATCTTTAATACTCAAAATTTCTTTATGTGAAGGAAGATATCGGGAACGAATTCAATGAATATCATATTCGATTGAATCAAAAATAATAATAAAACTGACAAAAAGACGAACACCAAAAAAACAAAGGAAAAAACTAAACAAACAAAAAGAGAGGCAAGATTATGATGTGAAAAATGGTGAAGCCATTTGTCTGATTTGTAGTAATTTTAAGAGGGTAATTTGGTTAAACTAAATGTATCTAATTTGGCATGAGAGTTAATTACAAGCTGTCCTTTTTATTCCGTTGCTTTATTTTTCGGCCTTTACATAAGTTTTACTATTTTTTTGGCTTCCCTTTTTAATCAGTTTTATTTTATTAATTTACTATATTTTCGGTTGACTTCTATATGCATCCCTTACATATAGTTTTTTCTTATTATTAAGCAAAATCAAATCATATTATGTTTAATTGTTTTAATACCACTTTAAATAAAATATCTTTGACATGATTACAACCAAATTAATTGTTTCACATTTTTTTTTATTGCAAAAATAGAGGTTATAGAGAAACTTCTCCCTCCTGTTAATATTAAAGGGGTGAGGAGTTTCTTGGGGGATGCCGGGTTCTACCGGCGATTTATAAAAGATTTTTCAAAAATAGCAAAGCCCCTTTGTAACCTCTTAGTCAAGGAAAATGAGTTTAATTTTGATTCTGAATGAGTTTAATTTTTCTATGCTATTTCTATTAATGCATATCTAAAGTTGAATCATATACATCTCAAAATGAATTTTCACAACATTGTCTTACTTTTTTATCCTTCGTCTTTTATAGGATATGTATCTTTAAACTATATTATAAGTATCCTTGTGTATATGTGAAGTACCCTATAAGTATCCGATAAAAAAATTAAAAATTAAAATAACTAATTGCGATGTGTATCCGTTTTGGAGAATCTGGTGTCATAGCTTCCATATAATGCCTTTGATTTTCCATCCACAATTCCAAGTTCATGAATTTGATCAGCCTTCCACGATATTGATCTTGACATATTTGATTTTGACACAAGGAAGATGATAAAAAAATTTCATCATTTGAAAAGAATAATTTACAATAGAAGGAAACCTTATTGTATTTTATTTTTCCTTATCATTTTGATTTTTCCTGCTGCAGTAACAGTAAAAAAAGATGTTACAACTAAATTTTAGTATAAAAATTAATGTATAATTTTAATCAAAAAACATTATATTTCATGATAAATAATACAAAGTTATCTCTAATATATACTTGTTAGTACAAAAAAAAGTGTTAAATGTGAGTCTTTGCCGTAAACACTTTTATAATGAAAAGTATATCACAATTAAAACTTCTTGAAAATAAGATATATAGGATAATTTGGTATTGTAATAAATACCAAAAGCATAAGAATATAAGTGAGATTTTAAAAATACTATATCAAAATAATGTAACTATGAGTAGAAAGATATATATGTTGCATGGTAAAGAAACTCACTCTCAACAAAGGGATTTGCACATTTATAAAACTTTGTTACATGAAGAGACAACCCTAAGACCAATTTAAAAAAAATATGGTGGCATGTACCACGATTGTATTTTTGGGATAAAAATTTAAAATTTGACAAGTCTTGAAATATATTATTATTTTGAACTACAACCCGAAAAACAAGATGTGGGAGGCAATAGCATATGTAAAATTATTTAGCATAATCGACTGATTCAAATCAAAAAGTATAAAATTTACCTACAAATATAGTTTTCACAAAGAGAATGATCAAAATTATAAACTTATACATATGCAATTTAAGAGAACACTTACCTTTGAAATTATTAAAGATCGTTTGGTACTTCGTCGATTTGATATGATGATAAACAAATATCATATTCAGAGGCTTTATTTGTATAGAGTGGATAATAGGTTAGGGACGAACATGATGAGATAAACATATTTGACAAATATTATTCATAGCAAGTGTAATGCCTAATAGATTATTTATACACATTCTTAAAAGAAAAAGGTTATTTGTACACATACGTGATAAACATGGTGTATTTTTTTCATAGATTATCAATAAAGAACAACTAACATTTATTATGGTCAAAAATATTTAATATGGTCAACCAGTCAAATTTTTTATATAACTATTTAAGTAAATGTGAACACATCGTAAATATAAAATATAATTGATTCAAAGAATAAAATATATCATCAATCAGGTATTTGGACATTAATATTTAAAGTAATTCAATAAAAACACGATATGATATATATCTAATATTTCATATTTAATAATAAATTATAATAATGATATTTTACCATAATTGCTTTTGACTAAATTTTTACATAATTACTAAACCATGAAATATATATTTACACAATGTGAATTCTGTTTTTAATAATATGGTTTAACTAAATTTTATATTTATGATTAGTTTCTTTCGGTCAAGGATTTTCTTATTGATGACAGGTCATCTGACGTTACTCTTAGCATATTTTTCAGTCTATTTTAGTAGCTTTTACTGCCAAACCCGAGGAGTATTAGATCAATTGCCTATGATTTTGGGACATTTGTAATGTTTTCTATATTTGAGTCTGTAATTTTATTCTTCCCGAAACATAGCAATTTTAGGGGGTTCTTAAAGTAATTAACGAAGAAATCAAACAAATAAGGCAAATCAAGACCTACGAAGATTATTGGGCCTTGGGAAGATGAAGAATGAAGATTCAAGAGGCCTTGGAGACTTTACAAAGGGGGGAATTTTGTTCGCAAGTTCCAATACAACTGAACTATGAAGAAAACACATCAACTAGCGACGAATAAAGGAAAAGAGGAAAGTAATGAACTAAGGCGCCTGGTGCACAAAAGAAGGCTTGAGGTAGGGAAGAGCACCAGACGGGTTCGGGCCCGAAAGAGACATGTTGGATGAAACCAAACACACTATTTCAAGGAACAAATTCGATCGCATACGGGCTCGGTTTGAGCGTTTTTCGGGTTAGACGGTTGCGAGTTTGGGCGGGTCAGTTTGTTCGTGTATGAGAAACAAAAAAAATGGCAGGAAAAACGAGCTACAGATCCAAACTTCTCATAAAAATAAAAGTATAGTAAATAATATTTAAAAACCACAAGAGCAGAAATAGTGGAGGAAACAATCAAAAGAAAAAAGAAAAGAAAATAACTCCATGAATGGTAAAGAAAAATGGAAGACAGAAAAAGAAGAAAAAAAACTTAAAAAATCCATTAAAATAGAGAAGAGCCTTGAGATGAGATTGAGGTGTCACCCTTCATATTCTCAACAACAAACAAAACTCATGTGGTGCTTTGTGAGTAAGTAGCAAGCATGTTTGAGTTTGTTGTCTCAGATTATGAGTTAGAAAATTGAAATCTAGATCTAGGGTTTGAGGTTTGATGCAAGGCAAAGGGTGAGATTGTACTCTTTAGTGGATATTGGACTTGGAGCTAATACTATTTGGGCCTAATTTGATATTAAAGTTAATGGATCGGTCGGTTTTGGGTACGGCGGTTTGGTTTGTTGGAAAGCCAATCCCGACCGTTGGAATCCATGTAGACCCAAAATTTTCTCATTTTCCACCAGACCACCATTTCAACCCGCCTCAATATACCCATGGTTGATTCGGATAGTTCTGGTTTCAGGCAGGTGTGGGTATCCTGCTTAGCCCTAGCGCGAGGCGCTCCAAAGTTATATACTTTAGCGCCTAACGCATGCCTATAGGCTCAAGGTGCCTCAAATTTCTAGGCGCAAGGCGTCCCGTGACTTATGAAAAAAGTCATTTTTCATGACTTTTTCTCCACTCGAAGCCCATGATTTTTTTTCCCAATTTAGGTGGAAAGTTTCCCTATAAATATCAGTCTTCCTCATTCACAATTTCTTGTTCAGAACTGAATCAGTTCACGAGGAAGGCTAGTCTAGGAGGCAAGGAGGAGTTCTATCTTCTCTTATCATTTTGAGCATTAGAATGAAACCTTTTGAGGCGTTGTAAGGAAGAAGGTGTAGAACGCTGTTGTGTTGGTATGAGTTAGGAGAGAGTAGGGGTGTTCGAAACTGAAACAATCCAATAGAAAAACCACAAACCAAACCAACCCAAATTGACACCGCAAAAAATCACATTTGGTTCGGTTGTAGTCGGATAATATTTTTACTCATCCACATGGTTTTGTTTGGTTTTTTGTTTTTATTTTACCAACCGAACTAAACCAAACTGCAACATAAGAAAAATACTAATTAAACATATTTTACCTAGACCAATACTTATAGAATTCCAATGGAAATTTTTATAAAATGACATATTTTTTTCTCTTGACAAGTTTCTTCTTTACTTTATTTCAAAAATGTATTAATATGCTATTTGAACTTAAAATCTTAGTCTTTAGTATTTCTTACGAAAAACGATTAATTTTTGTTCACGTTTTAAATTTGGTCTATGTAGTTGGGAAATTTTTTAATTGAAAATGAAATTTAAAATATTGTTAAAAATATATTTTTACTTAATTTTAATGTTGGAAAAAAATTGCATTGTCTCGAAAAACCGCACCAACCGATCCAAACCAAACCGCAATAGTTTGATTTGGTTTGGTTCGGATTTTTTTTTTTGAAAGTCAACTAAACCAAACCAAACTGCATGATTTTTTATCTTGTGGTTCGGATGACGTCTAGCCTAAAAACCAAACCAAACCGCACCACGGACACCCCTAGGAGAGAGTGCTTTGGGTTGGACCTAGAGAGAAAGCATAACTTGGGAGTTGGAGAGTCGAATGAAAGAATCATAGCCGAAGTTGTTTTCTTAGGTAATATTCGAGGGCGAAAATTCTTTAAGTGGGGTGAGTTGTAATATCCTGATGTTTAGGATATTATTATTATTATTATTATTATTATTATTATTATTATTATTATTATTATTATTATTATTATTATTATTATTATTATTATTATTGTTTATTATTATTATTATTTATCTCTTATTTATTTATTTGTTTGTTTGATGTGTTTATCATGTGGGAATGATAGGTTTTTAGTATAAATAGAGGAATTAAGGGTATTTTGGTAATATTGGGATAGGAGGGAATTTTAGTAATTAAGATTACAAGATTATTTAATGAGGTGAGTAGTAACCTTGGAGAATTACTAGAATAGAGATAATAAGTAAAATAAGAGAACTAAGTGAATTAGACTGAATAATGTTATTTTACTAGTATGAATAATGATTGAGTCCAATAGGTGTTAAGTAACTTAGTCCAATTTGTAGTAGTAGTCATGATCCTAGTTTGTAAAATTATTTGTCAAGTTTACACAATAAAGGCTAGAGAGAGAATAGAGAAATGAAGAGAAGAAAAAAGAGCTCAAGGGAAGAAAAAGAAGGAAAGCTTAAGAGAACTTTCGTGCTCCATTAATTATGCTAATTTTGGGTATAATAAAAGTTATGTAATTATGTTGTTGTTGTGCTAAAGCTCATGATAGGTTATATGGAATAAGTGCTTATAAGATTTTAGCTTAATTATGTGAAATTAATGAGGTTGTTGTTAAATTATGTCAAATTCATGTTCTATCTTCTTTCTTTGACATTTAGTATGAAATTAAATGAGAAATTCATGAAAATGTTATGTTGATACCGTTTTTGGAATGAATTGTTATGTTGTTGTGAGTCTTATGAGAAATTGAAGATATTCATGGAAGTTGATGTTTAATTATGGATTGGATTAAATGATTTGAATTGACAAAATGTTATTGTGATGAAATGAATAAAATTATGTTGTTGTTGATGAATTGAAGATGTTAGGAAGGTGTTGTTGTTGTTGTGGTTTCATGCTTAAGAGTAAAATTAACATGTTAAAATTTGATAGAAACCAACTTAAGCTAATTTAATAACGTAAGCTTGGTGTCGAAAGAGGTTTCATTTCTATAACCTAAACAAAAAGAAAAACTTGGACTTTTCTATTTTGAATTAAGCTTATATGTCTTCATTAAAGTTGTAGCCATGGATGTTAGATTTCTTTTGCCTTTTGTTTGACTCTATTCGGACATCTAGAACTCAAGATATGATCAAAATACTACACAGTGGTCAGCAAGGTCGTGTTTTCTTCTCAGGTTTAGGAAAACCAACTTACTTTTTTTTTGTTCTGAACTGGGTTTCAGTGTTGTCGCGGTGATTTTTGGATATCAAACTATTAGATTAGCGTTGAATCTCAAATTTAGGAACACCACCGATCTTTTATTTTCCAAGAAGGGAAGGGGAAAAGAAAGAATAATCATATAAGAGATTAAAGGTCCAGGGGTTGGTTACATGAAGGGAAGGTGTTAGGACCCTAAACGTCTATGGTATTCCATAGAAACCTCTTGTTTTTAATTATCTTGTGCTAAGTTATTGCTTAATTGAAAATAAGTGCCTAAATGTCTAAGTGTGAAAGAAGTGGGGGAAGAAGAATATATTTTGCTATTTTTATTGGTTAAAAGCCGAGTAATTGGTTAAGCTAATTGTAATGTTTGAAAAAAGGTTTTTAAGAGGGTAAGAAGCCGAGAAGGCACAGAAGGATAAAATATGAGGTTAATTGATTTTAATTAAAAGAAAAACCAAGTCTAAATATGGTTAAGATAGATTAAAATTTGATTAAGAAATAAAACGAATAAGGAATCTCTTGGGTTAAAGTCCAAGGCATATTAAGAAAATATTTTTGAGTTTGACATATTTGCATGTTTTGGAAATTGATTATCCTAAGTTAAAAGTGAGTTAAAGGAAGTAAAAATCTAAGCGTTTCGGCGTAGCATAATAAAATAAAGCGCAAAAGAAATTACAAAGGATATTGGATCCAAAGTAAAGTCTTAATCCTTGGAATTAATCCTAAAATTACTAGTTGTTTGATTTCAAGGTCTTTAATTAGTCCAATAATTAGTCCTAATTTGTTTCTAATTAATTTCGGTCCATGGTTAAGGTTATGACATAAAGCGGAATAAATAAAAGTGTGATAGTGTCGGTGCATATTCTCATTATAGGTATTTACATGGTTTCTAGATACATTCTATGTCTCAAAATAAATGACAAGAAAATAAAATGCATAAATTAAATTAAATCATTACCTAAATACATTCTAATACGCATGAAAATAAACTAAATTAAAGCAACTAAAAAAACTAGTGATAAGTGCCAGAAAGTTGTGTTTTAAAGGATTAAATTCGGCACATTTGTTTCTTGTTTTGCAAGTTATCAAGGGAAAGGTCGAGATATCAGTGTGAAATTCCCTATTATGCTTTAATTATCTTACTTTACCCAATTGTGCAGGTATTGATCCCAAGACATGAATCAAAGAGAAAAAAAACAAAGAAAAATTCAAAAGGATAACTCGCCACAGGGAGTAAAAAGATGCCAAAGGCGAGCTAGAGGCGAGCAATTCCAGAATGTACCAAAAGCTACTCGCCATCAACTCGCCACAGGCGAGCCAAAGGCGAGCCAAAGGCGAGAGACTCGCAATGGCGAATTCAAGGTGAGCTCCGAAGGCGAGCAATTCCAGAGAGCAACAAAAATCACTCGCCCTCAACTCGCTACAGGCGAACCGAAGGCGAGCAACTCGCAACGGCGAGTGATTGTACTCGCGAGGCGAGTTAGGGCGGCTTAACCTTCTCATAGTTGACGTGTCACAAACCCAATGGGGAAGCAACCACTACTCGCCATGTAGAGTAAATTTGCTCGCGAGGCGAGCTGATGCAGAAAAGAAAACTCTATTTAAAGCCACTTGATCCATTGATTAGAGATCTTGGTTTTTCTCATATTTTTCACTTCCTGTAATAGATAGAGAGAGAGAAGTAGGGCTTATTCTTCATAGAGTGAGAGTGATAGAAGGTGGATTCTTCATACTTTGTTGAGAGATCACAAGTTCGTAATGAACCTTTCTCTTTCAATTCATTCTTGCAAGGCTTCCATGACAATGAGTAGCTAAATCTCCTTTGTTGGGATTAGAGGTACTTGATCTTAGCTTAATATGTAATCTTTTGATCTATAAATATATGGTTCTAGCATTTGATTTGATATTGATGTTATTCTTGCACTTTAATGCTTATGTTTGATTTAATAGTGATTGAAAAATACTTTTGAATCTAGGTTTAGAATAATCATCTATCAAAACATAAGTTCTAGACATGGAATTGATGTTTTGATAATCACTTCTTGTATCTAAACTTAAAGCTTTCTTATCATTAAATAGATTGAGAAATCATCGATTAAATGATAAAATCGACTCTTGGATCATTCAATAGTTTGAGACATCGACGATTGAACGATACAATTGATGTCACAATAATATTTGGACACGAATGTTATTGCCGAGGGTTACGTGATAATATCAAAGAAAAGCTAGAATCCGTATATGATTATTAGGTTACGTATAACGTTTGATCAAGGAACTCTAATCCTAACATGCTCCACGCCTTATTAATCTCAATTTACAATTTTGGAAATTAGTTTCGTAGTTAGAACCAAAACAATCTTATCTTTCACTTAAAATGGTATTTGGTGTCGAATGGTCCGTGATATCGCACTAGTCCCTGAGGAGACGATATAAATACTTACTATTGTTTGATGCAAAAATACTACATCAAAATGGCGCCGTTGCCGGGGACTGGCGTTTAGATATCATAGACATTGCGACTATTTTATCGTTTTAAGCAAATTTTGCACTTATTCATTATTGTATATATATATTTCATTTATTATTCCTTTTTGTTGCTAATTTTCTTTGGTTAGATCTTTGAACTCTTGTATGCGAGGTACAGTTCTACCACAAGATTTAAGATACGATCCTGAAATTGAAAGAACGGCCCGTAAAAATAACAATAAAACAAGAAGGGAGAAGAGACAAGCCAGACAAGCACAACAAGAAGGAACCTCAACTTTCACTCCTTCATTAATCACCATCTTTGAAGAAGAAAACATGGCTGGAAACAATCAAAATATTGATCTGAACAATCAAAGTGTGATGCCCTTTTGGACAAGTCCAAGACGGTTGGCTCATCTCGGAAAGGACAAGGAGAAACAAGTGGAGCTTAAGTCCGGAACTATACAACTTGTCTCAAATCATCCTTTCGCCGGGTTAGATCATGAAGACCCTTATCAACATCTATCGGTGTTTTATGCTCTAGCCAACAGTCTTGGTCAATCCGAAGCTGACGAGGAAGCTGGGTTCGTGAGGTTGTTTCAACATTCACTTATTGGCAAAGCTCGAGAGTGGTATCTTGATCAACCACCATCAATTATAAATGATTGGAATGCATTGGAGAAAGCGTTCCAAGAAAGATTCTTTCCGGATCATAGGCACATGGATACTAAAACAGCAATTGCAATGTTCGCTCAAGGTTCAGATGAGTCTTTATGTGATGCATGGGAGCGATACAAGTCATTACTAAGAAAGTGTCCAAAGCATGGGTTTGACGATACAACTCAAATCCATATGTTCCGTGGAGGATTGTTACCCGAGCCAAAGCTTATCTTAGATGCAGCTGCACATGGTTCTTTGATGGCATTAAGTCCTAAAGACGCAGTGGATATCATCAACAAAATGCCACTCAATGACCGAGCAGCCAAACACAACAGAAGTGGTGCACACCGAAAGTCCGGAATTCTTGAGTTAGGTTCAAGTGATGCAAATCTAGCACAAACCAAGCTCCTAACTCAACAGCTTGAAGAAATGAAGACTCAAATGAAGGAGATGCCTAAACTCATTAAAGAACAATTGCAAAAAGAGCAAAGGCGTCAACAAGTTCATTTTTGTGAGATGTGTTCCGGTGATCATCCAACGGGTTATTGTCCACCGCAACTTGAAGAAGAAGTCAATTATGTGGGTAATCAACAAAGGCCGGGACAATTTCAAGGTCAATATCCGGGCAATTCAAATCAACAACGGTATCCGAACAACAACAATTTTCAAAGAGGAAACAACTTCGGACAACGGTGGAGGTCGAATGCCGGACCTTCCAATCAACAGCCATACAACAACAACTTCCAACAATATCCACCACAACAAGATCGCACACAAAAGATTGAAGACACCCTCAATCAATTCATGCAGCTTACGATGACCAATCAACAAAACAACACCGCGTCCATCAAGAATCTCGAGACGCAAATGGGACAACAAGCTCAACACTTGAGCCAAATCTCCCAAATCTTGGCCAATCAATAAGGAGGTACCTTCACGGCTAACACACAAAACAATCCCAACAATGGTAACAATGGAAAGAATGAGCAATGCAAAGCTATTTCAACAAAAAGTGGCAAGGTAATTGGGCAAGGGATTGGTGATAACTTGGAGGTGGAGAGGCAAGTTGTTGAAGATGAAGAGGAGGTGGATAGAGAAGAGAATGAGAAGGAAGAGGTAGATGTAGATATAGATGTAGATATAGATGTAGATAATAGAGAAGTAGTTGAAAAAGAAAAAGAACAAAAAAATGAAAAAGAAGAAAAAAATCAATAAAATAAAGAAGAGTTAGTTGAAAAGGATGAGGGAAAGAACAAGAAGAAAGAAGTCGGGAAGGATGTGCCGGCTCACAAGCTTCCATATCCTAAAACTCAATCAAAGAAGGACTTGGAGAAGCATTTCAAGAGATTCTTGGATATATTCAAGAAGTTGGAGATCAACATTCCGTTCGCCGAAGCTCTTGAAAAAATGCCGACTTATGCCAAGTTCATGAAAGAGATCTTGTCCAAGAAGCGTCGCTACAATGATGAAGAAACAATTCAACTTGACGCAAATTGTAGTGCAATCATCCAACGAAGGTTACCAAGAAAGGAAAGAGATCCCGGAAGAGTTACATTACCGGTGGCAATTGGTACCGTCAATGTCGGTAAAGCTTTAATTGATCTTGGTTCAAGTATCAACCTTATACCATATTCGGTTGTCAAAAGGGTTGGTGGCTTAGACCTTAAGTTAACCAAGATGACCCTACAATTAGCCGACAAATCCATAGCCCGACCAATGGGAATAGCGGAAGATGTACTAGTCAAGGTGGACAAATTTGTGTTTCCCGTGGATTTCGTGGTAATGGATATTGAGGAAGACGATGATGTGCCCTTAATTCTTGGACGAGCATTCATGTTAGCCGCAAGGATGATGATTGATTATGATGACGGGTTGATGAAGGTGCGGCTTGATGATGAGGAAATCAACTTCAATCTCCATAGTGCAATGAAACATCCAAAAGACAAAGGAGCGTGTTTTAAGATGGATGCGATGGAAGAGGTGATTATGGATACAAGGAAACAATTGCATAAACCCACAACCCTTGAAAGAGTACTCACCGATGCACTCAACGTTTTAAGTGTTGAAGAAGAAAAGGAGATTGAAGAATGTTTGAAAGAATTAGAGACTTTGAAGGAGGTTCCTCCAAAGAAAGCCAAGATGGAGGAATTGAAGGACAAAGACAAGGTTGAAGAATCAAAGATTGAATTGAAAGTCTTGCCGTCAAACCTAAAGTATGTTTTTCTTGAAGACGACGACACAAAACCGGTGATCATAAGTAGTTCTTTGTCCAACAATGAAGAAAAGAGATTAATTGAAGTTCTAAAGAGCAACAAAGAAGCAATAGGTTGGAAGTTGTCCGACCTCAAAGGCATTAGCCCTTCATATTGTATGCATAAGATCAATATGGAGGAGAACTTCAAACCGGTGGCTCAACCTCAACGCCGGTTAAATCCTACAATGAAAGAAGTAGTCCGCAAGGAAGTGGTTAAGTTACTTGAGGCCGGTATGATATATCCCATTTCAGATAGCTCATGGGTAAGCCCGATACAAGTGGTGCCCAAGAAGGGTGGTATGACGGTAGTAAAGAATGACAAGAATGAGCTCATACCTTCAAGAACCGTCACCGGGTGGCGGATCTGTATTGATTATCGGAGACTTAACCAAGCCACAAGGAAAGACCATTTTCCATTACCTTTTATGGATCAAATGCTTGAAAGTTTGGCCGGGCAAGCATACTATTGTTTCCTTGATGGTTATTCGGGCTACAATCAAATCACAGTCAATCCGGAGGACCATGAGAAGACCGCATTCACTTGCCCCTTTGGAATATTTGCATATAGAAGGATGCCGTTCGGTTTATGCAATGCACCTGCAACATTTCAAAGGTGTATGCAAGCAATATTCTCCGATTTGATTGAGAAAAGCATTGAGGTATTTATGGATGATTTCTCTGTGTTTGGATCATCCTATGATGTTTGTTTGAACAATTTGGACACCGTGCTGAAACGGTGTAAAGAAACCAATCTTGTACTTAATTGGGAAAAATGCCATTTCATGGTGACTGAAGGCATAGTACTTGGTCACAAGATATCATCGAGAGGCATAGAAGTTGACAAGGCAAAGATTGATGTGACAGGAAAGCTCCCACCACCAGTAAATGTCAAAGGTATTCGTAGCTTTCTTGGCCATGCCGGTTTTTACCGGAGATTCATCAAAGACTTTTCAAAGATAGCAAAGCCATTGAGCAATCTGCTCAATAAAGATAAGTCTTTTCTTTTTGATAACAATTGTTTAAAAGCATTTGAAACTTTGAAAGAGCGGTTGACCTCCGCACCAATAATCACAGCTCCCAATTGGGATTTAAACTTTGAATTAATGTGCGACGCTAGTGATTACGTTGTTGGTGCCGTGTTGGGTCAACGCAAGAACAAAATTTTCCATGCTATACACTATGCGAGTAAAGTTTTAAATGAAGCTCAAATCAATTATGCTACCACTGAATAAGAGCTACTCGCAATAATATATGCATTGGAAGAATTTCGTTCATACCTTGTAGGTTCAAAAATAGTTGTTTATACTGACCATGCAGCCATTAAGTACCTCCTTACCAAGTCTGATTCAAAACCAAGGCTCATCCGGTGGATGTTGTTATTACAAGAATTTGACTTAGAGATAAAGGACAAGAAAGGTACAGAAAATCTTGTGGCTGATCACCTATCAAGGCTAATGAACAAAGAAGTGACGAGGAATGAACCGAAAGTTCGTGAAGAATTTCCCGATGAAAATTTGTTTTCAATCAATGAAAGACCATGGTTTGCCGATATGGCGAACTACAAAGCAACCGAATTCATTCCCGAAGACTACACTTGGCAACAACGCAAGAAATTCCTCCATGATGCCAATCATTATGTATGGGATGAGCCATACTTATTCAAGATTGGAGCTGATAACCTCTTGCGAAGGTGTGTTGATAATAAAGAGGCAAAGAAGATCCTTTGGCAATGTCATAATTCACCCTATGGAGGTCACTTCAATGGGGAAAGAACAGCCGCAAAGGTGCTTCAATCCGGTTTCAATTGGCCAACACTTTTTAAAGATGCCAATACTCATTGCAAGCATTGTGATGAATGTCAGAGAACCGGATCAATGTCAAAGAGAAATGAGATGTCTCTACAAAGCATTCTTGAAGTAGAAGTGTTTGATTGTTGGGGTATAGACTTTGTTGGCCCCTTCCCATCATCGTACTCAAATGAATACATCTTGGTAGCCGTAGACTATGTCTCAAAGTGGGTGGAAGTCGTCGCGTCACCAAAAGCCGACAACAAGACGATAGTAAAGTTCCTTAAAAAGAATATCTTCACCCGATTCGGAACGCCAAGAGTTTTAATAAGTGATGGAAGTTCACACTTCTGCAACTCCCAACTTGCTAAGGTATTGGAACATTACGGTGTGAAACAGAAGGTAGCATCACCGTACCATCCTCAAACCAACAGTCAAGCCGAGGTTTCAAATCGAGAAGTGAAAAGAATTCTAGAGAAAACAGTCTCAACATCTCGGAAGGATTGGTCGGCGAAGCTTGATGAAGCCTTGTGGGCTTATAGGACAACATACAAGTCTCCTATAGGTCTCACACCATTTCAAATGGTTTACGGCAAGTCATGTCATTTACCGGTAGAGCTCGAACACAAAGCTTTTTGGGCACTCAAATTTCTGAACTTTGATCAAGAGAAAGCCGGTGAACGACGAAAGATTCAAATGCACCAACTTGAGGAAATGAGGAATCAAGCATATGAATCCTCGAAGTTATACAAAGAAAGAGTCAAGAAATACCATGATAAGCAGATTATTCAAAGACAATTCAGGCCTGGGCAGATGGTGTTGCTTTTCAATTCAAGATTAAGACTCTTTCCGGGCAAACTAAAGTCAAAATGGTCCGGACCTTTCATGGTTAAGGAAGTAAAGCCATACGGTGCAGTAGAGCTTGAAGATCCAGTTACAAAAGCTAGCTGGACAGTGAATGGCCAGAGGTTGAAGCCATATTTTGGAGGTGAGATTGATCGGCTTACGTCGACGATCCCACTTGACAATCCGTGAACGTAAAAGAAAAAGGCGTCGAGCTAACGACGAAAAACTAGCGCTTGTTAGGAGTCACCCCAATTTTGTAAGTATTTTTACTGTTTTTATGCATACTAGGTGTAAGAGTCATAATGCATATCCAATCCACTCTAAACAGAAGCTAGAAAAGAAAGCAAAAACCTGAATTGTCATTACTCGCGAGGCGAGTAAAAGTACTCGTCATGGTGAGTAAAGTGGTCTTTGACCGCGTTGACTACCAAAACACTCGCCACGGCGAGTACAGTTTCTCTCGAGGCGAGTAACTGCATTTCGGACAGGGTTCAGTTACCAAAGTCACTAACTCCCCATAACTCACCATAACTCCCACTTACCCTTCTCCTTCCAAACATTCCGGTTTTCAGTCTCTCTTCAAACAAAAATCCTCCATTTTCTCTCAAACCCTAAAAACTCAACACAACTTCAACCCAAGTCCAACCAAGGCCAAAGCAAGTCCCATTTCATCTCATTCATCATTTCTGCACCTGCATTCAACAACAGCAGGTTTGTTTTTCGAATTTTTTTCTTAATTGTTGTTGAATCAAACCCCAGGGTAGTAGCTCTGTTGATTTCTATCTTCTCTACCCTAAACTATTGAGATGAAACAGAATCATGGCTACAAATTTGTTCTTTTCAAGCCTCAATCCACAACTTTTGCACCCTTTTGTAAAATTTTCAATAAAAAGGGGTTTTGTGGAATTAATTCAAATTTTTGACAAAAGCCATGATTTAGTTCATCTTTAGACAGTAATCAGGGTCGGAATAGATTGAATTAGGGTTAGGAGTTATGAAACTGGAAGAAAATTGGAAAAAGGGTTGATTCTGGAAATTTTAGGGTTACTCGCCTCCGGCACCTTCATCACTCGCCTTGGCGAGTGCTCATACGAAACCTAGAAATTTTCCAGCAACTCGCCACGGCGAGTTGTAGCAATATGCATTAATTTTTGCAGAATTGACATGTTTCACCCTGCTTTTGCGAACTAATTCCTTCCATGTTGTTGCTAATTATTCAATGTCTGTTTCTGTATGGATTTCCTGGTTGTTTTGCAGGTATGGCACCAAAAAATCCTAACACCGGCAAACGCCAAAAAGGAAACACCTCTACCTCTAATCCCCAACCAACAAGAAGCCGATCCTATGATCCAGCCCGGTTCAAATCCGCTTACCATCAAGATCGTTATAGGGATCTGTTGGAAAGGAACACATGGGCTGAAAAAGTATTCAACATCAAACCCGATGGCCCATATGCGGAATTCCTCCAATTCTTTTTGCACCAAGGGTGGGGACGGCTACTACAGCCAGAAACCAATATTCATGCAGATCTGTTGCGTGAATTCTATGCTAATGCACTCCTCGAAAACCCGCAGACCGACCCGTTTGTCTTTGAGACCTTTGTGAGGGGCCGAACCATCCGGTTCGATAGGGAAGCCATCAACGCCTATCTCGGCAATCCCTTTCCTTTACCTAATGAGGACAACCTAGATGATTTCCACAAAAAGCAAAACCAAGGCGCCTTCGACCTTGACCCTTTGAAAGAAGAAATTAAACGAACAATCTTGCTTGAGGGAACCAACTACGACGTTAGTGATGCGGGGAGAGAATACCGAGCCCAATACAAGTTCATGACCCCCCCAGCCAAACTTGTCCTTAAATTTATCCTTCACAATGTCAAACCCAACAGCCATCTTTCGGACTGCACCGTCGACATATGCCCTTTGATTTACTACATAATCAAGGGCATTAAAGTTGACATTGCTCGTACCATTGCTTGGGAACTCAAGAAGATCACTCTTTTGGGCAAAGGTGAACCTACCACCCGCCTCTCCTTTTCCGGTCTCATCACGGGACTAATTAAGGACACAAAAATGAGGTTGCCCTCGGCTGTTCATGAAGTGAGTAAGAACCCCATCAATGATAATCACATTACCCGCTTCATTATGGGTCAAACCAAAAAGGGTGCATCCTCCTCAAGAGGCCCTCAACCTGAGCCGGAACCACAACCCGGGCTGCCCATTGAACCGCTTGCTTCTTTTGACATGGCAAGCTACGTTCAGTGGCAATATCAGTGTTAAACCCACACTTGGGATATGCTAGCAGCCACTAACCGAGCAAACACCTACTTTCAGCAATCTCAGTATGTGATGCAGCAGGAGGCCGGGTACCCTCCAGAGGTTATGGAGCAGTTCATGACTCCTCAGGCTTTTCAGTCCTATGTTGCTTGGCCTGAGGACAGGCCAAATCCATATGGAGGGGGTGGTGCTTATGGAGCTGCGGGTGAAAATGAAGACGAGATGGTGGGGTCCGATGGAGATGATCCGAACAGAGTCCCAAGTGCAACAGCTGGATCAGAAGATGATGACATGCAGGACTGAGAAGGAAGAGAAAGGACATGAAAGCTCACCTTTAATGAGTGACATTTATAAGCTTTCAGTCAATTCTTTCCTTCTCCTTCATTTCTTTATTTGCTTTATTTTCATACTATTTCTGAACAATAGCTTGCTTCTGTTTATGTTCCATTTTGACATTTGTGACTCATAGCTTTTTATGTACCTTATTATGTTTCGTACTAGTTAATTGTTGTATTGTGATGGTTTGAAACATTTTGTTAATTAAGTATCGTGATGTGATGTTTAAACAATAACTCAAGTACTTCTCTTTTGAGTTAAAACTTTAAAAACTTTAATGTTGAAGTTATTTTGAAAATTGTGGAAGTCTTTGTTTATCACTTTTGCTTGTTAAAAGAAAATGCTCAAAGTTCAAAATTCAAAGTGCTTGAAAGATAGCCAAAGATTGAGCAAGTCTCAGATGATGATAATGATATAGAATTGTGTGACAAAGCGCAAAGCCAAGGTACAAGTTTCCAGTTTTTCTAGGTGTTTACTTGAACATGAAACGAGTGCTTTGCACAAATTTCATTTCATCTAGTTCTCCGCAATAATATATTTGTTTGTGAACCACTTAGTTCTAGCCAAAAAGTGAGGTAACCTCAATGTGTTTTACTATATGCAAGGAGACCGGCATTCATTGTTTAACTTGGTCGCTTTATGTTAAATCCAATAATCGTTTTGAATTGTGTAAAGGCATGGAAAGGATTAAGGCATATTTTTGTGTAATGAGAGAAACATACTTGACCACAAATAGCCTACCTTGTGAGAAGAGTGAGTATTTGTTAACCCACTTGAGCCAAATGAATCAGGGTCCTCAATTATGAACTGTCAATTCATAAGCACAATGCTTGATGAAATTGCCTTAAAATTTTTCAAATCCAGTTCATTTTTGTTGCAATATCGGACCCTGATATGATTTTAATTGTTGAACCCTAAACCTTCATTGCTAATTGTCCCTTGTTGCCATAGAATAAGGGAACATTCAAATAGGGTATGTTTCTATTCAAGTTTGGGAGAAAAGGTAGATGTAAATCACTTGTCAAGTAAATTGGTGTAATTAGAAGTTTTTGATCAAAGACAACATTGTTTGTAAATGCAAAAAGAAAAAGAAGAAAAAGAAAAAGAAAAGAAATGTGTACATGATAAAGAAAAAGAAAAAGAAAGAAAAATTCAAAAACAGAATAAGTTGTCTTGATCAAGGTGTGTCATGTTTAAACACCAAGGGTTTGTTTAGGATTAAGGGGATTTTTGTAAATTTGTCTTTTGAATGTGAATAGAAGGAATGTTCCCTTATGCTTGGCCATTTGAATTCAATTGACCCACAAATATCCTTTCTTTTGTAGCCGAGCCAAATTACAACCCTTAAAAGACCTTATGATCCATGCTTTTGTGCTTTTTGGAATGATATTTGGATGGACACATAACTTGATTTGAATGCTAACTTGATTGCCGGATGTGTGTTCATAACCCTCACTCATTTGATTTCAATTGTTTATCTTCTTACAAAGAAGTGTGTTAGGTGAGGTTCGTAAATAAGTATGTTATTGACTTGAACTGTTTGACATGTACTTTGTGCTTAGGACTCATTTCATGTTTGAAGTAGATTCTCAGATTAGTTGGAAACTTTAGACTTGCCTGCGTAGTCATTTTGAATCAGTCATCTGAAGAAAGTTTTCTTTAAACCTTTTGAAACTAGTGTCTTGTCCTAAATTTGTTTTGTTCATTTTGTTTGAGGACAAACAAAGAGTAAAGTTAGGGAGAGTTTGATAAGTGCCAGAAAGTTGTGTTTTAAAGGATTAAATTCGGCACATTTGTTTCTTGTTTTGCAAGTTATCAAGGGAAAGGTCGAGATATCAGTGTGAAATTCCCTATTATGCTTTAATTATCTTACTTTACCCAATTGTGCAGGTATTGATCCCAAGACATGAATCAAAGAGAAAAAAACAAAGAAAAATTCAAAAGGATAACTCGCCACAGCGAGTAAAAAGATGCCAAAGGCGAGCTAGAGGCGAGCAATTCCAGAATGTACCAAAAGCTACTCGCCATCAACTCGCCACAGGCGAGCCAAAGGCGAGAGACTCGCAATGGCGAATTCAAGGCGAGCTCCGAAGGCGAGCAATTCTAGAGAGCAACAAAAATCACTCGCCCTCAACTCGCTACAGGCGAACCGAAGGCGAGCAACTCATAACGGCGAGTTAGGGCGGCTTAACCTTCTCAGAGCTGACGTGTCACAAACCCAATGGCGAAGCAACCACTACTCGCCATGGCGAGTAAATCTGCTCGCGAGGCGAGCTGATGCAGAAAAGAAAACTCTATTTAAAGCCACTTGATCCATTGATTAGAGATCTTGGTTTTTCTCATATTTTTCACTTCCTGTAATAGATAGAGAGAGAAGTAGGGCTTATTCTTCATAGAGTGAGAGTGATAGAAGGTGGATTCTTCATACTTTGTTGAGAGATCACAAGTTTGTAATGAATCTTTCTCTTTCAATTCATTCTTGCAAGGCTTCCATGACAATGAGTAGCTAAATCTCCTTTGTTGGGATTAGAGGTACTTGATCTTAGCTTAATATGTAATCTTTTGATCTATAAATATATGGTTCTAGCATTTGATTTGATATTGATGTTATTCTTGCACTTTAATGCTTATGTTTGATTTAATAGTGATTGAAAAATACTTTTGAATCTAGGTTTAGAATAATCATCTATCAAAACATAAGTTCTAGACATGGAATTGATGTTTTGATAATCACTTCTTGTATCTAAACTTAAAGCTTTCTTATCATTAAATAGATTGAGAAATCATCGATTAAATGATAAGATCGACTCTTGGATCATTCAATAGTTTGAGACATCGACGATTGAATGATACAATTGATGTCACAATAATATTTGGACAAGAATGTTATTGCCGAGGGATACGTGATAATATCAAAGAAAAGCTAGAATCCGTATATGATTATTAGGTTACGTATAACGTTTGATCAAGGAACTCTAATCCTAACAAGCTCCACGCCTTATTAATCTCAATTTACAATTTTGCAAATTAGTTTCGTAGTTAGAACCAAAACAATCTTATCTTTCACTTAAAATGGTATTTGGTGTCGAATGGTCCGTGATATCGCACTAGTCCCTGAGGAGACGATATAAATACTTACTATTGTTTGATGCAAAAATACTACATCAACTAGCTATGAAACAAACATAAATTACACTAATATAAAATAAATGAACTTAGAAAATTAAATAAAGTAAAAAACAACACTAACATAAAAAGAACAGTAAAAAAAGAAAGAACTACAAATATTAATTGTTTTTTAAAGAAGAAGAAATAAAAAAAATTAGAAGAAAAAAAAAGGGGACAGAACTAAAAAAAGTGTATAAACAGTAAAACAGTAGTGAAAATTAAAGGACAATTGGGCTTAACTAGATCCAGTGGGCTTAGGAGATCAGATCTCAGCCACTGGATCTAGATCAAAGGGTTACAAAAGGGGGAATACAGTAAAGAAAACAACCAGGGCACGTAGGATCTGAAACAAGACGCATCATGGGCCGTCAGATCTAAGATCTGACGGCCTAGACCTAGAGATACCTTGGATAACCAAGGTCTCGCGCGCATAGGATCTAAGACAGACGACAACAATGGCCGTCAGATTCTAGATAAGATGGTCTAGGACCAAAGGTACATCGGAAGCATAAATAAAAACAACACGCAAGATAATCAGAAAAAGAGTAGTATATAAGTGTTTTAACAAAAAAAAAAACTCATAACTTAAACCAAATTCTCTTTCTAAGCATAGACTTAGAGAGAGACGATCTGATAATAGCTCATCTTCTCCGATCTACTTTCGCCTTCTTTGCAGATTCCGGTGCGGCGGCTGCCGGCCCAACAGGGCGGCGCCACCGCGTAGGAGAAACTCAAACCGTCGTTTTTTAAAAATCAAACACATATTTAGAATTCCATTTTCATGCCAAGTCTGAATTTGACCTCAATTTCTGAAAACAAGCGAAAGAAAAGAGTAGATCTGAAGGTAAAGTTTGCGAAAATCAAAGGTAAAGAACGAACAAGCTTTGTGTCTCTCTAACATTCGTCTCTTCAAAACGTTTTTCAAAGATATGAAAATAAAATTAGACCTGAGCCCAATTAGGTCTGAGCCCACTCCGCAAATATCGATCGAAACTTGAACCCTTGTATAGGTATGCAATTTTAGAAAGCACAAAAATTGAAATAGGTAGTCCGTTTTGGTACCATATCTATTCCTATGTTCCGATCTTTCAAAATAGTAAACCCATTTTCCAGGTAAAGAATACAAACAATATCTTAATAAGAATTGGCTATCCATATAAAGATAACGAATGCTTTCTCCTCGTTCATATTCTTTTCTTGCTCTAATAAACTCGCACCAGCTTGGCATGATTATATATTCACAGTAAAAGTGATCCGCTTTGCTTTCTTTTAGCAAAGTCTGAATTTGACCTCAGTTTCTGAAAACAAGCGAAAGAGAAGAGTAGATCTGAAGGTAAAGTTTGCGAAAATCAAAGGTAAAGAACGAACAAGCTTTGTGTCTCTCTAACATTCGTCTCTTCAAAACGTTTTTCAAAGATATGAAAATAAAATTAGAACTGGGTTTAAGCAGTAACACCACAATCTCTCTACGTTTCTTCTTTCGAAACGGTTTTAGTACCGTGAGTACGTGATGTTGTCATGTTCGGCTTGGCTTGGCTCGCGTACTTCACGGATCTATGGTTGTTGTGTAGTTGTTGTGGGTTTGGGATTAGGGCCGATTCAGTTTTGTTTATGATGGCCGGTTTTGATGGCTTGATATATGAGACGTGTTACCGTATTTTTGGATATGGAAATGAAGCTTTGATGGTGTTGTGAATTGATCCGTTTGTTGGTTATGAAAATGGATTTTGATTTGTTATGATTTGATTTAGTGGGGTTGTTAGTGGTGTTCATGAGAAATATAAGTTTTGAAACTTTTAAGATTGTGAATGCACAATTTTCAATATTAAATTTCTAATTTAGTTTCTTATCATGTGCCCTTAGGGCACATGTTACCAAGACCCTTTTAAAATACCTCTCCCGAAATTTCATTTGAAACGACGAACTTCTCGGCTCTTTAAAAGACGAATAAAACTTTAAAATGCGAATAAAATGTAAATAAAATGAGTTTTAAAATGTGAATAAAATGAGAATTAAAATGCGAATAAAAAAAGAGTTTTAGAATGCGAATAAAATGAGAATTAAAATGCGAATAAAAAAAGAGTTTTAAAATGAGAATTAAAATGCGAATAAAATAAAGAGTTTTAAAATGCGAATAACATGAGAATTAAACTGCGAATAAAAAAAGAGTTTTAAAATTCGAATAAAATGAGAATTAAAATGCGAATAAAATGAGAATTAAAATGCGAATAAAAATGAGGATTAAATGGAAAATCTTGGTCAAAAAATGGACTATGACAGATACCTCTATTTAAATTTCTCAGTCACGGGGATTTAAAAAAGAAGAAATTTTTAAATCAACGGGTCGAAGAGACTTAAATATCAAGTACGCCATTTTCGACCAGATTTTAAATGCTTAAGGGAGTCATGTAGTAATGCTATGAATATTATGATATGAATGTTCGCGACGCAAGTATGAATGCAAAGACGGCAAAGATGACTCGACTGGGGATATAACAAAAATAGAAGGAAACCGAATTCATTAAAGAAAGGGATCTGACTCTGCTGGGGGATAAAACAGGTTCACTGGGGAACAATTTGATAGATAACCTCCTATCGGTACCAAGATAGCTTAATGAAATGTAAACAAGTAGGAAATAAATCTGTTTATTACCTGTAAAAGGGTAATGACGAATATGCAGCAAAGAAATCTGTCTATTACCATTACGTTGGTAAATATGAATATGCAGGAAAGAAATCTATCTGTTACCGTTACATTGGTAAAGATGAATATGCATGAAACTAAATATGTCTGTTACCGTTACATTAGCAAAGACGAATATGCAGGAAAGAAATCTGTCTATTACCGTTACATTGGTAAAGACAAATATGCAGGAAAGAAATCTGTCTATTACCGTTACATTGGTAAAGACGAATATTGAGGAAAGAAATATGTTTATTACTGTTACATTGGTAAAGACAAATATACAAGAAAGAAATCTATCTATTACCGTTACATTGGTAAAGACGAATATGCAGGAAAGAAATTTTTCTACTACCATTACAAGGGTAGGGCTAACAAAGACGAGTATATGAGGAAAAGTAAGACCGTCTGCTACCGGTACAAGGGTATGGCTAAAAAAGACGAATATATGAGAAATAAGACTGTCTGCTACTTACTGGTACAATGGTAGGGAAACAAATCTGTCTGCTACTGGTATGTGGGTAGGGCTATCAAAGACGAATATAAGGGAAATAAGACTGTCTGCTACCGGTACAAGGGTAGGACTAACAAAGACGAATATGCAGGAAGCTAAATATGTCTGTTAGCGTTACATTGGCAAAGATGAATATGCAAGAAAGAAATCTGTCTATTACCGTTACATTGGTAAAGACGAACATGCAGGAAAGAAATTTGTCTCTTACCGTTACATTGGTAAAGACGAATATGCAGGAAATAAATCTGTATGTTACCGTTACATTCGTAAAGATGAATATCGAGGAAAGAAATCTGTCTATTACCGTTACATTGGTAAAGACGAATATGCACGAAATAAATCTGTCTGTTACCGTTACATAGGTAAAGACGAATATGCAGGAAAGAAATCTGTTTCTTACCGATACATTGGTAAAGACGAATATACAGGAAAGAAATCTGTATGTTACCGTTACATTTCTAAAGACAAATATGCAGTAAAGAAATTTGTCTGCTACCGTTACAAGGGTAAGGCTACCAAAGTCGAATGTATAAGGAAAAATAGGACTGTCTGCTACCAGTACAAGGGTAAGGCTAAAAAAGACGAATATATGAGAAATAAGACTGTCTGCTACTGGTAGAAAGGTAGGGCTATCAAAGACGAATATAAGGGAAAAAAGATTGTTTGCTTTCGGTACAAGGGTAGGGCTATCAAAGACGAATATAAGGGAAATAAGATTGTCTGCTACCGGTAGAAGGGTAGGGCTAGCAAAGACGAATATGCAGGAAGCTAAATATGTCTGTTACCGTTACATTGGTAAAGACGAATATGCAGGAAATAAATTTGTATGTTACCGTTACATTGCTAAAGACGAATATGCAAGAAAGAAATCTGTATGTTACCGTTACGATGGTAAAGGCGAATATGCAGGAAAGAAAACTGTCTATTACTGTTACATTGGTAAAGACGAATATGCAGGAAATAAATCTGTATGTTACCGTTACATTGCTAAAGACGAAAATGCAGGAAAGAAAACTGTTTATTACCGTTACATTGGTAAAGACGAATATGCAGGAAATAAATCTGTTTGTTACCGTTACATTGGTAAAGACGAATATACATGAAAGAAATTTGTCTGCTACCGTTACAAGGGTAGGGCTAACAAAGACGAATGTATGAGAAATAAGATTGTCTGCTACCGGTAAAAGGGTAGGCTATCAAAGATGAATATAAAGGAAATGAATCTGTTTGCAACCGGTACAAGGGTAGGGCTATCAAAGACGAATATAAGGGAAATAAGACTGTCTGCTACCGGTACAAGGGTAGGGCTAACAAAGATGAATATGCAGGAAGCTAAATATGTTTGTTACCGTTACATTGACAAAGACTAATATGCAGGAAAGAAATCTTTCTATTACCGTTACATTGGTAAAGACGAATATGCAGGAAATAAATTTGTATGTTACCGTTACATTGGTAAAGACGAATATGCAGGAATGAAATCTGTCTATTACCGTTACATTGGCAAAGACGAATATGCTGGAAATAAATCTGTTTGTTACCGTTACATTGGTAAAGACGAATATGCAGGAAAGAAAACTGTCTATTACCGTTACATTGGTAAAGACGAATATGCAGGAAAGTAATCTGTCTATTACCGTTACATTGGTAAAGACGAATATGCAGGAAAAAAATTTGTTTGCTACCGTTATAGCGGTACGGCTAACAAAGACGAATATGCCACTTGTGTTGTATACATGTAGGTTGAGGAAGCGTGATCATCGTGAGTACCGGAGGATATATTGACGCTTCGTCTCTTCTATTGCTTGCTTTTGGAGTCTAGTTGTAGGATCTGATTAGGAATTTTCGGGAGTTTGTTTTATTTATGAACTAGCGACAATCCCGTGCTTCGCACGGGGGTATAGCTGCTTTTTGGACAAATTATTATATCGGAAGGATAGACTACGGAAAAACGTAAAAGAATTTTTGAACGATATACTGCGAAACAACCAATTAAAATATAACATAACATAAAATAAAAACCTTTTATTTCCGTGTTATATGCAGCCGCTTTTTCCATAATAAATTATATCTGAACAATAGATTGCGAAACAATTAATAAGTGTATAACATGATACAATACTTATGAAAAAAAAATTGTTTCTGTATTTTATTTCTAGATATACATAGCAAGGTAGTCGCAGTGAAGATAGGAATTCATATGGCCTAAAGTTTATTGTCAAAGTAGTTGCTTTCAAAAACTCAATAACCGTAAAGTGAATGTAGTAGAATAATTTATGAACGTATACATTACCAGATCCAGCACCACCCCTCTACATGCAGTCAATTATGTGTTATATTTAATACATTGATTTACAAAATCACAGCTAATTATAAACCATGATGTAACATTCAGAATAGTTTTGTAGTTATAATATGTCTTTGTTATATATTATGTCAAAGGATTTATATACGTCGGAACTCAAAGATAAGTCGATATAAATCAGTTAAAGAGGCATTAGCTATTTTTTTGATGCAAATGTGTGTTCATCTTAATTAACTAAATACTAAATTGTAGTTGAGAGCCGCCTTTCACATGATTTACAGGAAAGACAGATGTCACCTATAATATAGTATTTAGCTCCTTTAGGTGAAACCACCTTTGTACCAGAAATTTAGCTTAATGTCTTTGAAACTGCTTTATATCGTTTTTCGTTGAGTTCCGACGTATACAAATCCTTTGACATAATATATAACAAAGACATATAATAACTACCAAACTATTCTGAATATTACATCATGGTTTATAATTACCTGTGATTTTGTAAATCATTGTATTATATATAAGACATAATTGACTACACATAGAGGGGTGGTGGTGGATCTGATAATGTATAGGTTAATAAATTATTCTACTACATTCACTTTACGGTTATTTAGATTTTTAAAGTTAATACCGTATGTTTTAGAGATATTTGAAACCCCTTGATTGATAGGATTTTATGAACTAAACGTGTTATATCTATTTCCAATATAGATTTATCTTATTTTTGTTCTTGATCATACACGAAGTATAGCCTTCATGCCGTAATTGTGTTAGCTGTTCTGCATAACCCTTGATGCGTTTGATTTTCGGATTGGCCAAAGTTACTGAGAAATTTTGTTAATATCTGCAAAATGAGTTGTAGGAAAGAAGTTAATAAAACATATATTTCATAGATAGGGTGATTATAGTTTAATGAATTTCATTTAACTATGATAAATATTTGAAACTAACACAATTATTTATGCCTGTAGTACCTCACTGGTTGCAGCCAAGAAAGAAAGTCCATCTGCCTTGATTGCCAGCAATGGGTCCGTATTTATGTTTCCTTCTTTGTTAGCTGTTGATGTCTGAATCATAGAGGAAAGGTTTGACTCCATTTTGTATGTAGAGATTAACACATTTGTGGTCTCAAAGTAAATTTAGATTATAGTAAATAGAAGTATTATAAGGGATTTGGTTTAAAAAAAGAAAATTGGAATTCGCTGGTGAAAATATAGGTGACATGTTGTGAAGAAGTAAATGAATGCCATATTCATACATGGTAATGAGAAAATACATGTATTATATAGATGGTCCATTGAAATAAATTTTTTGCCTGATGTATCTAAACTAAATTGTGAACATGGTTTTTCTAAAGCTTTGGAATTGTGATTTTGTTTTGTAGTGTCACGTGAGGGAGGTGTAATAATTCCATAAATAATAAGGACAAGAGATGCATGCATAAATGACCAAAATGGTTTGGCAAGTCTTGGAATTGTTAGTTTGTTTTCTAGTTTTACTTTAATATAGTGCCTTAGAGAAGTAATTTTTCAATTGCATGTGATTTCTTAGAATGAATAGAAACTTGTTTTTAACAAACCTATGTTGAGAAAACATCATAGTTACAATAGATAAGATCTATGTTTAAGGCTAAAAAAGGCAGTCTTAATATTTGCAGCAATTGGTGACCCTATGATCATGTATGATCCGTGCGTAATGTGACGTGCATTAATCATAGTTTTCCATTCACCGCCTAACCTCCAGTTAGCCTGAGTTAAAGTCCCGACGATGACGCTGCAGTTCCATTTGTTGCCATTATCGTCTATCAACATTAAATCACCGTTCTTCTTTTCTAAACATTGTTCACGGAAGAAAGATGGTTCCAACACCTTCAATATGAAGAAAATATATCACTACCTAAGCACATTCAAATAAGAGATATTGCGTTGCATGTAAAAGTAAAGTTAATGTAACTTCTTACCAAAAATCCTGAGTTGATATCTGTTTGTCGTAGTAACCTTTCATAATAAATGGTGAAGTTACGTGGGTTATGTCGAAATGAAAGTTTGTACACTGAGTCAACAATTCCATCGAATATGACTCCTTGGTCGACATCTCTATCAATCTCAAATCTCATTGCAGGCTCGTAAATAGGAAAAACTAATTTTTTCTTATTCTTTGATCTTATTCTCTTGATGCCGAAGTTTCCACCTCCCACGTAGATCAGAGTTATCCATACTGCAGTGTTTAGGCCATAAAAATCTCTTAGCGCACCAATTCCTGTAGTCAGAACTATGCATTCAGCCATTTTATCAACTCTGATCTCAAATGAGTTGCCGTTTTTATCCATCAGGTTTGCATACTCGCCAATTTCATCGTGAAAGTTGTTTGAAAAAGACATTGGCAGCATAAGAACACCCTGTATAGTATAAAAAAATTAAATAAAAACATTTATTTAATTGAATATTTTTAGAAGCAAACTAAATTGTAATGTATACGATCACCAACAGATTCAGTTTCGAAATCAATAACAAAAGTTCTAAAACTTTTGTCCATCGAATTCACGGTTGTTTCTGTTTGATCCCTTCTATCTTGATTTAGTCCTGGATTGAATCCACCTGCATGTGTTGAAAACAGAATAAATTCTTTGTTGTATTAGTTACAGAACAAAAAACTAAACTGAAAAATGGTTCGAATTCGTCGTATACCAGTTACAGAGTAAGAGACCAAATCTGCATCTTCTTGATTGGCCATGTTTGATAAATCCTTTGAGAGTCCTAAGATAGATAAAAACTCAAAGCCGTATCAATTAACTGTAGAATCTAATTATCCAACAAATACTTTTGTGGCAGCTTTTTAAAAGAGCTTATCCACCAGTTAAGCACTTCTGCCTGTTTCTAAACAATCTAATCAACAACTTATGGCTTCTACCATATCAATCTCTGCCAAAACACAAGACCAGCAACCCAAACATGTATAAACAATATTCAAACTTTGCTGTAACAACCTAATTTGGTAATTAATCACTTTTGATAGTTTTTTCTTCGTAACAGCTTATTTGACGGTTTTGCCTTCTAGAAATTCCAATTTTAAAGGAAACCTTACAACAAAAATGAATGAAATTATAAACTTTTTGTTACATCTGACTAATAAAAGGAAGGTTAATAAGTAAAATTACATAAAGTTAATATAGATGTATAACATGCACAAAGTGATTATTAGGTTTTATTAAGCAGAAATCACGAATTTAATAAAATATACCCTTTTTCCTTTCACTATTTTATCTATGTAACATCTGAATTGCAATTTCAATCAAAGATGAAAGTTTCAATAATGGGTATTAACATGTCAGTTATCAATTTTACAAATTCCAATATTAACAGATCTCTGTAAAAATGTATATGATAGAAGAGATTTTGTCTGACCTTTAGTTTCTGCGTCGTTTGGTTGCAAGAGAAGCTCGAACCTCTGCCTGGCCGCAGTTCGATTGTCGTCGAAATTGATGAATCGGTGGAGCTTTGCGATGAAAGGGATGAACAGACGTGAGAAGAGAAGAAGAAGCTACGGTTCTGGTTTATAGCCGTAGTTCGGTTGCCTTCGAACCTGAGCAATCGGTGGAGTTTTGCTGTGAATGGGATGAACAGGCGTGAGAAGAGAAGAAGAGAAGAAGAAGCTACGGTTCTGGTTTTTTTTCCTAATTGCCATTACTGTTCAATTTTTATCATTTTCACGTTAATAAATGTTTTAATTTTTAATAAATTCATATTGAAGTTTAAATAAAAAATTGAAAGAAATTCTATCTATATTTGATTATTTACTAATTTTTAATGATCTTCATATTAGTTTGTTCATAAACGATAAAATTTTTGAATGTTTAACTAATTTTTATTCATAATTAAATGGCGAATTGAAAGCAAATTCACTTATATTCGATGTCTGATACATCTATTTTGCATTGCTTTTGGTTTTTTTTCTTCTTTTTATCTTTTATTCTGGGAAATTTGAAATTATCTGCAATTAGAATACGGTTTTTACGTTTGGTCATACACTATGTAGAAAAATCAAGATCACTGGACTAATATTTTAAACATGAATTGTGTAAAAGAAACCTTTAAAAAAGCCAAAACAGCTATAAACACCAAATATACAGGAATGTTTCATAATTTTTTCGACATCTACATGTGTTTCATGCAGTAATAGAACAAATATGAAGTAATCAAACAGATAAGATAAAGAATTTTATATTTTTTGTATTTATATATCTTTGTATTTTAGAATATAACTTGTTTTCTTCTCCTAGAAACAAATGTGTATTGTAGCTTTTTTTCATTATTTTTCTTATTGTGCAAGTTGTTTGTACCCAAGCCAATTTTTTTTTTCTTCTATGAACAAATGTCAAATTTTCTTTACATAACCTACACGTATGTTCTTTTGCATGCCAAATGTTATTATTATATTACCTTCAACCAATTTCTCATCTATTTAAATGTGTTTCAACCATGTATACTTTTCATTTCAATCAATTTTTATTGAAGCCATATTAAAATGGATACTATCTCTTGGACGTACAAGCTGACTCGAGGTTCTATTGATGGTAGCGCTATTATGGTAATTTATATTTTAATTTTTACATTAATTTATTTTTAACTCTCTATATAATTAGGAGAAATTTTTAATGTATATTTTTAATTTTTTTGCAGCTTCTCCCTAAAAATGTTTCTGAGAAATTGATTTTGAATGATCAAGACAGTCTGACCATAGTAGATGAAGAAACGGAGAGATTATTTGAATGTGTTATTAAGACTGATCCAAGTAACGAAAATTTAAGATACATTGGTGATGGTTGGTTGGATTACATTTCAACGAAAAGTTTTTCCGTTGGATCTAGTTTAATTTTTATCTATACGATTCAATCGCGCATATTGTATGTTGCGCCGATTGAGTCAACCTAAAAATAGATTGTCATCTATAATAAGGAAAAAGGTACAATTAAAAAGTCGTTAAATGAAATTGTATTCTTATCTTTATTGTAACGTTAAATTTCTGTTATGTTTATCTGATAAATATTAAGTGTTATATCTTTTGAGCATTTATCTTGTCACTAAATATTATCAAGATTATATCTTTAAGACTAAACCAGATAAAATACTGATGGCTCATGAAAATGCTAAGATTAAAATATAAAAGTAAATGTACTAAAAACTAACTAAACCAAAGAAAATTTTTATTACAAAAATAAATTAGTGGAAGAAATTGAAGTCATTCAATTTTCCTTTATATTTTATTAGATCCATAAATTTTATATAAATTTTATTAGATGTAAATGTTTTTAGAATTGGGATTATTAGTGATTGCAAACAAAACAATGTTGATATAAATATCTGTCTTCAAAGAATATAATATAAAAAAAAAGGAGTTCAATAATATTTCTTTATATGTAAATTTAAAAATGGAAAAAATGTTTGATGAAAATTTGTTCTACCAAGAATCAAACCCAAACCCTATAGCTTGTAAGTATATATTCATAATCAATCAGTTACACAGGGCTTGGTTGTTAATTAAAGAACCTAACATATATATAAATGAAGACTGCATTGTAAGATTATATTTTTAATGCTGTATTAACCATGTAGAATTATAATTATAAATTTATAATTGAAATTTCATTCATTAGATATCAACATCAATTTAAATTTTGAAATACCTCTCTGAACACAACATTGGTTGTATGAGATTTTTTTTTTTTTATCTTTATCATGTATGAGTATCTTTAGACCATCCTTACTCTTAACTCTAGATAAGGCAACATACAATTGTCCATGGCTGAATACATCTCGAGGCAAATACAAACCAACATGGTCGAGGGATTGTCCTTGTGATTTGTTGATCGTCATCGCAAAAGATACTACAATTGGAAATTGTCTTCGTACAAGTTTAAACGGCCAAGGAGATTCTGAAGGTGACATTGACATTCTCGGAATATATACATAATCTCCAATATTTTTTCCAGTTATAATTTTGGCTTCAATGACATGATTTGCAAGTTTTGTCACTATTAATCGAGTACCATTACACAGACCTTCGGCTTGGTCTAAATTCCTCATTAACATTATTGGAGTTCCAACTTTGAGTTTTATAAAATGATTAGGTAATCCAGATGTCCTAAGACAATTAAGAAATTCTGGGGTTACCTGCTCATACGCCTCAGTTTCATCTTCATTGCAGTCTATCGAATCTGAGCTGAAATATTCTTTTTCTTCTCCTATGCAACGAAAGAGAGATAAGTATTGATTTATTTATTATATTATATCTGAATTATTATATTTTTAAAAATAAAATACAAATAATTTAATTACCTGGAATAAGATTTAGAATGAAATTATTGATGTCATCAACAACCTGAATGCTTGAAGCTAATATGGCCTTATTTCTCATGAAATCTTCATTATGAAAATTTTGTAACAAATTTGGATATGTACTCTGCACAATTGCTTCAATGGGATCTTCAAAATCTGAAATTAAAAGTTCTTTTGGAATATGAATTTCATTGTATCCGTCATTTCCTTCACCTAATTTTCCATCTCCCACCTTCAAAATCCATTCTGAAAATTTTTGGGTTTCTTGGCAAATTTCTGCCTGACCATTTAAAAGACGCATGTTTTTGGTTAATTTTAACACATGGCATTGGTCCCAAATATATGACGCATTTATTGTTGAATGAATAATGTCAAATCTATTTCCTCGTGGTACCACTGGTAGTATCTGTCTAAAATCACCTCCAAAGACTACGGTTTTCCCACCAAAAATTTGATTTGAAGCCTTTCCTTTTACGCTCATAATATCCTTTAATGATTTGTCTAAAGCCTCAAAACAATATTTATTTGCCATTGGAGCCTCATCCCATATAATTAACTTTGTTTGTTTTAAAAGTTCAGCCAATTCACTTCCTTTTTCTATGTTACAAATTGATGATTGAAGTGTAGGAATAGGAATTTTGAACCTGGAATGTGCAGTCCTCCCACCTGGCAAAAGTAAGGCGGCAATGCCACTGGTTGCAACATTAAGAACAATATCACCTCTGGACCTCAAAGATGCAGAAAGTGTATTCCACATATATGTTTTACCAGTTCCTCCATAACCATATAGAAAAAATACTCCACCTCTTTCACTTGACACTGTTTCCATTATTTGATCATAAATATTTTTTTGTTCATCTAACATAAAAATATAAAACATAATATTAATTTTTCTATTAGCTAAATTTTTTTTTTAGAATAAATTTAAATAAGATAAAAATCACTCTAACCTGTAAGAGATTGAAACAATTCCTCAAAAATTTCTTTTTGCACAATGGGATCATAATTTTTTTCTTCGTATATCAATCTATTTCCAAAGAAATTAGGAATAAAATTGCTTGGATATGGCATAGATTTGAACTCTTTTAAACTTCTCTTGTTAGACTGCAAACACCTCTCAATTTCGGTGAGGGTTAAATCTTGCAATTCTTCATCTGTCAACAATAAACCTGCCAAAAAACAATCCTACATGAATAAAAGAATCCAATGTTAAACTAACATAAATGAGTATTTTGGAAAATTTTACCTGCTCTCCGCAACAATTTCCTTTGATTATAAAGAATGCCATCAGAAAGTAATCTCCAACATTTTTGCCATACATGATTAGGCCTATCCATTGATCCAGACATTAACATACGTGCAAAAAGATACCTTAAAGAATAACCTGAACCCCAAATAGACGCCTCTTTTATTGCCTCAATAAATTGTCCATCATCTTCTAAAAATCCTAGGGCAAAACATGCTTCCTGGAACGTTTGGTATTGGACTCCTTTAACAAATTTAAGATCGTTGTAACACGTTGGTCCCTTAGCAACTCTCAATATCATTCTTAGATAATACAACTCTCCAGCAGTGTGAGGTACCCACACAAGCCTTCCAATTGTGTACCCTTTTGTTCGAGGTTTCCAGGATCTCTTTTTCTTTACATAAACAAACTTTGAAACAAATTCTACATAGGTTAATGATCTTGCGTCAGGATACAACCTATTAGCCTCCATCCAAGAGGTGAACATTGATTGAGTGACACTTGTCTTAAGCAAAACATCTCCTATTTGCTCATGATCTTTATAGTAAACAGAATTTTCACCTTCATCATGAAAGAATAACCTCTCTACAGCAGGCTTTCTACCATGTATTGGATAATATAATATTCTCCAACATGCCTCACTTGCTGAAACATATCTGCAATTAAGATATTCCTTTATTTCGTCTAATTTTTGATGTTTAGACGATGAAGGCTGTCCTTCAATTGGCTCAATTACAGCACCAATCCTATCTGAACCCTTGTTAATATACTTAAACAAATATTTAATAGAGGAAACTTGGTTGCACCATTCCATATTTATATGAGCGTGATACTTAAGGAGCAGAGATGGATTATGTGGAACAACATGTGAATTGTTGAAAATAACACCTGATTTCTCTATGGTTCGGCCATTCTTTCTCCTTCTGTAAACAGGAAATCCTTCTTGATCAACAACTGTCACTGACTGGAATCTCTTTGGATAGTATTTAGAACATCTTCCATCTCTCATGCAAGGTGAGTTTTCATTAGCCAAACCGCATGGACCGTGAAGCATATGTGCCTTTACCAAATTGTATAATTCTGGCTGTTTAACAGGATCGGGTATTTCTGCAGAAATGATTCGATCAATATCATCTGGAGTAGGATACTTACTCGACGGATGAAAGAAAAGTAGAATATGTGCATGAGGTAATCCTCTTTTTTGAAACTCAATTGTATATATATCTGTTAAAAAGATAGAAATACTGAAATTAAAATACAATTGTAAAATAAATGAAATAATAATAATAGTAAAGTCAAAGAAATCTTACATGCCAAGACTTTTCCCAATATTGACTTCTTTATCAAATCTGACATCAATTGATCAAACTTCATCTTAAAGATCCTTGCGACAATGTCGGGCCGATCATGTGCTCTCTGATGCAAAGGAGCCAACAATCTTTCAATCTCTAGCCACCTAGGATTGCATGTGAATGTAATGAAGATATCAGGAAACCCAATTCTACTGCAAATAGCCATTCCATCAAAATAAAGTTGGTCCATAAATCGTCCGCCTCCAACATAAGTGGACGGCAAAACGTATCTTTTTCCTTTGCTCGATCCTGGAGTATCACCCTGCTCTCCTTCATTATTGAGATCTTTGTATTTGGAAACTCTAAGCTGTTTTTGATTCTTCCTAAGCCAACGCAGTCTTTCTGCCTCCAACATTGTGAAACCATCCACCAAAAATTCTAGAAACAATCTCCTTGAAGACAATAATGTCCTACCTTCAAACAACCTCATCTGAATTCTATATGCAAGCCACTCTCTAATTGTTAACCTGTTATACTTGTTCGTAACCAAACTATCATGAGGTTGATCAATTCCTCTGTGCGCAATATTAGGTCTATATCCATCTTCACCATATGGGAAAAGTAACGGATACTGATAAGCAAGATAGCTGGCATGAAATTCATCAATCCTTTGTAATTGTCCACCCTGAGCCTGAACAATAATATCCCTTTTTTCGGCATCACCAACGTCTCCCACAATCAATGCAGCAACTTCAGATACGGTTGGAAGATTGTATACACGACCATCTTTTTTCCTATCTGATATTAACCTTAGTTTAAGATCAGGAATATGTATTTCAGAAGACAATCTTTCTCTTGCCATTTTGAAACACTTTGCATGAGTGTTGTTTTCATACAACATCTTTGATAAATTTTCAACAATCTTGGGATCAATATTTCTATTGTTCCTGTAAATAATGCACTCATTCTTTAAAACGTAAGAATATACATTAATAATATTTTTAAGAGCAACAACATTAAAAATAGATCATAATATTACCTTACAGCTTGGATTCGATTCTGAATTTCATTTTCTGTGTCATAGATGTACAATTGACCAAACTTAGGACGTTCTCCATCCGTTGGCAACATGCTGCCAATTCTATGACAAAACTGACCTTGAATTCTAACTGTTGGTGGCCCTTTTCTGTTATTAAAACTTGAATCATATTTAGCTCCAGGTGATGTAAATGCAAACATCATGTTATACGTTCTAATTTGACCTAGATAATTTTTACTCTCTGCACTTTCGTAATCAAACAATAAATGCCTTAAAAAATCAGGAGGTTCTGGCAATGTTGGCAGCTGAACCTTTCCTTTTCGACAACACAAAGAAAATTTTGGATTTTGAGAGTCTTTGCTTTTCACAAGTCGTTCATTATACCACAAAAATGCCCCACAGAAACCGCACTGATGTAAAGGATCTCCAAGATCTACATAACTTGCTACATATTATAAAAATAATGGATCATTATTAATTTAAAATTTTTTAAACCTTAACAAAGTACATATTTAAGAAGTATTTTACATCGATTGGACGATCCACAATTGTTGATTTGCTCCAATTGTATGTGCTCAACATCATCTTCACTGTCGGTATCACAGTTGCTGCTAGACTCTAAACAATTTAAAACGTAATTTTAATTAAATGAACTTAAATAACATAATAAACCTCATTAAAAAAATTAACATGCCTGCTTACCAGAAATCTGACATAGATTATAATCAAAATTGTCTTCTTCATCACTTTCAAGATCACTATCACTCTCTGGTAAAAAGATTTGAGAGTCAGGTTCATTAACCGAATCTTGCTTAGTTTCCTCTGACACATCGTAATGAGAATGAAGATTCATTGGTAGTTTTTTACCAAGACGACCATTAGTTTCAGATTCGTTTAATACATAAGGTTGAAACGGTCTTTGAGTAGATAAAGTCTCATCAATCAAACAATCTCTATTTATAATTTTCAGATGATGATCAGAGTTTTCTTTTTCATCGTTTGGCAGAACTTGAATGGGATGCAATTGTTTGCATTCTAGATCTCCTGCATTGCGAACATAGATTTTTAATTGCTAAAACTTAACCTAACCTATTAGCATAAATTACTCAATAAGCTACCTTCGTTCTCCAAAACCTTTGGAATAGAACAACCTTCGTCAACATTCATTTGATTTTCTAAACACCTTCGAATAGAGCAACCTCTGTCAACATTTATCGGAAGCTGCCCTCCACTATTCATTTCATCACGTTCTACAATTTCAACTTCAGACACACGTCTCCGTTTCAGGCCATCTGCATCATCGGTTGAAATTCAATAAATTTATAAAATTGAACCTACATTAGGAGTTTAAATTATATAAAGATATACCTTGATTAGAATTTGAAAAATTAGATATCATTTGAACATAGTTCAACGCTCTTGATGCTGAACCAATACCAATCTTAGGTCTACCACGCTTCTTTTTAACCTCTGAATTCTTCATTTCAATTCCATCGTTCATTAAGAATTCAACTGAAAAAAGAGTAAGAAAAATAGTGTTTTAAATTTTATGGTACCAAAATAATTATATACATTATTAATTTGTTATAAACAAACTATATACAATCTAGAAACCACAAAACATTTAAGAATAACCATTGCATAAAGGACCTATAATCGAATTAGATTATACCAAAAATCTTTCACACTCGTTTTGAAAAATTAGAATGATGAAGGAAGGTTCTTTTATCTTTGCAAAAAACAAAAATATCAACGTCATTTCAATAAGAATGATACGAAACCAAACTAATTAACATTCTAGAATATAACATAATTATGTAGATTAAGAAATTTAAAAACATAATATTAATTATTATATCATAGACTGCCTTTCAGAATTTTGGCAAAAATTATGATGATAGCCGTGTCCCATTTATGTTAGTTCATCATAGTTTTGGCAAAAAAACATCCAAATTTTGAAATTTCTATTCACAAAATGCCAGCAATTTTCTATTCACAAAATGCAAGCAATTTTAACTATATATCTAAGGACTAATAAAACCATAAGAAACCAACTGAAGTTCATTCAATTTGTTTAATCACAGAAAGTTCTCAATAGCAAGTCCTAACTTAGTATATAACAAAGAACCAAAAAACCAGCATATATTACACATTTGTCAGCCAATATAGTGAATTCCAAGTCCTTGTAGATCATTAATTGATTGTACCAAGTTGGAACCTAATACACACCAAACCACCCAAAGAACCACATACGATGCATAACCAGCAGCCATCGCCAAAAACTTATAACCATTATAGAACATGGATCACGCAAAGTTGCCAAAAACAGCGACAATTCTCCCAAAAAAAGGATCAACAGAAAACATATCACTTCTTTTTCATGCGTTTAGCTGGGCTTTTTTCACAACTGCTAGCAGAAAGAGAATTGGCAACAACAGAGGATCCAACCTGTAAGAAATGAAATAGAAATTGTAAATTACAAAACTTGAAAACACCTCATGGTCTGCTTATTTTAAAAACTGCGCATTTATTCCTATGCTATTTTATACATGAACTAAAATGACTTCCTAAAACACGTTATACTTACGGTCACAATGGGACTTGAGTGTAAACCGTCATCAGTGGAGACAACATCCTCAACTTTCACTTTTTCAGCAACTCGAATAACACCTGAACCTTCGCCAAGACCCTTCATTTTTTCACAATTGGGTGGAAGCGTTGTATCATTGCAAACAATACTCTAAAACAACACAATTGTTAACAAAACATAAGCCAAAAAAATATCTATGCAACTAACAATAATAGATGCAATTACGCAAAAGGTAGACAAAATAAACCTCACTAACTTTTTGCGCCTCTGGCTGTACCTCATTACTATGAAGACGGTCCTTAATATTCTTAATGAGAACCTCATCACGTGAAAATGCATTCACGGATGCCTGACGATAATGCGGTTGATACTTGACACGCAATGCAAATTCAATCTTAAGCAACTTGTCCAAAACTTCAGGATATATATGCGGATCATCCTCTCCAACCTTAATAAATAAACACAATTTCAAAACCTTTAAAACCTATAAACATGACTAAAAGATAAAGTAAGACTAAACCACGCAAATGGATTCACCTGTTGCATTGTTTTCCTAAGACTATCAGCAGGAACTCCAAGAATTTGAAAACATTCCTTGTCCCAAAATACAAACTCGGCTTTATGATGACGGTACTCCATTATCACAACGATTTTATACCTAATAGAATAAATATGTTTCTAAATATTACCAAAATACATTGCACCAAAAATCATCAATTAATAATAAAACCATTAATATGGACTACCTAGTCAACGGAACCTCAACTTCCTCCCCACATGAGCATTTATAACTCGCACCACCCGACCTTGAAGCCTTAGTACACTTGGTACAGGTTTCATAATACCAACCGTATCGATTGGGATTAAACTTGAGCGTCTTCGCAATAGTAATACAAAAGGTATCCTAACATAAATGAAAATAACTAAGCAAATTAAATATATTGTTAATGAAACATATAAAACTATACATATCTTTAACTAAATAAAACACACCTTATCAAATTCCTTAAACTCAGAAATAGATTTAACACTGGAGAGATTTGAAAAATCATTGTTGTTAACACGTGCAGAAGAATACGACACCTGACATAAGCTCTGATCAAAGTTATGACCTTGAGCCTCAAGACTACAAAGCACATAAAAAATCCTAATCAAAAAACAGCATGTTGAAAACCAGATCAATTCAATAGAAAAACTAAAGCAAAAACAATTGACTAAATAAACCTATAAAAAACATTACAATGATAGAAATACTATTCACATAAGAAAAGAAGCTTACCTAGCTCTAAACGAATCAACAACTGGATGCTTAAAGTTAATAAGCAACCTAGAACCAGACCAATTATTGCAGAGATTCGGCTTCCCATTATCTACAAAATAACAACAAAACAATTAACAAAAACAATATAGCACAAAACCACAAAAATATTAAATGCACTTTACAATAACCTGCAAGCTTGCATTGAGCGTGAGTTAGTATCAAAACAACGGAACCCCTGTCTTTCCGCTCAGTAAGAAACGTCATCAGTTGGACAGAATATCTATCCCATAAGGTCACATCCACCACATCCCCACTACATGGACATTGATATTCTCAGAATAATACAAAATGCAATAACAAAAAGAACTATAATCTACCATAAAAATAATTCAGAAAATCACACCTCTCGTCTCTTAGCACAATGTTAGTGCAAGGTTTCTTGCCGTCACCAATCACCGTTGTCTTGCGAATCTCATGGACAACACCAATGATTTCTTTTTAAAAATTGCAAAATAATGAGTAACCTCAAGATGGAAAATAAAGATCATATAAATTCACAAAACAACACAGTTAGAATATACCATATAAAACATCATCCTTAAATATCCCTTCTCCGATCTCCTTAAAAGACTTAAATCGAAACTCAACAGAAGGAATATCATTCAGTTTATCATTCTTTGTAACCTTTGTACCAGCTCCAAATACCAACTTAAATGGATAATCCACGGGCTTGAACAAAACGTCGTTATCGAACACAAGACAGTTATGCAAAACATAGGTTTGGTTTTCTTCGATTAATGACCTTAAACGTTGAAAGTCGGCCTGTCTTGTAATCACATGAGCTCTGTCACCCTAAATACACAAAGAAAAAATTTAAACATAAGGTTCAATTCAATTCACCAAAATCATAAAACAAAGAGAAAAAATAAAAAATAAATCAACAAATTAAAGTTCACTTCCCTAACCTTTCCATCACCGATTATAAGTTCAAGATGTTGACGACCATTGCTAGCTGTTACAGTCCATACGTCAAGAACCCTAAAACCAACCTTACAAACATCTACATCCTTTTTAAGATCTCTGATAAAGCCAAATCCCCTAGACATTGAGAACTCTTCACCTAAAAACGGCAAAGTGGACACCACAGAAACGCACATTAAAATGTCATTACAATATCATACAGAGAAAAAATATGAAACCAAAACCCCTCCAATAACTCACCTACGGAAATTTCAACTGAGAATAAACTCAATCTATAAAACCAAAATAACCAACTCCACATTAAAAAATTTTCAAGCAAGAATCACATGAACCCATCTAATGGTATCAGCAAAGTTCTCCAAAAATCAAAAATGCCATTGTAACCAAAATATGTTTAGTTACTTGTTCTCCAAGTCACCAATCTTAAACAACAGACCTTAGCATTTCAAAGAACTGAGCTACATCCAACCAAAATATGCAACTATATCATCCATTCCTCATACACCAACAACCAATTATTCATCAATACTAAGTTTCTTTAAAGGAGGCCACAAATATAGACATTCATGATTCACACAACTAATAAAATAAGTTAGATAGCCAAAAATATAGGCAAAAATGTAACTGGTTTTCCAAAAGGGAACAACTGATTCATCTTTCAAAACCACACCAACAATAGCATCAATTACTCGCAAACAGCAAAAAAAATTGACTATAATACGTTTCTTTATGAATCAATCAGAACATGGTACCTTTCTCTCAACATCTCACAGTTTTATCAAAATTATAATAGGTTTATTTGCAACTCAGTCACAACTTACTAATTTAGTGCCAAACTCTCACTATTTCCTCAAAAAAAAGACAATCAAAAATAAACAAAATGCCATAAAACAACAATAACTATAAAAAATTAGGCCAAAAACAAAAACAGAGCATCAAGAAAAAAAATTCATCAGAATCAAAAGAAAGTACAATTTGAAACATTAGGAAACATAAGGAAGAAGATAAAAGAGGCTTAATAACAAAAACAGAGCACAAAAACAGGGAAAAATTAAACAATCTAACACAAAAACAACATGCAAAGAAGGAACAAACAAAACACATACCTTGTAGGCTGATCACAAAGAATCCTGAAGAAGAACATGAAAAAAAGGATCAGAACCAAAACAGACACAGAAACAACGAAAAACAAACATAATCAAACGAAAAAACCACATGCAAGACAATTAAAAACGAAAATAAGACATCTGTACCTGATCAGAAACAAACCCCACGAAACAGAGGAAGAAGAGGCTCAAAACGTTAACAGAGCAACCAAAACCGCAAAAAAACACATAGAAACCGGACATGCAAAGCGATTAAAAACGGGCCAAACCTGATGAACACAAACGCAGGAACCGGAACTGGAACAGGACTCAATTGAAGAAGAAGAAGAATAAAGGAAAGAAAAAGGGGGAAGAAAGTGGGGGAACACAAAAATTGAAAACGCACCAAGCAAACACATATATATAGGCATAGAGAGTGATATATCAATTTACCAAAACGCCCTTAAGAAAGGGCAAAACGGTCATTTCAACGGACATTAATCTTTAACATAGTTAATTGATTCTATGACTTGACAAAACTTTAATGTTTTATGATGATGTATTTGAGATGTTGAGACAAATGAACCTATGTTATGAATCTGTAACTGTTTATAACATTTCATGCTTATGATTAATTATGTTGTTTATGTATTTAATGATGAAGTAACATCTCGAACCTTAAAAAAAAAAAAAACATCTTGAACCTTATGTATTATCTTTGATTTATTAGTAAATATTGCATGTGGGTTTTGAGGGTGCTATACAGAGCATGTAAACTGGCATATGAATCATGTGCTAACACAAAAATAAACATTGATTACTCTTTATTATTATATCATTATAAAAGTCACAATATTTTAAGAAATAATATACGTGATAAAAAAAAGTAAAGCTTTTGTAAAAATCAACATAAGCATTACTAAAAGAACTCAACTCAAATTTTGTCTAATTTTCGTTAATTAAATATCCTCTCATTTGTTACCTTATTCCACACGAAATAGAATCGTTTGTAAGTGATTCATCGAGAAACAATTCTATTGATGCATATCTAAACTTGAATCATATACATCTCAAAATAAATTTTCACAACATTGTCTCACTTTTTTATCCTTCATCTTTTATAGAATATGTATCTTTGAAGTATCTTATAAGTATCCTTGTGTATATGTCAAGTACCCTATAAGTATCCGATAAACAAATTAAAAATTAAAATAACTAATTGCGATGTGTATCCGTTTTGGAGAATCTGGTGTCATAGCTTCCATATAATGCCTTTGATTTTCCATCCACAATTCCAAGTTCTTTAATTTGATCAGCCTTCCACAATTTTGATCCTGACATACTTGATTTTGACACAAGGAAGATGATAAAGCTTTTTCATCATTTGAAAAGAATAATTTACAATAGAAGGAAACCTTGCCAATAATTTGCATTTTATTTTTCCTTATCATTTTGATTATTCTTGCTGCAGTAACAATAAAAAAAAGATGTTACAACTAAATTTTGGTATAAAAATTAATGTATAATTTTAATCAATAAACATTATATTTCATGATAAAAAATACAAAGTTATCTCTAATATATAATTGTCAGTACAAAAAATAGTTTTAAATCTGAGTCTTTGCCGTAAACACATTTATAGTGAAAAGTTTATCACAATTAAAACTTCTTGAAAATAAGATATATAGGATAATTTGGTATTGTAATAAATACCAAAAGCATAAGAATATAAGTGAGATTTAAAAAATACTATATCAAAATAATGTAACTACGAGTAGAAAGATATATATGTTGCATGGTAAAGAAACTCACTCTCAGCAAAGGGATTTGCACATTTATAAAACTTATTACATGAAGAGAGAACCCTAAGACCAATTTAACAAAAATATGGTGGCATGTACCACGATTGTATTTTTGGGATAAATTTTTAAAATTCGACAAGTGTTAAAATATATTATTATTTTGAACTACAACCTGAAAAACAAGATGTGGGAGGCAATAACATATGTAAAATTATTTAACATAACTGACTGATTCAATTCAAAAAGTATAAAATTTACCTACAAATATAATCTGCACAAAGAGAATGATCAAAATTATAAACTTATACATATGCAATTTAAGAGAACACTTACCTTTGAAATTATTAAAGATCGTTTGGTACTTCGTCGATTTGATATGATGATAAACAAATATCATTTTCAAACGCTTTATTTGCATATAGTGGATCATAGGTTAGGGACGAAGATGATGAGATAAACATATTTGACAAATATTATTCATAACAAGTGTAATGCCTAATAGATTATTTATACACATCCTTAAAAAAAAAGGTTACATATACACATACGTGATAAACATCGTGTATTTTCTCATAGATTATCAATAAAGAACAGCTAACATTTATTATGGTCAAAAATATTTAATATGGTCAACCAGTCAAATTTTTTATATATCTATTTAAGTAAATGTGGACACATCGTAAATATAAAATATAATTGATTCAAAGAATAAAATATATCATCAATCAGGTATTTGGACATTAATATTTAAAGTAATTCAATAAAAACTTGATATGATATATATCTAATATTTCATATTTAATAATAAATTATAATAATGATATTTTACCATAATTGCTTTTGACTGAATTTTTTCATAATTACTAAACCATGAAATATATATTTACACAATTTGAATTCTGTTTTTAATAATATGGTTTAACCGAATTTTATATTTACGATTAGTTTCTTTTAGTCAAGGATTTTCTTATTGATGACAGGTCATCTGACGTTATTCTTAGCATATTTTTCAGTCTATTTTAGTATCTTTTACTGCCAAACCCGAGGAGTATTAGATCAATTGCCTATGATTTTGGGACATTTGTAATGTTTTCTATATTTGAGTCTGTAATTTTATTCTTCCCGAAACATAGCAATGTTAGGGGGTTCTTAAAGTAATTAACGAAGAAATCAAACAAATCAGACAAATCAAGACCTATGAATATTATTGGGCCTTGGGAAGATGAAGAATGAAGATTCAAGAGGCCTTGGAGACTTTACAAAGGGGGGAATTTTTTCGCAAGTTCCAATACAACTGAACTATGAAGAAAACACATCAACTAGCGAAGAATACAGGAAAACAAGAAAGTAATGCACTAAGGCACCTGGCGCACAAAAGGAGGCGTGAGGTAGGGTAGAGCACCAAACGGGTTCGGGCCCGGAAGAGACATGTTGGACGAAACCAAACACACTATTTCAAGGCACAAGTTCGATCGCATACGCGCTCGGTTTGAGCGAATTTCGGGTTAGACAGTTGCGAGTTTGGGCGGGTCGGTTTGTTCGTGTATGAGAAACAAAAAAAAATGACTGGAAAAACGAGCTACGGATCCAAACTTCTCATAAAAATAAAAGTATAGTAAATAATATTTAAAAACCACAAGAGCAGAAATAGTGGAGGAAACAATCAAAAGAAAAAAGAAAAGAAAATAACTTCATGAATGGTAAAGAAAAATGGAAGACAAAAAAAAAAGAAAAAACATGAAAAAATCCATTAAACTAGAGAAGAGAAGAGCCTTAAGATGAGATTAAGGTGCCACCCTTCATATTCTCAACAAAAAATAAACCTCATGTGGTGCTTTGTGAGTGCGTAGCAAGCATGTTTGAGTTTGTTGTCTCAGATTATGAGTTAGAAAATTGAAATCTAGATCTAGGGTTTGAGATTTGATGGAAGGCAAAGGGTGTGATTGTACTCTTTAGTGGATATTGGACTTGGAGCTCATACTATTTGGGCCTAATTTGATATTAAAGTTAATGGATCGGTCGGTTTTGGGTAAGGCGGTTTGGTTTGTTGGAAAGCCGATCCCGACCATTGGAATCCATGAAGACCCAAAATTTTCTCATTTTCCACCAGACCACCATTTCAACCCGCCTCAATATACACATGGTTGATTCAGATAGTTCCAGTTTCAGGCAGGTGTGGGTATCCTGTGTTGGAGTAAGCCCTAATAGCCAATCTATATTGATTGGGTTTGGCTTTGTATCATGATATTGATATAAATATATATTGTGAATATATAAATAATAAGGCATTTCTTTATTGATTTTGTTTTGTTTCAAAATAATAAAGTCCCTAGAATAGTTAGTCTGTTTAATGGAACATTAAGTATAACTTAATTGTGAGACCCCATTAAACATAAAGACACTATTCTTAAAGTATCCGTAGTCAAGCTTTATTGAGAAGTGGGATATCATTAAAGCATAGAGACTATTATGTGAATAGACTGATGATCACATCTCACAGATCATGGATGAAAAGTTGTTAAGTCTACACATAGATATAAATATTAGGAGTAATATTTATATTGGATTGACCCACCATGAGAATACTACATAGTAAAAGTTATGAAAAGTGTCATAAGATATTCACATAGTGATAGTGGTGTATTCCACCCTTCGACCTGAAAACACTATGTACCCTAGATGTTGGAGTCGAGTGCTTAGTCACCATTCAAACGTTGTCCGTAACAGGATGACTATAAAGTTGGTTGATGGGTACTCCACGAATCATGCTGAGGGACATGAGTGACCTAGATGGAATTTGCCCCTCCTACATAACAGGAGAAATGTCTACAGGCCCAATATTGAACTAGACAAGGATGACACGGTCTATGCCTTGTGTTCAATATAGACATGAGGGCAAAAGGGTAATTATACACATGAACATTATCACGGAAAGGTTTCGTCAGATCACATGACATTCTCGTCACTTGGGTAGCAGTGATGTGTTGCTAGATACCGCTCACTGTTTATAATATTAAATATGTGATTTAATATTATTGCCAACGTTACGGGAACCTATAGGGTCACACACAAAGGACAGATACATGAGAGAAATAAATAAGTAAGATTTATTTATAAAATAAATAAGTGAGACTTATCTATAAAATAATAAGTAAGACTTATTAGTAATTAACTAATTAAATATGACTTTATTATTTAAATTACGAAAAATAGAGAAACGCGGTCCACCGTAAGGTACGGTGTATTTAAGTGTTGTCTTGCTGACCACACAAGTGATTCTATAAATAGAACCCTTGTGCTGAAGCATTACTAACCTTATATGAGTGCTTAACCTAATTCACAATAGTTGTGAAACCGTAGCCACCGCTCTCTAAACCTAATCTCTCTGAATCTCCGTTGGAATTGGCTAGCACCGGTCATCGGAGAAGTTTTGTTCGTGTGGACTGAGTAGAGGCATGGCTACGTTGCTTTGCTCGTGATCAGAAATAATTCTGCTACAAAGGTTCTGCGCTTCAAGAGGTAAAGACATAATCCTTAAAGTGTTTAAGTATGTGTTCTTGTTGATTTGTGATTAATGATTTAATCAAGATCCGTTTCAATGAGATTTCTTCCGCAAAGAGGATTAAAATTTTGAAAAACCCCTCTTGAAATCCCTTCAGTGGTATCAGAGCCTTTGGTTCTGATTAAATCATTATATTCGAATCGGTTAGCGTATAATGATGTTTTTGTTTTGGCATGTGTTTGAATTTGATTCGGGGAAATGCATGTCCTCTTTTGCGAGCCCTCGTTATAAGTGTATTATTATGAGATTAATTGGAGTAGACTGACAGTGTAAAACAAGTTTACACTGTCAACCAATGAAAATTGTCCAATTAAACACCTCACCATTAGTGTTAAAAAAAGAAAATATCATATAAAATCTTTATAATAAATGCATATCTCACATTTATTGGAATAGACAATTCTGATTTTGGCATTTTATTTAGCAGTTTTCAATCTGCATTGCACGATACCACACTTGGTTCACCCTTCAAAACCTTGTTTTCATAGAGGCTGAAGGAGATAATAATTAGTTTTCAATCTCTATTGCCTCCCACAAGGTAGATTTATGCGATGCAGATTGTTTTTATTTGGAAAATTAATTTTCTGTTTACATTGTTTTTTATATTGCTCTTATTTATGCAATGGCGGCTATGAATAGTATGAGAATTGTTATCAAATAGCAGTATGCATTATATGATAATCCTAGCATGTTAAATACCAGTAGTTAATTTTTTTTTTTTTTTATCATAGTAGTAGTTCAGGAATAGTGGTACATTAACAATCATAGTAATCATTCATGGAAAAGTAATATAGATTTCTCTCTATTGACTAGGAGTAGTTCATGTTTCTATCGTAGGAGTAGTTCATGGATAGGCAATATGAAAACAATATTACTTGTGCAATCCTTTGTTTCTAGCATGCTAAATAGTATTATGATTGTGTCATTTTGACAGATTAAAGATGACAGATATGGATGAAGATTCCACCATGGCTTGTTCTGATGATGTACCTAAAACTGCTGCTCTTGACATGGATCCTATCAATAATGGACTACCATTAGAGTCCCCCTTAGAGCCCTTTGAAGGAATGGAGTTCACATCAATCGAAGAGGCAAGGAATCACTACAAAAGGTACGCTAAGAACAAAGGTTTTAGCTTTCGCATGGACCGTGTTACTAAATCAAGGACAGACGAAATGATAATTGGTAAAGAGTTTCTTTGTTCAAAGGAAGGGTTTCGGGCAAAAAAATATGCAAAGGAAGAAAATAGCAGTCGTGTCAAACATGATGAAACAAGGGTAGGATGCAAGGCATTGTTATATTTAAAGAAAAGTGAAGATAGATGGGTTGTTTCAAGATTTTTAAGGGACCATAATCATGTACTATTTTCTCCTAAAAGTTGTCAGTTTCTTCGAGTACATAGACAGAAAACAAAAGTGCAAAAAAAACTTATTGATGTGCTGCATGATTCTGGTTTAGGTCCTAGCAAAATAACATCTGTCTTATGTACGGAAAGTGGCGGTGTTGATAACATTGGATTTAGTCAACAAGATGTTATTAATTACTTATCTGAAAAGAGACAAAAGCAATTAGAAAAAGGAGATGCTCAAATGATGTTATCCTACTTTAAAAATTGTCAATTGAAGAATCTAGGGTTTTTCTATGCATTTCAAATGGATGCTGAAGGAAAATTAGCAAATTGCTTGTGGGTTGATTCAAGGTCTAAAACGGCATACAAATATTTTGGTGATGTGGTGACTTTTGATCCGTCATACTTGACAAATAAATACAAAATGCCTTTTGTTCCCTTCACTGGAGTTAATCATCATCAACAATCTATTCTTTTTGGTTGTGCTTTGTTATGGGATGAAACTAAAGATGGTTTTGTTTGGTTGCTGCGTACTTGGTTAGAAGCAATGGATGGAGTTTGTCCTAAAACCATTATCACAGATCAAGATGGTTCTATCACGTATGCGGTCGGGAGGGTGTTTCCAAAGGTTAAGAATCATTATTGTATGTGGCATATTCAGAAAAAAGTTCCAGAGTACTTGAATCATGTCTATCACAAACATAGTGAATTTAAAAATCAGTTTTACAAGTGCATTCACCAATGTACGACCATAGAAGAATTTGATTCTGAATGGGAAGCAATGATAGATACATATGGGTTACAAGATAATCAATGGTTTAAGAAGATATACTGCATTCGAGCAAAATGGGTTCCTGCTTATGTACGTCATGATTTTTGTGCTGGAATGTCTACCACCCAAAGAAGTGAAAGTATGAATAAATTTTTTAAGGACTTCTTGAATTCAAGTACTCCATTGAGAAAGTTTGTGACACAATATGATAAAGCCCTTGATGCCCGTTACAACAAGGAAAGAGAGAAGACTTTCAAGACAAGAAATTCAAAGCCACTTTTGCGAACTTTATATCCAATGGAAGAAGAAGCATCAAAAGTTTATACAAGGAAAATGTTTAGAATATTTCAAGATGAGTTAGTTAGCTCTCAGATATTTGTCGTAGAAGAAGTTAAAGGTTCTAGTGAAGTGTCAAAATACAAGGTTCATGAATTTTATAAAGAGAAGCCTAGCTACTATGTGACTTTTCATGTTACTTCAAACGAAGCAACTTGTAATTGTCGCAAGTTTGATTTTTTGGGTATTCTTTGTAGACATGTCTTAAGTGTATTCCTTAAGAAAAATGTTTATTCTCTCCCATCACAGTATGTTCTACAGAGATGGACCCTTAATGCTAAGAAAGAAAAAGTAAAAGGATTGATAATTGAAGAGTTACAGGAAGGAGGAAACAAAGCTTCAAGCACTTCATTGTTTAATAGCATTATGGCTCACTCACTTGAACTATCTGAAAGAGGTTCGCGGTCCGAAAAACATCATGATATTGCGATTCAATGTCTGAACAGTGCAGTTGCAAAACTTGATTTATTGGACCTTGAAGAATCTAATGAGGATTTTGTTAATTCAACATCCGAAGTTTTGCCAAAAGCGTTTGACATCGGTATAACTTTGCATGACCCTCCAGTTGCGGCAACTAAAGGGCCTCCACGAACTTTGCAAATGAAAAGCAGTTTGGAGTTGCGCAAAAAAGGTTCATCTACTTGTAGTTCCTGTAAGAATAAGGGTCATACCAAACGTAAATGTCCAAATTTAAATCAAACAAGGTAGCTTAAAATATACATGTCCTATCTATCAATTTTATTTTTTCCAAGTTAATTTGATTCTCTAACACCCTGCATTTTAGGTCTGATATTGTAAGCAATCAATTTTCAAACTCTAATTGCTGAAGCTTCTAGTTTGATTGACTAATAGGTAATAATTTTTCTTTTACTGTTACTAATAATAACCTTTTCTAATTTTGATAATAAATTGTCTTCATATTCTAATTGCAGACCTTTGATCAAGTATGGCCTCTCTCAAGTCTTTTAAAGTTGCAAAACTCAGCACGTTACTTTTTGGTTTTTAGCACAAAACATATGAATATCATTGAAGCGGTTATGGAGGTTGAGGATTTGGAGTCAATTTGTTTGGATGCATTTGCTTTAGAGGTTGTTGGTCTTGCGATGGATTGATATACATTGGTTAAGATTTCAAAAGTGTCATATTTGGATCATTTGTAGCTAACTAGATAGCTTAATGTTCTGATTTTTACTTTCTTTTATTCTTTAGTAGTTATGAACTTGTGACAATGCATAATTTATTTGTATGAGTATTGAGAAAGGCTATGGTATTGACATTTATATGAATTTTCTGCACAATTGTTCTTGTTTAGTAGTATTGCTTTTAGTGTCATCAGGATCATGTTTTGGTTCATCTGATTCCATTTTATATTGGATTGTTTTTTTTTTTTTTTTATCATATGTTTAGTGTCCTGATCTTGGATTTATAAAGACCAACTCCATAAGGCTTGTAAATTTTCTTCATCGTCTTTGAAAAAAAGATTTCAAGACATGTTGCTTGAAAAAAAGAACCATACTAATTTTTTATAACATAGTAACTTCATTTCATTGATACTCCTCAATTTGAATATTTTACATGTGTTTAACTTTACAACCACTCATACAACTAAAGTAAAATAAATCCTTAAATCTATAAATGATGAATTCCTTATACAAAACTCTCTAGGCGTGCCACCTGCACTAACTATGATTGAATCCACTGGTTTTCTACATATCAATACACTTTCTACAGCTTCAAATTTTAGAGTTTCCCTTCACTTCACATTTTAAAGGTTCCTTCCCTTGCAAGACAATGTTGAATGACTCTTGAAATTGGCATAATCATCCTTTGCAAGACAATTTTTTGAATAATTCCTGAAATTGACATATTCATTCTCACATCAGAAATTGAAAGAGTTAAGCTAATATTCCCAACTCATAATTGTCTATACATATAGTTTAAATCTAAATTGCAGAATTTCATAGTTCAAATCAACATTACATTACATAAGAGCAGTTTCTCTTGGTTCATTTTCGAGGCTTTTGCAGAATAAAAGAGGCTGAAAATCTAAATGGTTTGGCATTGAGCATAAACAATATCACAACATGAACATTAGCAGATTTTTTTTTTTTAACTTATACCATACAACTATCATTGGCTTTCACAACCATAAAAAAAATAACAAATTTGAGTCAAAAATTTGACTCATTTACAAAAAATTGAGAACTTTTCCGGCGGAAAGCATGTAATCATAAAGAAAGAAAGAAATTGAAAAAAGAAGTTACCTGGATTTAGAGATAGTGAAAAGACGAAGAATATTGATGATTGGGATGAGAAAGAATATTGATTTCGTTTACTCAGCTTAACAGGAAAAAAAAAAGACAGATACAAAGGTGGGAGAAGGTTAGGTCGCGTGAAAGGTTGCTGAAAGAAATGTGAAGTAAGTATCAAATGTCAAAATAAGAAATGTTATTGACCCAGCATTTATTATAAAGATTTTATATGATATTTTCTTTTTTTAACACTAATGATGAGGTGTTTAATTGGATGATTTTCATTGGTTGACAGTGTAAACTTGTTTTACACTGTCAGTCTATTCCAATTAATCTCGTATTATTATAATGCATCGGTTTGATTTTGATTCCACTGCATCGGTTAAAAACTATTTGCGATTGTTTTGAAATCCATTTTGGTACATGAGATGTATTAGAATAGGGTGATATGAGATATCAGATGCATCTTTGGGTAAAATCATTGTTGCTAAATCTTGGTAGGTTAAATAACTAAAATCCAAATTGGATTCCTGTTTTCATCATGCGGTTTATAATTTTATTATTTCCTGATTATCCGATCAGTGCGTATGGAAAGGCTATCTTAATTCAAAATAAATTATTATTTTGTTTTGTTGTTACTGAGCACTTTACAAAAGAGTTGTCTTTAGATTCAAACGAAATTGGCTAATTAAGTGGAAAATAAACGATACTGATAGTATTGAAATCTGTTCCGAAATTGCGGCAAGGATAATTACGTATGATGTGGGGAAATTAGTTTCCGGATCAGAAATTGTTTCTGAATTTCCATTCATTGTTATGGTAATTGTTATCCTAACAAATATATTATATTTAATTGCCATAATAATCTTAATTGGATATGATCCAAAATTTTGGAACCGTAACTACCAAAGGAAATTGCTAATTTTATTATGTTTCAATAATTTGCAAGTTATTGAACTCGTTAACTTTTAGGCTTAATTGCACTTTTGGACCCCTATCTTTTCAAAAGTTGCGGTTATGGACCCCTAACTAATTTAAATACAAAATAGACCTTTATGTTTTGATTCTTTGACAGTTTTGAACTACAACATCATTGACTACAACACCAACAACTCAATCAACAACCTCTACGACTCCGACGACTCACCAACAACGACTTTGACAATGCACCGACGACAACAACTAATGCAATATGCATGTGGTACCATTTGAATGACAAAGCATTCCAGGGCATGAGCCCTCAACGATTGGATGGTTAAAGCATCCCAGGGCATGAGCCCTCAACAGTTGAACGATAAAGCGTTCCAGGGCATAAGCCCTCAACATTTGAATGATTAACATTCCAGGGCATGAGCCCCCAACGATGCATGAGTATGAAAGACTCGTGGTGTATATCAGCATACAACCTAACAACAACAACAACAGCAACGACATCTGTGATGGATGACTCACGGTGTATATCAGCATACAACCCAACAACAACAACAACGACAACAACAACTATGCCTAATATAGTTATGACACACTCCCCAACTTAGACAACATGACTCAACGACATCAACAACGGAAATCAACGACATAGCATATATAATCATATTTATTTATATATACATGCGTTCACATAGCTTCACTTTCATTTATAATATTCGCTTCATAAACAAGGTTAAATAAATCAAGAAAACATTTTTCAAAAGGAAATTAAATTTGATTAAACAAGTCATAAGTTAAATACTCATAAAACACTTCAATTTAACCTCTCATACTTAAGTTTGAAGTTTGGGAACTAACCATAGGTTTTGGACTAACTTGGAATAAGTTATGCTAAGTTTTCTTAAAGTTTTCTTCAAGACCCACTTGGACTATTTCCATCATAACTCAAATTCTAAAAATCATTTTCAAGTCAAACCAAGGCCATTAGAAAGCTAACTCAATTATCTACAACTTTCTTGTTTACACCAAAAGCTAGTTCGAAACAGAAATGGGTGAAAAAGACGCAAGAACGCGAAACAGGGGATTCTGTCAAATTGGAGTACGATTTGGAAAATCGGAGTACGGTTTTCTGGGTCAAAAATTGCATTTTCAGTCGTAAATAATCGGAGTACGATTTGGCACAGGCTGTTACGATTTTTACACCATTTTTCACCCCAAAAACCCAATTTTGATCCCTTGATCACCCAAAATGAATTACAAAAAGGTTTACAGGTTCTATATACAACACAACCTCCAAAACAACACAGAAACATGCATTCAACAACACAATTCACAACATTTAGCAACTTTTCATAATTTCAACCCTAACTCAAGAACACCATTTTCAATTCAATTTCAGAAATCATATACATATTATTAATTGAAAGTTAGCCTCACCCTTACCTGAATTACAGATGAATCAAAAATCTACAACAATTAGCTCTGCACCCTTCTTCTTGGCTTCTCCCCCTTTTCTCCCAAAAACTCTTCTTTTCTCTACTTTTCTTACTGATACGTGAAACAACTCTGGCTTAACTTTTTCCCAACTCTCCCTATTTCCTTAACTCCCTTTGTAACGCCCCAATTCTATTTAATTATTTTTAGTTGATGTTTGAGTATTTTTATTTGATATATATGATTTATGTGAATTATATGACCTTTTGGTGTGGTGTGTGTATTTAAATAATTATTTGTGTTTTATTTAAATGAATGTTATTTGTTTTATTTAATAAAATTAGGAGGAAAATAGTATTTATTTGGTTAAAGGGGAGTTATTATAATTAATTAGAAGTTAAAAGAAAATTAGTGAGGGTTACATAGTAAATAGGAGAATTAAGGGAGTTAAGGGAAAGGAAATAAGTTATGTTTTGAGAAAATGGGAAAGAATTGGTCAGACACACTTTTGTACGTACAGTAAGAAAAGAAAACTAAGCTTTTTGGGAGAAAAGGGAGAAGAGCCAAGAACAAGGGGAATTGCCTAGAGGGGAGATTAAATTGCTGTAGTTGTTCTTCTTAATCCAGGTAAGGGTGAGGTTAACTTTCCATCAATAATATATATGTGATTTCTGAAATTGAATTGAAAGTTGTGTTCTTGACCTAGGGTTAGAAAGTGGTGATAATTTGCAAAATGTTGATGATTATGTTGTGGATTGCATGTTTTTGTGTTGTTTTGAGTATTATGTTGCATATAGAACCTGTAATCATTGTAGAAAATCGTTTTGGGTGATTGGGGGATCAAAATTGGGTTTTTGGATGAAAAAGGGCTTAGAAAATCGTAGTTTGAAAACTGCCCCGATGAAGCTTCGCTTGAAGCGAGATATTTTTCGCTTAAGCGAGATTCCCAGAATGCTGTCCAGATGAAATTTCGCTTAAGCGAGATGCAAGCGAACTCCAAGCGAGATTCCCCCAGACTTACGTCTTTTAGGTCGCTTGAAGCGAACCATGAGCGAACTCTGAGCGAGAGAGAACCAACCATTCTGTGAGGATTTCGCTTGAAGCGAGATGGGTTCTGTAAGACCATTTTCTGAATTTTGCTTCGTGCATTAGGACATTAATTTAGGCATCCTAAACTGTTCCTTTGATTTGTTTAACCTTGTTTATAAAGTAAATATTATGAATGAAAGAGAAGCTATATGAGTGCATGAATATATATAAATAAATATGATTATATATGCTATATCGTTGTTCCGTTGTTGTATTGTTCCGTTGTTGTTGTCGTTGTTTTGTGTTATCCAAGTTGGGGAGTGCGTCTTAAATAAATTAGGCACAGTTGTTGTTGTTGAATTGTCGTGGTGTAAGTTATACGTAGATGTATGCATTGTTGGTTGGTGGTTGTTGTCGTTGTTTTGTGTTGTCCAAGTTGGGAAGTGTGTCATAAATAAATTAGGCACAGTTGTTGATGTTGAATTGTCGTGGTGTAAGTCATACGTAGATGTATGCATTGTTGGTTGGTGGTTGTTGTCGGTGTTGTCATGTTGTATGTTGATATACACAGTTGGAGTCTGATGCATTGTCATTCAAAGCGGTGAGAGCTTATGCTCTGGAACGCCTTGTCGTTCAAAGCGGGAGGACTCATGTCCTGGAACACTTTGTTGTTCAAAAGCGGTGAGGACCTCGGTCCTGGAATGCAATGTCATTCAAAGCGGTGAGAGCTTATGCTCTGGAACGCCTTGTCGTTCAAAGCGGGAGGACTCGTGTCCTGGAACACTTTGTTGTTCAAAGCGGTGAGGGCTCTGCCCTGTATTTTGGTACCACAAGCATGTGCATTGTTGCATTGTCGTAGTTGTTGTGTTGGGTGAGTTGTCGATGTTGTTGATGTGTCGTTGGTGTTAAGTCGTTGTCGGTGTGTCGTCATCAAGAATGAAGTTGGTTTCGAATTAAATATAATTGGAGTAGTGTTGATAATCAAGTATGATGCTATATTTATATGTATATTTCTTATTGATGATGTTGATGTGAATTTACTGTTGTTTCTATGCATTGATGAACTTTAAATATATATTATTGTTGTTCGTGAATCTCACCCCTTCTGCTTGAAAATGTTGCCCTTCGTATGGGTAACTTGCAGGTGATCCTGAGTAGTAGGTGGTGGCTCAACGTCTAGGACTTGTTACGTATGGGATGGGATTTCTATATTACTTTCACTCCTATGTATTGAATTTTGAGACATGATGATGTAGCTTTTGTTGAAACATTTTGATGAGGCCTTTGTGCCAAGATTTTACTTGAGGATTAATTGTGATTGAAATGAATATTCCGCTGCAAATTTCTATAAGTTGGTTGTTGAAGTTTAATAGTTTTATTTTCTATTAAAGAATTTTTATAAGCAGTGTAATGCTCCGTTTGTGGTTTAACTCTGATTATTTTATTTAAATTACGTATCTTTGGGAACGGGGTGTTACACCCTTCATTTCACTTAACTCCCTTTAATTTCTAATTAATTATAATAACTCCCCTTTAACCAAATAAATAGTATTTTCCTCCTAATTTTATTAAATAAAACAAATAACATTCATTTAAATAAAACACAAATAATTATTTAAATACACACACCACACCAAAAGGTCATATAATTCATATAAATCATATATATCAAATAAAAATACTCAAACATCAACTAAAAATAATTAAATAGAAATGGGGCGTTACAACATAGCTCTGCAAGAGCTAGTGGGAGTGATATAGAACTTGAATTAAGTCAAGTACCACAAAATACATGTTTATCTAAGAATGGAACATGAACTGATTCAACAAAGGGTTGTTGGTAAATCGCTAGTTCGAGTAGCACATGATCTAGATGAGTCTGGTATGTCATAACACTAGGATGAGAAACATGATTTTGTCATGACTCAGCAAGGTGATATGATGCTCATGGAAGATGAGGACCTGACTTACTAGAAGGTCGCAAATGGCCTGATTTTGAGAAGTGGCTAGATGCCATGGGATCTTATAATGAATCCATGTAGACAAACCATATATGGATATTGGTTATATCATCCAAACGAGTATGACTCATAAGATGAATGTGAGTTTTCTTATAGAAAATTGACATGGATGGTATTATGAATACCTTTAAGATGTGATTGATTGTAGAAGGTTTCATGCAATTCATGATGCATATCATGACGAAACCATTCCATCATCGTAATGCTTAAATCTAACGATCCCAATTCCCATTGTTGTATAATACATGTTCTAGAAGATGGATAAAGAGCTTGTATTTCTTAAATGGAATAACCTTATATATGTAGGATTTCGTTAATCCAAAGGATACTAGAAAGGAAGATGTATTATAAAATTCATTTACAAATTAGAGAAAACTTCTCGAAGTTGAATTTTTTTTATTAAATGAAGTTTTATGAAAACTTTTATTAATAAAGAAATCTTGTGCACATAAGGAGATTAGTGGGAGCATTGAAATTAGTTTGGTGGAGTATATGGATGACATACTAGTCACCAAAATAATTTATCTACACATGTAAGACATGGTTAGAAAATTATCAAAATTGATTATAGTGTTCGACACTAGAATACCTTCAAGAATATCCTTGGATGTCTTTGATGTAGTATCAAAAGTAAGTATTTTTGTTATCGTCTCCACAGGGACTGGTGTGATATTCTAAGCCGTTCAACAATCGATATCGTTTTGAGCTAAAGGAGTTGTGATAAGTTTTGTTTCATAAACTAGAAAACTATGAAATTGTAAACAATATGAGAGTTAACAGGGAAATGATTATGCTGGGATTAAACTTCATCAACCTACTTATACGTATTCTCGGATTAGTGTTGCGCATTCTAATTATCAATTGATATTATCACATATTGCTCGGCAACATCATTCGTGTCCAAATGATGCCGTGATTTCTATTGGGTCATTCAATCGTCGATTTCCAAAACTATTGAACGATCCAATAGTCGATTGTGTCGTTGTATAGCTGATTTCCCAAGCTATTAAACGATACAAAAGCTTTGGGTTCCAATATTCAAGGTGATTATCAAAACCTAAATTCCATGTCTAGAACAAAAGCTTTGGTAGAAGATTATTCTAACCTAGATTCAAAAGGTATCTTTCAATAACAATTCAAACCCATAAGATTGTAATGGAAAACAAGAAAAACCTCAACATCATAAGATAATCAAAATCAAACAACATCATAATCAAAAGGAATACATACTAGTAGAGTTGATTACATTTAATCCCAACAAAAGAGTTTAACTACTCATTTTCATGGTAACCTTACAAGGAGAAGAAAAGAAAAGGAATAACCAAGCCATGATGTCTCAATGATCTTGAGAGTCCTTTCCAATCCTTATGGCTCCTTGCTTCTTGACGTTCTCTCTGGTTTCCCCTTGGTTTTTCTCTCTCTAAAAAATAATCTCCTTTCTGGTTTGAGGTTTGGGGCTATTTATATAATTTCTGGAAAATTGCAGCGTGGCTTAGCCACGCTCACTTCGCTTAGCCACACTCAGATTTCTTCCCCATTGGGTTTCTGCCACATCAGCACTAGATGTCCAAAACCGCCTTAGCTCGCCTAGCCACGGATATCTCTCGCTTAGCCACGCTTCGTTGCTTTGACTTTGCTTAGCCACGCTTCCAAATTCAGATTTCCTTTGCTCTCTGACTTGCATTGCTTTGACATGGCTTTGACTTTGCTTAGCCACGATGACAACATCTAATTTTCTTCACTTTCTTTGATCTTTTTCTCTTGGCAAACAAATCCCTACATAATTGGTTGGTATTAGACATAAAAAGCATAAAGTAGTATTTATCTATTATTTTGGAGCTTTTCATGAGATAATTTGTAAAACAAGTAATTAAAGTGCCTAAAATATATATGCTATTTAACTCATTTCTGGCACTTATCAGTCTTAAAGGACTATGGATTGTTTCTTGAACACGGATGAAAGAAACATTGTAAATGAGTTACAATAATGTTGACTTTCATATCGGTGTACAGTATATCCAGATCGTAATTTGGAATAAATGTTATGCTAGGATATCAACTATGAAATTTGTAAAAGTACAAGCTTCAGATAGTTGTTTTTTTCTATTACAAATGTCAAATATATATGATTTGGATTGTTTAGCTCATAACTGAGTGAAAACATGTGTTTCTTGCGTTGCGGATTCCATTGATCTCGTCTGAGGTAAAATTGGTTTAAATCTTGCGAGCAATGAAAACTTGATCTCACCAATGATCCAAATGTATACTTTGACACTTCAATTTCTTTTCGATCGAAGATCGAAAGTGGAAATTGAAAGAAGTATAACCTTCCAACATAGGAAAGAGTTCCTTATCTTCTAGTAGAGTATCTTGCCCATAGTGTGCTTGATGCTAACGCTTACCAATAGATATTGAGTTAGAATTGATTGGCTTTTAGTGCTAGTGGGAGATTGTTGGAGTAAGCCCTAATAGCCAATCTATATTGATTGGGTTTGGCTTTGTATCATGATATTGATATAAATATATATTGTGAATATATAAATAATAAGGCATTTCTTTATTGATTTTGTTTTGTTTCAAAATAATAAAGTCCCTAGAATAGTTAGTCTGTTTAATGGAACATTAAGTATAACTTAATTGTGAGACCCCATTAAACATAAAGGCACTATTCTTAAAGTATCCGGAGTCAACCTTTATTGAGAAGTGGGATATCATTAAAACATAGAGACTATTATGTGGATAGACTGATGATCACATCTCACAGATCATGGATAAAAAGTTGTTAAGTCTACACATAGATATAAATATTATGAGTAATATTTATATTGGATTGACCCACCATGAGAATACTACATAGTAAAAGTTATGAAAAGTGTCATAAGATATTCTCATAGTGATAGTGGTGTATTCCACCCTTCGACCTGAAACTACTATGTACCCTAGATGTTGGAGTCGAGTGCTTAGTCACCATTCAAACGTTGTCCGTAACAAGATGACTATAAAGTTGGTTGATGGGTACTCCACGAATCATGCTGAGGGACATGAGTGACCTAGATGGAATTTTCCCCTCCTACATAAAAGGAGAAATGTCTACGGGCCCAATATTGAACTAGACAAGGATGACATAGTCTATGCCTTCTGTTCAATATAGACATGAGGGCAAAAGGGTAATTATACACATGAACATTATCACGGAAAGGTTTCGTCAGATCACATGACATTCTCATCACTTGTGTAACGCCCTAGTTATTAGTTGATTATTTTTAGTTGATTTTTAATATGTTTTATATATTTTATATGATTTATGTGAATTTGTGGTGTGTTACTATTTTATTGCATGGTTATTTTTATTATTTAATTGAGTTAGGAGAGAAATAATAATTAATTGAAATGTTGGGGGTTAATGAGAATTAGTAGAGTTTAAGGGAGTTAAGTGTATTGAAAAAGGAGTTAAAAGAAAATAAAAATGGGGGTTATGTTTTGGGAGAATAGGAAAGAAAGAGTCAGACAAATATTGCACGTACAGTAGAAAGAAAACTCAAGTTTTGGGAGAAAAGGGAGAGAGACCAAGAACAAGGGGGAAGAGCTTAGAGGAGAGGATTTTCTGTAGAATTTGATTCATCTAATCCAGGTAAGGGTGAGCTAGCAATTCAATTAATAATATATATATGTATGATTCCTGAGATTGGGTTGAATTTGTCTGTTTTTGGTTTAGGTTTTGAGAATTGGATGAATTGTTGAAAATGTTGATGAATGAGTTGTTGATTTCATGTTTTGTGTTGTTTATGATGATATGATGGATATAAGACCTGTAAACGTTTTTGTAAATCAATTTGGGTGATTGGGGGATCAAAATTGGGTTTTTGGATGAAAATGGGGTTTGAAAATCGTAGTTTTGAAAACTGCCCAGATGAGCGCTCGCTCAAGCGAGCAAACCGTCGCTCAAGCGAGCGACACAGTTCCTGCCCATAATTGAAATTTACCCGTTCGCTCAAGTGTGCCGCAAGCGAACTCCAAGCGTGCAAAACCTGATCTTACGACATTTTGGTCGCTTAAGCGAGCAACGGGAATTTTTGCCCAGAATTTTGAAAATAGCCGTTCGCTCAAGCGAACCATAAGCGAGCTGCAAGCGAGCAAAACCCAAACTTACGTGAATTAGGTCGCTCAAGCGTGCAGTTGCTCGCTTAAGCGTGCTAGGTCCTGTGCGACCATTTTGTGAATTTTGCTACTTGTTTTAGGACTTTGATTTGAGCTTCCAAAAATGTTTGTTGGATTTACTTAACATTGTTTAAGTGGTGAAAATTATATATGAATATGAATATGGTGAAATTATGTATGTTTATATGAAAATAAATATCCATGCTATGTTTGAGTTGTCGTTGATGTTGCTGAGTTGTGTTGTCCAGTTGGGGAGTGTGTCATAAGTATTAGACATAGTTGTTGATGTCCTAAGTAGCTGTTGTTGTTGTTGTTTGGTTGTATGCTGATATACACCATTTAGTCGTTGGGTTGTATGCTGATATACACCATTGAGTTCATTCATACTCATATGCATTGTTGGGGGCTCATGCCCTGGAATGTTTATCATTCAACCGTTGAGGGCTCATGCCCTGGAATGCTAGCCATTCACCTGTTGAGGGCTCATGCTCTGGGATGCTTTAACCATCCAACTGTTGAGGGCTCATGCCCTGGAATGCTTGTCATTCAACACGCGTAAAATGGTACCACATGCATATTGCATTTGTTGTTGATGTCGTTGCATTGTTGTTGTCGGTGTGAGTTGTCGTTGAGTAGTCCTTGATGTCGAAGTTGTTGTTGGTGAGCTGTCGCCATTGGTGTGGTCGTTTTAATTTGAATATAAAATGAAGTAATTATTGCTGATAAATGTTGATGCCATATATGTATGGACTTGATAATACTTGTTGCTGTGTTGTTGATGTTTTTAATTCAAGTTGATGGACTATTTATATATATTATTTTTGATTGTGAACTCACCCCTTCTGCTTGAAAATGTTGCCCTTCGTACGGGTAACTTGCAGGTAATGAAGGCTTGTAGGATGTTGGCTCTTGTGTCTTAGGGCTCTGATACGTAACGGGATGGGAAAATTGTTGTTTATTTCTTTCATTCCTTATGTATCATTTCTAGAACCATGTTGTTAAATATTTAATTGTTGGATGATAAATATATTGTTGAGGCCTTTGTGCCAAGAATTGTTGGAGAATAATTTTATGTTGAAAAGAATAATTCCGCTGCAGATTTTATAAGATGATTTATTGAAGTTAAATAGTTTTATATTCTATTTTAGAATTTTGAAAAGCAATGTGACATGCACGTTATTGTTGAACTCTGATTGTTATATATTATTATGTTGTTTTGGGAAACGGGGTGTTACAACTTAGGTAGCAGTGATGTGTTGCTAGATACCGCTCACTGTTTATAATATTAAATATGTGATTTAATATTATTGCCAACGTTACGGGAACCTATAGGGTCACACACAAAGGACAGATAGACGAGAGAAATAAATAAGTAAGATTTATTTATAAAATAAATAAGTGAGACTTATTTATAAAATAATAAGTAAGACTTATTAGTAATTAAATAATTAAATATGACTTTATTATTTAAATTACGAAAAATAGAGAAACGCGGTCCACCGTAAGGTACGGTGTATTTAAGTGTTGTCTTGCTGACCACACAAGTGATTCTATAAATAGAACCCTTGTGCTGAAGCATTACTAACCTTATATGAGTGCTTAACCTAATTCACAATAGTTGTGAAATCGTAGCCGCCGCTCTCTAAACCTAATCTCTCTGAATCTCCGTTGGAATTGGCTAGCACCGGTCATCGGAGAAGTTCTGTTCGTGTGGACTGAGTAGAGGCATGGCTACGTTGCTTTGCTCGTGATCAGAAATAATTCTGCTACAAAGGTTCTGCGCTTCAAGAGGTAAACACATAATCCTTAAAGTGTTTAAGTATGTGTTCTTGTTGATTTGTGATTAATGATTTAATCAAGATCCGTTTCAATGGGATTTTTTCCGCAAAGAGGATTAAAATTTTGAAAAACCCCTCTTGAAATCCCTTCATCCTGCTCAGCCGTGGTGAGAGGCGCTCCAAAGTTATATACTTTAGCGCCTAACGCATGCCTATAGGCTCAAGGTGGCTCAAATTTCTAGGCGCAAGGTGCCCCATGAGTTGTGAAAAAAGTCATTTTTCATGACTTTTTCTCCACTAGAAGGCCATGATTTTTTTTCCCAATTTCGGTGGAAACTTTTCCTATAAATATCAGTCTTCCTTATTCACAATTTATCGTTCATAACTAATGCAGTTCAAGAGGAAGGCTATTATAGGAGGCGAGGAGGAGTTCTATCTTCTCTTATCATTTTGAGCATTGGAATGAAACCTTTTGAGGCGTTGTATGGAATAAGGTGTAGAACGTCGTTGTGTTGGTGTCATACCCTCATTTTGGACCTAAAAATACTCGTTCAAACTTCTTTTTGTTTCTGATCATTTCAAATTCACTATGTCTATTTTACGGTTTTCTACTGTGTTTCAACCACACATTTTACTGTTTCCGTCTCTAATTGTCTTGCATGTAAAACCATCCAGAACGTTTTCTTGCATTACAAAGCCATTTGAAAGGGTCTCTAGGACCGTTGCATATTTTCCTCCATTTTATTCCAATTTTTGCATAAAATCATACAAAAGGGTATTTTGGTCATTTCCCGCAATGGAACCCTTTTTAGTCCCTACAATTTGTCCCTGAGCCTTTTCAACTTGTCTGCACAAATCATTTGTCAAATTCTGTTAAAAAAAAAAAAATCATTTCAGCACTGCATCTGAGTCAGTCGGAGTCATTTTGGTCCCTAGGGGCATTTTAGTCTTTTCACATTGTTTGATTTTTGGGCAGAGAGGTATTTTAAAATACCTCATTTTTAGTAGTTTGTTCATTTTAGTCCGTTTTGTCGTTTTTATTGTTGCACTTTATGTTTTTCCAAATTACATTTTTTTTACCAATTTTATTTTTACTTTTTGCAAGTAAGTCCAAATTTTATGTTTAATTGCAAATTAGTCCCAAATTTTATTTTTTGCGTTTTTTCTTCATTTCTTTAATTGCAGGTCAGGCCAATTATTTTAATTAAAAATTAGTCCAGTTTTCTTATTTTTTGCAGAGCAGTCCTTTAAACTTTCACTATTTGCAAGTTGGTCCTAAATCAAATTCTGTCCAAGAATGCCACGCAAGCATAAGAGGCCAGGTGTCAAAGCCTCATTGGTCCAGCAGCCACTTGTCAGCCTATATAAGGCCACGCGTATCAGAGAAATCAACATAACTGAAGCCACATCACTAACAGAATTTTCTTTCTCTCTCTTGGCAGTTACAGATCAAATTCACCAAAGTTCACAAGAAGCTCAAGAACATACACAAACCCTAACTCAGAATCGGTACCAATTCAGAACAATTTCACCAAAAAACGTCAAATTCACCTCTGAATTCTATACACAGAATCAAAACGGAAGCGAATTCACACGGATTTCAAGCAAGTTCTCAGAAATTCACGAGAATCTTCATCATTGAACTGACGAAACTGCAATCCAAACGTGAGCACGCCACCGGAGGAAGCGTGCTGCAAGCGTGATCACAGTGTGGGATCAGAGAAGAAGAAAGGGAAAGAGGTGAAGGATTTCACAGCGTTGGATCAGAGAAGAAGAAAGAAAGCTTACCAGCGAGAATCCGAATCAAAGGAACGGATCAAATCTCCGAATAACAAACACAGGTAACACTTAAACTTCCTCTAATCGCATTGAAAAATCACTACAGAACCTCAAACGATGTGAATCCATAGCAAGTTCAAGCTGTTCGGTCCAAAACCCTAACCCTAACGCAAAATCATTTGAAAAAATCAAAGAAACGTTTCCGAATCCACAACGAGTGTGAATCGAAGCGAATCCTCACCGTTTTACAACGATTTCACCCAAAAAACAAAGGATCCGAACAGTTCGAACTTGAACCATCAAGATTCAAAGGTTCACGTCGTTTTAACGGTGAAGACCACCTTCTTTCGCATGATTCGTGTTTAGAACAGTAGTACGAGCAGATTAAGCCATGAATGAACGAGTTCTGCCTGGATTTGAGATTGTTAGGGTTAGGATTTGGATAGGACGAAGAGAGAAGACGGAGAAGAGAGAGAACGAAGAAAGGAAATGGTCTGAACCGGACCTTTTTTTTCCTTTTATGTAGCGTATGAACCGGGTCGGTTCAAAACCGACCCATTTTCCTGCATCCGTGGCCGTTTGATTCAGGTTTAGTGAATCCGGATCAATCCAACGCCTCTGGGGCGTTTTGGAGATCCGGATCCACCAGCGTGTGGGTTGGATCAGGATCCATCGGGCCTCTGTGTCTTTTCCTTCATTTTCTTGAATTTTTTGCTATACACACCTCTGATTGTGATATTTGAACCCCTGTGCATGCTAAAATTTCTTGCAAAAATTCCTAGAAAATTACAGTGTGTTCTTGATATATTTTTGATTGTTTTGGTGATATTTCCACACATGTAAAGCTGATAAAAAAAAATATGTGCTAATTTCTTCTATGGTTTTGAGTACTAGGTGTGTTTGTGAGAGTTTCTTGCATAATTTTAGATCCAATTTTTGCCACATGATGTTGATATTTGATACATGATTTTGTGATGTGTTTGGTTCTGAGTTCATTGCTGATTCTTGCTTTTCACAGGCTTAATTGACCATTTCCAAATTCTTTTTCGCAAATTTAGTGTTAATTTCTTGTATTTTTGCAAATTTAGTTGTTAATTTCCAAATCTTTGCAAATTTAGTGGTAGTTACTTGTCTTACAAGCTTAATCGTTAAGTTTCCAATTCCTTGCAAATTTAGAAGTAATTTCTTGTTTTACAAGTTCAATAGTTAGTTTCTTGTTTTGCAAGTAATGTGAATTTTTGTTTGGAAATAAGGTGTGAAATATGCATAAAATGTGTATGTGCTAAATATGAATGCATGGCTTGTAATTTCTTCATAATTCTTGGAATATTTCCCTTGAAAGTGCCGTTTTGGTGAGGATTATAGGTCATGGGATTTGGTTTAAGTTTTAGGCTTTTGGTTTTGTGTTATTTGCACTATTTTTGGCACTTGTTTCTTTTGCAATTTGCTCAATACTCTTTGTTATGATCATTTCATCTACTATGCATTGCTACTCATACTATCACCTCTCCATTCATCACTAACCATTTCACTTCATGCCTTATTCATATTGCAAGCATTGCATCATTTTCATCTTTTTCTTTCTTTTAGCCATTTTATGCAATTTCCTACTAATTCATGTAATATTTTTTAGGTTAGTTTTTTGCTTTCCTTTAAATTTCTTGCAAGACCATAGAATGTAAACTAGGGCCCAATGTAAAGGACTATGGACACTATGATGTACACCGACACAAGCACCGACACGCACACACGTTGTATGATTTACCGCTAGATGTATGCTTAGGAAACGCGACACTTAGAAAATGTTCATTTTTCAAGACAAATTAATTTCATCACTCAAATTCTTTCACAATAATCTTGGAGTCAAAACTCCACAACCTTTTTCCCTTTATTTCCTTAATCAAAAATACAAATGAATCTTAAATTCCAACTTTAACCTTTTTGCTTAATAATTGGAACAACCTCACTTTTTTCCAAATCTCATGCCTTTAAGGCCTCTTTGCTCTTCTCAAAAATCATTTTCAAAACTAAAAACAAACTAACCCACAAAAATCTTTTTTGGAAGAGAACTACATGGAGTTTGATCCCTTAAAAGGGTATGTAGGCAAGAGACCAAAATCTCTCCAAGTCCAATAAAATAAAATCCAAACTTTCTCCTTTCCCCATTCTTAAAAAACAATTTTCTTTCAAAAATAGCATAAAAATAAAGCGTAGAACATAGAATTAGAAAAACGGCTCCTATAGAGTACTATAGTCGTTGCGGGTGCCTAACACCTTCCCGTAGCGAAAATTGCCCCGAACTTAGAATTTCTGAGGGTTTTCTCAATTTTACCCTTCCCCAAAAAAAATAGAGACATCAATGATTGAAAGGTTCAAGCCTAATTAATGACTTGACACCCGAAAATCGCGATGACAGTTGGTATGAGTCAGGAGAGTGTAGGGGTGTTCGAAACTGAACCAATCCAATAGAAAAATCGCAAACCGAACCAACCCAACCCGAAACCGCAAAAAATCAAATTTGGTTCGATTGTAGTTGGATAATATTTTTACTAATCCGCATGGTTTTGTTTGGTTTTTTGTTTTTATTTTACCAACCAAACTAAACCAAACTGCAACATAAGAAAAATACAAATTAAACATATTTTACCTAGACTAGTACTTATAGAATTTCAATGGAAATTTTTATAAAATGACATATTTTTTCTCTTGACAAGTTTCTTCTTTAATTTTTATTTCATAAGTGTATTAATATGCTATTTGAACTTTTAGTGAATGTTAAAATCTTAGTCTTTAGTATTTCTTACGAAAAACGATTAATTTTTGTTCACGTTTTAAATTTGCTCTATGTAGTTGGAAATTTTTTTAATTGAAAATGAAATTTAAAATATTGTTAAAAATATATTTTTACTTAATTGTATTATCTTGAAAAACCGCACCAACCGATCCAAAACAAACCGCAATAGTTTGGTTTGGTTTGGTTCAATTTTTTTTTTCAAAGTCAACTAAACCAAACTGATGGGATAAAACCGCAAGTGAACGGTTCTACCGATGCAGTAATAAAAAGATATCGTTCCGACAGGGAGTTATGAATTTGATTCACTTTTAATAATGATTAGAAGAAAGTTTCAAAGGTATAAAGTTTGGACTTTTAATTAAAATAAAATTACAATAATAATAAAAGAGCCTTGGGATTTATTGGTCCATCTTAATAACAAGTCTTTCATAAACCAAAACTTTAAACCTAGAATCTTATTTTAGACTTAGTTTCTAATGACCGGTTTCCCTTTAGCCCCTCACTTTTCCTTTCAGTCCAGTGAGAGTTTTCTTCTAGCAATCAAACCTATTTCACTGATTTGATTACTAGAAGAAGATTTTAAGGATTGAAACTACTAATGTCCAAAGATTGCAAAAACTATTTCACTGCCTTTACAATCTTTGTCTAAATTCACTTGTTCCAATATCAAGACTCCGCTCTCGCTTTATGAATTGATATTTGAGATAATGGATTAATAATTATCAAACCCTCCGCTCTCGCTTCTACAGTTTGATATTGATTAATTCATGTTAAAACGGTGAATTTAGATTAGAAACTAAGGTTACATAAGATTTAAGAATAAAGCTTGGTTTGATTAGGATTATGTCATTAGACTTATCCAACAATCCCAAGACAAGAAGAGTCTACTCACTAACGTTCATTGTAGACTTAGAGAAGAAGAAGAATAACAACATAAAGTAAAGGTGAACTTTTATTCAAAGAAACAATTGTCACTTATTATTTTAGAGAACAAAAGATGAATTGTTATGATATCTAGCTACTGTATTTATAGTTTAAAATGCCTTAAGCCCTAAGAAATATATCACTAGAATGTTCCACAAGAAACCATGGGCTTTTAGGTCAGAAATAAACTAATAGGTAGCTTGTAAAAGAAGCAAAAACAACAAAAGAGCAGTCCTGAGATGTGGCACGACCGTGTGAGATTTTGCACGGGCCGTGCCAAGCTTCTGACTTGAGGAAATATATTTTTGCGTTGAATCTTGTATTTTTCTAGCCCGAATCAGCTCCTAATCCTCTTTCTATTGCTCCAAGACTGAATCTATCAAATATTCGTTCCTGAAATATAAATATGCAATTGAAGTAAAATATATCTAAAAGGAAATAATATTTAAATAAAATAAACTTAAATCTAAATAAAACGAAACTAAATATTATATTAAAAACAACTAATTATTGACTCTTCAAACTCCCCCACACTTGAATCTTTGCTTGTCCTCAAGCAAAAGGCATAAGCATAACAACATAAACAAGATTTAACATATGACAATGCAATTAAAAACTTATGTCTCTTCCTAAGGTTTTATTTCAAATGTACACTAATCATAACTTCAAGCATTCCTTGTGAACTTATTCAACCTGAAAACCAAGTGTGTGTGTGAAGTCCAACCCTTTTCTTGCTCTTGTATAAGATAGATATTATGAGGAAACAAGTTCTAACCTTAACACTAAACTAACCGAGAAAAGTTCTTTCTTCATTTCATATCAGAGATATGGGAATTATTTTATTATTATGGCATTTTTAAATGTAACATTCGGGGATGGGGGCAAATGCTAGTAAAGAGGTTGCCCTCGATACACCATTGCAAAAACAGCAAAAGAGCAGTCCTGTTTTAAGAGATATAACTTCTTCCGTCCTTCTTCAATTTAATTAATTAATTCCCACACAAACTTATACTACTTTTACTTTGAGAACTTTAAAGGGTTAATCTACCATTGAAGTTAGAACGTGCTCCTTAAAATACCTATTCATACACTTACTAAAAGGCTGCAACTATGTGCTTTTCTCATTGGAGAATTTTCACAATAAAACAATATGTGGGTATAGCAAGAACACTTAAAACACAAGAAATTACTTTCATGTAAAAGAAACAACAATTTTAGAAGAGACAACAAAAAATTTATGTCATAATTTACAATAAAAACAAGCTGTTTAATCATGCCTTTGCAACAAAACAAAACAAAAGAAATAAAGTTCAAGGAAGTTTGGAAACACTACGACACTAGACACTTTATTAGCCCCCCCCCCCCCCCCCCCCACACACACACACACACTTAGGAGAAGCATTGTCCTCAATGATTTAAAACAAGAAAAATAAAAGAGAAGAAGAATAAGAAGAAAAGGTAGAGGAAGAGGAAAGAGGAAGAGGAAAGCTCACAATTTTATTGAGTACCATAAGGAAGGCTTTGGAGGTTGAGATGTTGCATCATATTCTGAAGCATTTGATTATTCTCTTTGGTTATGTGGTTGCCCCTTAGGACATCATTTCTTAGCCCGGATATTTCAACACCTTTCCTTTGTAGCTCGGTGCTTATTATTTTGAACTTCGGTTTGCATCCATGCCCACCGTTCATCATTATTGTTCGCACCGACTTCTTGTTCATGGTGCAAGTTTGCACCTACCTCCTCTTCATCACAACCATCATCACCATCATTATCATCGTCATGTACATGTTGGTTAGTGCCAACATAAAGAAAATTCTCCACCACCTCCGGATTAGTTATATCCGGATTAGGAATAATCAAACAAATTAGCATTATTGACTTTCCTCTCAAATTAGAAATTGTGGGTATAACCATGAGGGTTAATAAAGAACAAAGAGGTGAGTGTATCTAAACTTAGATAAATATTTTTCTTCAATTATAATCACTCCACTCTCCTTACCCACTCCAAACTTCCTAGCAATGAATGTGATGCTTCCACCTACCACTATGTCACCTTTATCATCCGGTTTCTTTCTAGCAATTGAAACAAGATAATCAAGCAAATAATAGCAAATTTTAACAAGGTGGTTATAAAGCATAACCTACGACATAAACAATTTATCAGTCCTCATCATTCCTACTTCTTTCCTATCCCAAATTGTACAAGCCATAACCCTTTGAAGGTACCGAAACACAGGGTTATTGTCGCGTCATTTTTCGGAGATCAAGGCTATTTGATTAGCATTTGACTCGCTAAATTATTTCACGACTTTGAAAATAATTATTTAAATTAAATGGGGTCCGGTGGTTGGTTACATAAGGGGAAGGTGTTAGCACCCCTTATGTTCGTAGTACTCTACGAGAACCTTTCAACTTTATTTGCTTTTTTGTGCTATAAATTAATTTCTTTGAAAAATGGAATGAATGGTGAATAAAGGAAAGAAAAAGGCCTAGTTATCTACATTTTTATTGATTCAGAAGGACCAGGTCCTTTGCCTACGTACCCGTGAGGGATCAAAACCTCGTAGTTTGGGGTAGAAATTTCCGTTTGATTTGTTTTTGTGTTTTATATTAGTTTTGAAAAAGGTTTTGAAATGAAAATCCAAAGTGGCAAATAAGAATTGATTTGTGTTTTTTAATATTGAAGAAAATGACTTGAAATATGATTAAGTTGATTTAGAATTTTGATTAAGGAAATAAAATGAAAATGGGATCACTTGGTTTTTGAACCAAGGTTTCTTATGAAAATGTTTTTGGTGATTTTGTGGTTATGTGAATGTTTTTTGTTGTTTTTGAATATTGACGAAAGTAAAGGTAAAACTAACGGAGCAAGGAAAATAAAGCGCAAGTAACTCATGGTGGCGTTGGACAACCACGAGGACCTTCGACCTAAAATACGAAGCATGAAAAGTAACGCATACGCCCACACACGCACACATGCACCTAAAGCTATTACATAAAAGTCTATTATACATTCTAAGGTCTGCATTAAAAAAAAAATTACATTAAACCTATTTTTATATTCTAAATTCCATGCGATAAAAATAAATGGCAAAAAAAACAAAGATAAATAAAATACGGAATAAACCTAAACTAATAAATATGTATGAGAAAAAAATGCTAAGGAAACATAAAAAAAATGCATGCATGAACTAAAAGTAAGAGCAGGGGGTTCAACCACGACGGTGGAATGTACAGAATAGAAAAAGCTGAGAAATGGGCCTACTGAGCAACTGGGGCGTTGGGCCGGTTTGGTTTTGGACCGTCTGATTAATCAGACGAACCAGGTTAGATCGCATGATGGTGCAATGATGACCGTCTGATTTAAGATCAGACGGCTTTGAGGTGAGGGTGCACACAGAGTGTGTGGACTGGCACGCGCGTAATTCAGGAGGCTTATAAATAGGGAGTGTGACAGATTTTCTTTATTTTTTACAAGCTACTCTCTCTCTTCTTCCTATATCCCTCGTCTCTCACTCTGTTCTTCTTCTCCGGCGAGACAGCCGGCTCCGACGCGGTGGCCGTCGAGCCGTAGCGGTTGCGCCGCCACGCCGGAAACTGGAAATTGTTTTTTTTTTTTCGACTTTCTCTTTCTCTCCTTCACCTCTATTCGTTTCTAAACTCCAAACTCTCAAATCCCACACCAACAATTCTAGATCTACAAAACAAAAAAAGACTTTGTTACCTTCACTTGGTTCGGATGTTAACGGTTGTACGATTGTCTAACAATTTTGGTTATGTTGCTTGTTGCAGGTTCACGAATAGTTTGAGGCTGGCTTGACTGCGGTTGTGGCTGTCGTCTGGTTTATGATTTGTGTCGGATTCGTGTCGTTGTGATACGGTTGTGGTGTGCGTGCGTGTATTTGTGTGACTGGTTTTTTTGTTGAAATGTGTTTTGTTCCTAACAGTGAGGATGCCTGTTGTGTGGATTCGATTCTGCTTGCTGGGTTTGAGGTGGTTGGTAATGGTTTTGAGATCGTGATTTTGTGATGTTTTTGCAGGTTATTGGATTGTGAATATCGCCCCCCCCCCCTAAGCTGTGTGTGTGCAGGTCGCTTTTATAGCATCAGGATTAGGGATTAAGGTTTGTTAAGAGTGTGCAGAAAACTTGCTTTCCTTGGATTGAGATGAAAATGAACGCTTGTAATTTGGCTTGACAGACTGTTCCGGATTGGAATGAAAAAAATACGCTTCTGGATTTGCTTCACATCACAGACTCGATTAAAATAAAAAAACAAATAATAATGAAAAATGAAATAATAAAATAAAACTATGAAGACTTGGACCTCTTGGACTTATTTTAAAAATAAATAATGATTAAACAAAGTAAAAATTGAAAAGAATAAAATTAAACTTACATGAAAATAAAAGATGGAAATAAAGACTAAAAGAAAAAAATAAAGAGAGAAGAGGGCCCGACTCGGAACCAAAAAAGAGGTATTTTAAAATACCGCTGCCGAAATTTCGTCTGAAAAGTCGGAGATTATTCGGGGCTAAATGACGTGTGTCAGTGGTGTCTTAGGTCAAAAATTCGGGTATGACAGATGCCCCTATTTAAGTTTCTTCGTCCGGAGATTTGAAGAAGAAATCTTTGATTCGACTGGTCGAAGAGACTTAAATACAAAGTACACCATTTTTGACCTAAGATGCTATGAATGCTTGTGATGCAATTATGAATCCAAGACGGCGAAGACATTTTGACTGGAACGAGAAACCACAATGGGATACCTGAATTCGTTGAGAAAGGGATCCGACTCCGCTAGGGGATAGTGTAGTTTCACTAGGCAAAATGGTGGTGTACTATTGTATTGGTTTCAAATGATAGTTTAATGGAGACACCTCTTGACCTGGCATACTAGGGATGACAATTGAGAGAATGACAGGTAAACACAAGTTGTCCGTTGTTTGGGACTGACCACTCGAAAAATGATAAAAAGGTAAACTCAAGTTGTCCATTATTTAGGACTAACCACTTGAAACATGATAAAAGGTAAACTCAAGTTGTCCATTGTTTAGGACTAACCACTTGAAACAAAGACAAAAGGTGAACTCAAGTTGTCCATTGTTTAGGACTAACCACTTGAAACAAAGGCAAAAGGTAAACTCAAGCTGTCCATTGTTTAGGACTAACCACTTGAAACATGATAAAAGATGGACTCAAGCTGTCCATTGTTTAGGACTAACCACTTGAAACAAAGACAAAAGGTAAACTCAAGTTGTCCATTGTTTAGGACTAACCACTTGAAACAAGACAAAAGGTGAACTCAAGTTGTCCATTGTTTAGGACTAACCACTTGAAACAACACAAAAGGTAAACTCAAGTTGTCCATTGTTTAGGACTAACCGCTTGAAACATGATAAAAGGTAACCTCAAGTTGTCCATTGTTTAGCACTAACCACTTGAAACAGGATAAAAGGTAAACTCAAGATGTCCATTGTTTAGGACTAACCACTTGAAACATGATGAAAGGTAGACTCAAGTTGTCCGTTGTTTAGGACCTGCTACTTGAAACAATTGAGGACTGAACTGAAGGGATACGACCAAACAAGACTCTGGGCGACTGATGCAACCATGTATGAATTGATGTTGTTTATATGATGTGTATACATGAATGTCTGTATATTTGAACATATGAAAGTGTTAATGTATGGATGAATGTAAGATTATATGGATGTAAAAAATTATGAATGTATGAATGTAACTTGTATGACTGTATATACTGTATGTGACAGGTGAACTTGATAAGACGAGACAAGACAGGTAAGATGGAGGTGGACTGACGTCGCAGTACAAACACTCGTCACTATTCCTTGTAGAGATATCATTGTGAACAAATCGAGCCATTGACGGTGTAAAACCTAACACAAGGTAACCCACGGTTGATCGAAAGTCTGGAAGAAGTCACCATTTGTAAACCGGCGCAGAGTGTTCTTCCCTCGGCTTGCTTAAACAGTCATGTTTTTTGTTTTTGTTTTTGTTTTTGTTTTTAAAATCCCTGATTTTTGCCTGGATCGCCCTTTCGCGTTTTTAGTCCATCGGGAATGTATTCCTTTTTTGTGCCCCTAATTTTTGCCTAGACCGCCCTTTTGGGTTTTTAGTCCATCGGGACGCTCTCTATTGCCTAAGCCGCCTTTTCAGGTTTTCACCTTAGCAAGCTCTTTTTGTATTTTTTTTGTATTTTTGGATTGTGACTGCATCTTGCTTGAAGCGGAGGTCCTCTACACATTCCTTAGTTATGTTTCTCTTCCGGGATGTAACCGTTCTCGAGGCGTATGTTGATGTACGCTTCACCTACTCACGAGTTCAAAAAGAGTGTGTTTGTTGTTCACACTTTTCAAAAAGATGTAAAAAAAAGTTTTGTATTTTGAAAATTTTTGCTTTAAGTATGGCCATAAAAAACAGAAGAAATTTTGCAAACAGAATAAATGAGAGTTCCAAATAAATGGGCACGGGCTCAAATTTGATGAATTTAGTGGTGACTTGCCAATGACACGACTCCCCCGATTTTAATTTTTTTTGGAAAATGGTAAATATATGGGAAGGGTATATTGAACACAGTAACCTCTATTCTCCCTAACGACTTTGAGTTGCCCCTGTTCTGAGTCTTTGATTTGCTTTGATTTGCAGATGCTTTGAACCGGAGGTCTTTTGATGACTGGATGCCCCAAGTTGACTGTGCCTGACTGAATGCAGTTACTTTGTCTTTTGATCCTTGACTTTTGCATAGATCGCCCCTTCGGTTTTTCGATCTATCAGGATAATCATTTTTGTTCATGTCTCTAATTTTTGCCTGGACCGCCCTTTCGGGTTTTCAGTCCACCGAGACGCTCATTTTTGCTAAGTCGCCTTTTCAGGTTTGCGACTTATCAAGCCTTTTTTTTTTTGTTGATTTTTTTTATTTGATTGATTTTTTTGTATATTTTCACAAAGTATTTCTTGACTTCACCGGCATGCGGGTTTGTCAACATTTGTAGTCACAGGAGTCATTGCACATGCGCCTTCATAGTTAGGCGTCCACTAGCCCCTCGAGTCTGGTTGGAAAGACAATGTCTTCTTTAGCACAAGGTTTCTTGAAATCACAGGGACGAACCTTCTTGTTGGAAGTTTGTTTCAACCTCTTTTGATATAGTTGTACAAGGCCGTCATGCATTTAAGTTCAAGCTTGGATTTCAACATAACTCCTATCGACGAGACTTTGACCTCCACGGGAAGCATGACCTCCATGTTGTTGAAGTGTACACTTGAAGTATGATGGTAGCATCTCGTGCCAACCTTTGTAAGTGAATGCCCTTTTCTGGACACTCTTCTTGATATTTTTGTTTTCTATTTTGACGGCCAAGATGCCCCAGTAGGCGAGAAATTTCATCGGGAACTTCTTCATCTTCCTGTTCTTCGATTTTTTGACATAGGGAACTCAAAGTTGGGAGAGAGTACAGGGTTAATATGTTCAACAGGTTTATTAATGCATGATTTGAATATTGATTTTGACAAGTAAGTAAAAGTTATGATTATGCAGTTTTGAGAATGATTAAAGAGAATTTTTTTTTGGTTTTTTGTATTACCATTTTTCCAAAACAAGCACAAAATAAGAACAAAGTCGGGATAGAAACGACCTTTATTGATGATGAAAAAAACTTGAAGCAAATAGCCCTACACAAGTTCACTTTCGTCTCGGGCGGGCCGAAAGGATATTTTTTGAAAGACAAACAACAAACATATTAAATGAGCAGATGAGTAGTAGAAGTACATCGACAACGACCCAATTGTGGCTACATGCTCGGATTCAAATTTTTGAAAGGCAGGACATTGGCGTCGATTAACTTTTGGACTTCAATCTTCAAGGAGAAACTGTTCTCAACGTCATGACCTTGTGCCCCTTGACGAAAGGCGCAAAAGCAATCAGGTCTCCAATGAGCCAGGAATTTCTTAGGTATCGGCGAAGGTTGTCTAGTCTGGACAAGGTTTTCCCCAAGAAAGGTGGGCAGCAGCTCCACATATTTCACTGGGATCAGATCATTTTGCGGTGCTTTATGAGCCTGATGTTGAGGATGAACTTTCACCATGCTCACTTCATGGTCTTTCCTTTTTTAACTGTCAGCGGGAACAATTTCTTTGATTAATCGTCCTTCTCAGACCCTTCTTCCAGACGCATACCTATGCTCACCATCTCCGAGAAGTCCCTGGGCACACTTCCGACCATCATCTCATAGTAGAATTGACTAAGAGTTTTTAAGAAGAGTTTGGTCATCTCCTTCTCTTCTACATGTGGGCTGACTTGGGTAGCGACGTTCCTCCACCGTTGCGCATACTCTCTATGTAACGCCCCATTTCTATTTAATTATTTTAGTTGATGTTTGAGTATTTCTATTTGATATATATGATTTATATGAATTATATGACCTTTTGGTGTGGTGTGTGTATTTAAATAATTATTTGTGTTTTATCTAAGTGAATGTTATTTGTTTTATTTAATAAAATTAGGAGGAAAATAGTATTTATTTGGTTAAAGGGGAGTTATTATAATTAATTAGAAGTTAAAAGAAAATTAGTGCGGGTTACATATTAAATAGGAGAATTAAGGGAGTTAAGGGAAAGGAAATAAGTTATGTTTTGGGAGAATGGGAAAGAATTAGTCAGACACATTTTTGTACGTGCAATTGAAAGAAAAACATAAGCTTTTGGGAGAAAAAGGAAGAAAACAAGAACAAGAGGGAATTGCTAGGGGAGAGCTTGAATTTGCTGTAGCTTGTTGTGTTCATTTAATCAGGTAAGGGTGAGGTTAACTTTCAATCAATAATATATATGTGATTTCTGAAATTGAATTGAAAGTTGTGTTCTTGACCTAGGGTTAGAAAGTGGTGATAATTTGCAAAATGTTGATGATTATGTTGTTGATTGCATGTTTCTGTGTTGTTTTGAGTATTATGTTGCCTATAGAACCTGTAAACATTGTTCTAATTCATTTTGGGTGATTGGGGGATCAAAATTGGGTTTTTGGATGAAAAAGGGCTTAGAAAATCGTAGTTTGAAAACTGCCCAGATGAAGCTTCGCTTGAAGCGAGATATTTCTCGCTTAAGCGAGATTCCCAGAATGCTGTCCAGATGAAATTTCGCTTAAGCGAGGTGCAAGCGAACCCCGAGCGAGATTTCCCCAGACTTACGTCTTTTAGGTCGCTTGAAGCGAACCATGAGCGAACTCTGAGCGAGAGAGAACCAACCATTCTGTGAGGATTTCGCTTGAAGCGAGATGACCTTCGCTTGAAGCGAGATAGGTTCTGTAAGACCATTTTCTGAATTTTGCTTCGTGCATTAGGACATTAATTTAGGCATCCTAAACTGTTCCTTTGATTTGTTTAACCTTGTTTATGAAGTAAATATTATGAATGAAAGAGAAGCTATGTGAGTGCATGTATATATAAATAAATATGATTATATATGCTATGTCGTTGTTCCGTTGTTGTGTGGTTCTGTTGTTGTTGTCGTTGTTTTGTGTTGTCCAAGTTGGGGAGTGTGTCATAAATAAATTAGGCACAGTTGTTGTTGTTGAATTGTCGTGGTGTAAGTCATACGTAGATGTATGCATTGTTGGTTGGTGGTTGTTGTCGGTGTTGTCATGTTGTATGTTGAGATACACAGTTGGAGTCTGATGCATTATCATTCAAAGCGGCGAGAGCTTATGCTCTGGAACGCCTTGTCGTTCAAAGCGGGAGGACTCATGTCCTGGAACACTTTGTTGTTCAAAAGCGGTGAGGACCTCGGTCCTGGAATGCCATGTCATTCAAAGCGGTGAGAGCTTATGCTCTGGAACGCCTTGTCCTTCAAAGCGGGAGGACTCATGTCCCGGAACACTTTGTTGTTCAAAGCGGTGAGGGCTCTGCCCTGTATTTTGGTACCATAAGCATGTGCATTGTTGCATTGTCGTAGTTGTTTGTGTTGGGTGAGTTGTCGATGTTGTTGATGTGTCGTTGGTGTTAAGTCGTTGTCGGTGTGTTATCATCAAGAATGAAGTTGATTTCGAATTGAATATAATTGAAGTAGTGTTGATAATCAAGTATGATGCTATATGTATATGTATATTTCCTATTGATGTTGTTGTTGTGAATTTGCTGTTGTTTCAATGCATTGATGAATTATAGAAATATATTATTTTTGATTGTGAATCTCACCCCTTCTGTTGGAATTGCCGCCTTGTGGGCAAGTGCAGGTAACGAAGTCTAGTAGGTTGATGGCTCAAGTGTCTAGGGCTCTGATACGTAACAGGATGGGGGATCGTTATAATGTTTTCTTTCATTCCTTTATGTATCAATTTGGAACATGTTGTCGAAGTTTTGTTGTTGTTGGAGATTAAACCATTATTGAATAATCTTTTATCATGTTGAGGCCTTGTGCCAAGGATATTAATGTAGTTGTTGGTTATGATTTTAAATAAAGATTTTCCGCTGCAGATTTTTATAAAATGAAGTTGTTGTTATTTAAATGGTTTTATATTCTATTTAAATAAATTATGAAAAGTAGATGTAATACTCCGTTGATGTTGAACTCTGATTATATTAGCATTATTACGTTGTTTTGGGAAACGGGGTGTTACACTCTGAATGTCTCATCGTACTTCTGAGTCATAGCCTGAAGATCACTTCAGTCCGGAGCCATGTCCACATTGAATTTGTATTGCTGCATGAAGGCCTCACGCAGGTCATTGAAGGTTTGAATTTCTGCACGGTTCAGATTCATGTACCACTTCAGTGCAGCACTGGTCAAACTGTTTTGAAAGTAATAGATGAGGACCTGATGATCATTGGCATACGTGGACATCTTTCTCACATACATTTTCAGATGGTCTTTAGGGCAGGAAGTCCCTTTGTATTTCTCGAAGTCTGGGAGCTTGAACTTGTTGGGTATATGGACATTCGGTACCAAGCACAAGTGATGAACATCCCTCTTAAGTACCTCTTTCCCGCGGAGTTGCATTTCACGGTACATCTCGTCATACTTCTCCCGTAAATCATGCACTCGATCATAGGCCCCCATATTCCCTTAATGAAAGATGGGTTCTTCATTTTGTGGAACGGTATGGATCGCAGGTGCTGAATAGGTCATAGTAGCTTGAGGGCACGTCGTAACTAGAGGAGGAACATGAATTGTATGTTGAAAAGTAGGCACCGGAGGTTCACGTGGGTGGCGCGTCGGCACTGGCGGAGGAGTATAAACTGTAGGTTGGAAAGTAGGCACTTGAGGTTCACAAGCAATAGGGCGGAATATTTCACCAGTAGTAAAGGGCATGAACCAAGGCGCAGATCGTGGAGGCGCAGAAAATGTTGGAGATTCCGAACATATCATCCAATCGGGGATAGCAGAGCCACTTCCTTCAGCCTGAGTTCTGACAAGAGGAGGAGGAGGCGGTGGTTGATTTTGTGCAGCTCTCAGTGTTCTCACCAATTTAGTCAATTCATCCACCTGAGTCTGCATGGTTGCCAACTCGTTTATCTTAGCCTGCGTAGCTGCCACTTCTCCACGGAGTACCTGATTCTCTTGTTCAAGACCTTCCATTGTTGCTTTCCCGAGTGTTGTATGTGCGAGTCGGTTTCAGATGAGGACGTCAGACCACTTTGAAATGGGTTGACCCTTTGATGAAAAAGGAAACTTTGTGACACTCAGATTTGAAACTATGGAATGCAAGATGATGCATGATATGTTTATGCAAAAAGGGATAAAAACATTTTTTTTAAAGTGTTTATCAAGTGAATTGTAAACATTGCAGAGGTACATGGTTTTATTTGAAAATTGTGAAGATATCGCAATAGGTTCCCTTTTCAAAAATAAGAACGAAACCAAGGAGAAAGTTTTTAATAAAAGCAAAAGCTTAGTTAAGGTTTTTGAAGTTGTACTTCTTGGTGTTCTTTCTTACAAGGTCCGTTCATCTGTGATGTTTGCAAGAAAATTTTCTAAATCCTTCGATATTTGATGAAAAAAAGAATGTTGATGGATGGATGCATGTATGCATGATTTATGCTGAAGAAAACATGATGAGGTTTAAGTTCCTCAATGGTGGAGTCAAGGGATAGTACGCCGCAGGGTAGGGACTATGGTTTCAATTGCACTTGTAACAGGGTTCTACCAAGTTCCCAAATTCCAACCACCCTTATGAATGTATCGATGCTCAGGACTGCTCCTAGTCAAATACCATTCACAAGGAGGTCTAGTTTGAGTGTAGTATCGCGTATCAACTAAATTCAACACTGCTCTTGGTTTAGCCACCGCACTACGTCCTAAAAAGGCCAAGATGGGTTAGGTGATCTAAAGGTCCTCAATGTTTAGCGGGCTTCAAAAATAATAATGCCTATCACGACTGCTCATGATGACGTAATATTAATTTTGAAAGACCTACGTTAAGTGGAGTTATATCACATGCACACATATCGCAGGACCGCTCCTGGTAGGGCACTATGATTGTACCCCATCCTATCTTATATTTCACTCAAGCCCGGGAGTAGGACTTATTATCTCACCGCCCACAAAGAAAGGAGAAAGAAGAACGAAAAGAACATATATACATGTATTTCCATTTTATTTTTGTTAAGTAAGTTAAATCACAAGAAATAAATAAAGCCAAGTTAGGCTCAACCCTCGAATTAGTCCCCAGTGAAGTCGCCATTTCTGTCGCGTCATTTTTCGGAGATCAAGGCTATTTGATTAGCTTTTGACTCGCTAAATTATTTCACGACTTTGAAAAAAAATATTTAAATTAGATGGGGTCCGGGGGTTGGTTACATAAGAGGAAGGTGTTAGCACCCCTTATGTTCGTAGTACTCTACGAGAACCTTTCAACTTTATTTTCTTTTTTGTGCTATAAATTACTTGCTTTTAAAAATGGAATGAATGGTGAATAAAGAAAAGAAAAAGGCCTAGTTATCTACATTTTTATTGATTCGGAAGGACCAGATCCTTTGCCTACGTACCCGTGAGGGATCAAAACCTCGTAGTTCGGAATAGAAATTTCCGTTTGATTTGTTTTTGTGTTTTTTTTATTAGTTTTGAAAAAGGTTTTGAAATGAAAAGCCAAAGTGGCAAATAAGAATTGATTTTGTGTTTTTTAATATTGAAGAAAATGACTTGAAATATGATTAAGTTGATTTAGAATTTTGATTAAGGAAATAAAATGAAAATGGGATCACTTGGTTTTTGAACCAATGTTTATTATGAAAATGTTTTTGGTGATTTTGTGGTTATGTGTGTTTTTGAATATTGACGAAAGTAAAGGTAAAACTAACGGAGCAAGGAAAATAAAGCGCAAGTAACTCATGGAGGCCTTGGACCACCACGAGGACATTTGACCTAAAATACGAAGCATGAAAAGTAACGCATACGCCCACACACGCACACATGCACCTAAAGCTATTACATAAAAGCCTATTATACATTCTAAGGTCTGCAATAAAAAAAATTACATTAAAACCTATTTTTACATTCTAATTTCCATGCAATAAAAATAAATGGAAAAAAAAAACAAAGATAAATAAAATACGGAATAAACCTAAACTAATGAATATGTATGAGAAAGGAAAAAAATAAAATGCTAAGGAAACATAAAAAAAAATGCATGCATGAACTAAAAGTAAGAGTAGGGGGTTCAACCACGAAGGTGGGGTGTACATAATAGAAAAAGCTGAGAAATGGGCCTACTTAGCAACTGGGGCGTTGGGCCGGTTTGGTTTTGGACCGTCTAATTAATCAGACGATCCAGGTACGAACGCAGGATTGTGCAATGATGACCGTCTAATTTAAGATCAAACGACTTTGAGGTGAGGGTGCACACGGAGTGTGTAAATTAGCACGCGCGTAATTAAGGAGGCCTATAAATAGGCAGTGTGATAGATTTTCTTCATTTTTTACAAGCTATTCTCTTTCTTCTTCCTATATCCCTCGTCTCTCACTTTGTTCTTCTTCTCCGGCGAGACAGCCGGCTCCGGCTGCCAGCGAGCCCTAGCGGTTGCGCCGCCGCGCTGGAAACCGGAAATTGTTTTTTTCGACTTTCTCTTTCTCTCCTTCCCCTCTATTCATTTCTAAACTCAAAACTCTCAAATCCTACACCAACAATTCTAGATCTACAAAATAAAAAAAGACTTTGTTACCTTCACTTGGTTCGGATGTTGACGGTTGTACGGTTGTGTAACAGTTTTGGTTATGTTGCTTGTTCCAGGTTCACGAACGGTTTGCGGCTGGCTTGACCGCGGCTGTCATTGTCGTCTGGTTTATGATTTGCGTCAGATTCGTGTCGTCGTGATACGATTGTGGTGTGCGGGCGTGTGTTTGTAAAACGGCTGTGGTGTGTGTGCGTGTGTTTGTGTGACTGGTTTTTTGTTGAAAGGTGTTTTGTTCGTAACAGTGAGGATGCCTGTTGTGTGGATTCGATTCTGCTTGCTGGGTTTGAGGTGGTTGGTAATGGTTTTGAGATCGTGATTTTGTGATGTTTTTGCAGGTTATTGGATTGTGAAAATCGACCCCCCCCCCTCCCCCCGCCTCCCCCCTAAGCCGTGTGTGCAAGTCGCTTTTATAGCATCAGGATTAGGGATTAGGGTTTGTTAAGATTCTGCAGAAAACTTGCTTTGCTTGGATTGAGATGAAAAGGAACGCTTGTAATTTGGCTTGAAAGACTGTTTCGGATTGGAATGAAAAAATACGCTTCTGGATTTGCTTCACATGACAGACTGGATTAAAATAAAAAAAACAAATAATAATGTAAAATGAAATAATAAAATAAAACTATGAAGACTTGGACCTCTTGGACTTATTTTAAAAAGAAATAATGATTAAACAAAGTAAAAATTGAAAAAGAATAAAATTAAATTTACATGAAAATAAAAGATGGAAATAAAGACTAAAAGAAAAAAATAAAGAGAGAAGAGGGCCCGACTCGGAACCAAAAATGAGGTATTTTAAAATACCTCTCTGCCGAAATTTCGTCTGAAAAGTTGGAGACTATTTAGAGCTAAATAACGTGTGTCAATGGTGTCTTAGGTCAGAAATTGGGGTATGACAGATGCCCCTATTTAAGTTTCTTCGTCCGAAGATTTGAGGAAGAAATCTTTGATTCGATTGGTCGAAGAGACTTAATTACAAAGTACACCATTTTTGACCTAAGATGCTATGAATGCTTGTGATGCAATTATGAATCCAAGACGGCGAAGACATTTTGACTGGGACGAGAAACCACAATGTGATACCTGAATTTGTTGAGAAAGGCATCCGACTCCGCTAGGGGATAGTGTAGTTTCGCTGAGGAAAATGGTGGTGTAATATTGTATTGGTTTGGAATGATAGTTTAATGGAGACACCTCTTGACCAGACATACTTGGGATGACACTTGAGAGAATAACATGTAAACGCAAGTTGTCCGTTGTTTCAGACTGACCACTCGAAAAATGATAAAAAGGTAAACTCAAGCTGTCCATTGTTTAGGACTAACCACTTGAAACATGATAAAAGGTAAACTCAAGCTGTCCATTGTTTAGGACTAACCACTTGAAACAAGACAAAAGGTGAACTCAAGTTGTCCATTGTTTAGGGCTAACCACTTGAAACAAGACAAAAAGGCAAAAGGTAAACTCAAGTTGTCCATTCTTTAGGACTAACCACTTGAAATATGATAAAAGATAGACTCAAGCTATCCATTGTTTAGGACTAACCACTTGAAACAAAAACAAAAGCTAAACTCAAGTTATCCATTGTTTAGGACTAACCAATTGAAACAAGACAAAAGGTGAACTTAAGCTGTCTATTGTTTAGGACTAACCACTTGAAACAAGATAAAAGGTAAACTCAAGCTGTCCATTGTTTAGGACTAACCGCTTGAAACATGATAAAAGGTAAACTCAAGTTGTCCATTGTTTAGGACTAACCACTTGAAACAGGATAAAAGGTAAACTCAAGCTGTCCATTGTTTAAGACTAACCACTTGAAACAAAGACAAAAGGTAAACTCAAGCTGTCCATTTTTTAGGACTAACCACTTGAAACATGATGAAAGGTAGACTCAACTTGTCCGTTATTTAGAACCTGTCACTTGAAACAATTGAGGACTGAACTGAAGGGATACGTCCAAACAAGACTCTGGGCGACTGATGCAACCATGTATGAATTGATGTTGTTTATATGATGTGTACGCATGAATGTCTGTATATATGAACATATGAAAGTGTTAATGTATGGATGAATGTAAGACTGTATGGATGTAAAAAAGTATGAATGTATGAATGTAACTTGTATGACTGTATATACTGTATGTGACAGGTGAACTTGATAATACGAGACAAGACAGGTAAGATGGAGGTGGACTGACGTCGCAGTACAAACACTCGGCAATATTCCTCGTAGAGATATCATTGTGAACAATCGAGCCATTGACGGTGTAAAACCTGACACAAGGTAGCCCACGGTTGATCGAAAGTTTGGAAGAAGTCGCCATTTGTAAACCGCCGCAGAGTGTTCTTCCCTCAGATTGATTTATAAAAAAAAATTCTAACAAAAGTTTCAAGCTGGATTTTTTAGGGACTCTTTGGTTGTTTGCAAAACTAGGTGGTGTTGTTTGTTGTCCAAAAAGATTTTGAGGGTTTTGAATATAAATTTTTTGGTTGTTCCTAAACCCTTGATTATATTGAGCATGGATTACTTGCTCAGGACTTCTAACAACACTACCTAGTTGGCATTCAACATCAGTATTACCAAATAATCCATAAACATTAAAAGGTGGTAAAACAGAGGAAGAAGTCCATTGATGGTGGTTTTGAGCCATGCCTGGAAAAAAAAATACGGTTAAAGGTAGAAAATAAAAAAGAAAAAGGAAAAGAGATAACTATATATATATACACACACACAGAGAGAGAGAGAGATTTAAATATATAAATATTATTATATATTTTTTTTTGAATGCAGAAAAATAAAAATTAAAAAAATAAACGAAAAAGAAAAAGAAATATTATATATATATATTTTTATTTTTTTTATTTTAATTTATATATATATATATATATATGTATGTATGTATGTATAATTTTTTTTATTAATTTTTTTTCTAACCACTATTAAAAATTTTTTAATCAAATTGCAATAACTCCAAGGCAACGGCGCCAACAACTTGATGAGATAAAACCACAAGTGCACGGTTCTACCGATGTAGTAATAAAAAGATATCGTTCCGACAGGGAGTTATTAATTTGATTCACTTTTAATAATGATTAGAAGAAAGTTTCAAAGGTATAAAATTTGGATTTTTAATTAAAATAAAATTACAATAATAATAAAAGAACCTTGGGATTTATTGGTCCATCTTAATAACAATTCATTCACAAACCAAAACTTTAAACCTAGAACCTTATGTTAGACTTAGTTTCTAATGACCGGTTTCCCCTTAGCCCCTCACTTTTCCTTTCAGTCGAGTGAGGGAGATTTCTACAAAAAAATAAAAAAATAAATAAAGCTCGCTAAGTTGAAAACATGCAAGTGCGACTTAGGCAATAGAGAGTGTCCCGGTGGATTGAAAACTTGAAAGGGTGGTCCAGGCAAAAATTAGGGACATAAAAAAGGGAATATACTCTCGGTGGACTGAAAACCCGAAAGGGAGGTCCAGACAAAAATTAGGGACATAAAAATGGGAATATATTCCCGGCGGACTGAAACCCGAAAGGGTAGTCCAGACAAAAGTTAGGGATTCAAAATAATATAAAAAAGAAAAAGCATCAGCTGCTAAAAAATGCAAACGAATGAATGCTTTATGCTGGTTTACAAAATGGCGACTCCTTCAAGTTTCTTTGGTCAACAATGGCCTTCACCCCCAGGAGACACCAGTAGCTACCTTGCACCATGCTTACCACATCAAATGGCTCGACCTATCCCCAAGGATGCAATCTCCAATGAAGATTGTCGAGTGTTCTACTGCGAAATCACTCCTTTCTCCATCTTACCTGCCTTGTCTCATTCCATCGAGTCACCTGTCATATACAGTTTACACATTCATACATCAATACGTTCACAACTTATGCACAACATCAATTCACACATGATTGCATAAGTCACCCGAAGTCTTGTTTGGTCGTATCCCTTCATTTCGGTCCCCATTTCATCATGTTTCAAGTGGTCAGTTCTAACCAACGAACAACTTTGCATTTACCCTTATTTTCTCACAAGTGTCATCCCCAATGTGTTTGGTCAAGAAATGTCACCAGTCTTGTATGTCAAGTAGCAAGTTCTAACAAACGAACATTGGCATTTCAATTTCACCTTTATCATGTCAAATAACAAGTTCTAGCAAATGAACATCCTGCATTTTCCATTTTACCTTTACCATTGTCAAGTAACAAGTTCTAACAAATGAACATTTCACATTTTCCATTTTACCTTTACCATTGTTAAGTAACAAGTTCTAGCAAATGAACATCTCATATTTTCCATTTTACCTTTACCATTGTCACGTAACAAGTTCTAACAAATGAACATCTCATATTTTCCATTTTACCTTTACCATTGTCAAGTAACAAGTACTAACAAATGAATATCTCGCATTCACCAAGTTCTAACAAATGAACATCTCCCATTCAGCAAGTTCTAACAAATGAACATCTCCATTCAGCAAGTTCTAAGAAATGAACATCTCGCATTCAGCAAGTTCTAACAAATGAACATCTCGCATTCAACAAGTTCTAACAAATGAACATCTCGTATTCAGCAAGTTCTAACAAATGAACATCTCCCATTCAGCAAGTTCTAACAAATGAACATCTCGCATTGAGCAAGTTCTAACACATGAACATCTCTCATTCAGCAAGTTCTAACAAACGAACATCTCGTGTTTTTCTTTTACCATTATCATATGTTAATTAACAAGTTCTAATAAATGAACGACTTACATCTACCTTTACATTATGTCAAGTAACAAGTTCTAGCAAACGAACGACTTGTATCTGTAACATCCCGATTTTTCGTTGTTTTATTTTCAATTATTTTATGTGTGTCTATATATGCTTGTATGTGATTATTTATTTTAAGTGTTAGTTCTTGGGGTTTAGTGTTAGAAGGGCATTTTGGTCTTTTTGGTGAGCAAGGGTAAATTAGTAATTTTGGTTGAGGGTTATTTGTAGCGTTTTTAAGTGAGGACCATTCGTTTATTAAGTTGTTAGTATGTTGTGGTAATTAGAATTAGGACCGGTGGTTATTCGTTATTTTATTGTTAGTGAGATAGAAACTAGATAATTGAATTATTTAGAGTTTGAGCCCATATAACATTTGGAGAGTTAGGCCCATTAGTGGTATGACTATAAAACCCAACTTTTATGAGGAAACTAGGATTAAAACATTTCATTTCACAACACAAGTTAGAGGTAGAGAGAGAAAAGGCTAGAGAAAAGGAAGAAAGGTTTTAAAGAGAAAGAGGCTTGAAGAGGGTGAAGAATCTTGGAGCTAAAGTGAGGCTTAGACTTGGATTTTTGGAATTAGAGGTAAGGGGGCTATTGTTCAAGCATAATCTTTTTTTACCCATTTCTCATAAGTGCTTATTTGATAAGTGATTATTTTGGTTAAGTGATTATTTGAGTTTAAGTGTAGAAATTCATACTTAGATGTTGATGATAAGATTGTATATATGAATTGAATGATTATTTGTTGTTGGTGATGAATTTACATGCCAAAAGTTATATATGTGGGTATGGTATGTTTTTGGGTAAAATTCATGAAGAATGAAGTTGTGGTTGTTGAATTATGAGTGAATTCATAATTATTTGTTGTTGATGTTGTTTTGGAACATGTTGTTGATGAATTGATATAATGGGTATTCCTATTTGTGAATTGGTGATGAGAATTGTTGTTGTTGTTGAAAATTGTGAAAGTTTGGTGAATTGTTGAATTTTGATGAAATGATGTTTTAATCTCAAGTTTTATGCATCATTGGGTGTGTTTTCATGTATATGACCTGTAAACATTATTTGGAACGAGTTTTGGGTTGGGGAATATCAAAATTGGAATTTTTGGGGAAAAGGGGTTTCAAATCCGAATTTTTTTTACTGAACTGAGGAGTGTTCGCTTGAGCGAGCGTGCCCAGTTGATTTTGGACACAGTTCGCTTGAGCGAGCTGTAAGTGAAGCTCCAAGCGAACGTGACTAGTGGTTCTGGACACAGTTCGCTTGAGCGAGCTCCAAGCGAAGGGTGACCAGAAGCTACTGGGACCTGGTCGCTCAAGCGAACCAGACTTCGCTTAAGCGAGCAACACCCTATTCATCAAACTTTTGATTTTTCCCTTCATGCACTTGGGGACCAATCCGAACTTCCTAAAAGGTTTCTTTTGACTTAGTTAATGATAGTTTATACATATAATCCTACTGGAACATCATTTGAATCAAATTGGACTTGGTTTTTATGAATCAGTTTTAATGTTTAGAAAATGTCCAAGAACGCCGATTTTTCCGAAACTTGTTTTTCCCAAGTGAATGATGTAGGCTTAAGTATGTATGATGTTTATGTGGTTACTAAAAATGATATTGGTTTATTTCATTGAGAGTTAAATCATTTTGCGTTGAAAATGAATTCTAGTTGGAAAAGTGACATTATGAGACGAACCTTATGAATTATGAGATTTCTCGGTAGTTGGCCGATGAAACGCACAAATATGTACACCTACACTCATAAGTGATTAGTGTGCATGCTGAGTGGAGGTAATTGAATTGTTTTGCTTTGCTTTGGTTCATTGACCCCAATTGTTTAAGTTGTAAATTATATTATACGAACTTGGTTGAAAATATTCATTGAACTCGTGTACTTTGAAATTCTTTCATGAATGGTTTGCTATGAATAAATAAAGATGTATGAATGATTGATGGGTGTTGAGTATGATGTTTTTCATATTTTGGTGTATTTTCTCCTTACTTGAAATGTGAGAATTATATGAAGTTGTTGAATTACCATAGTGGTGTTGTTGGTGTTTATGTATGTTATGTGCATATATGTTGTTGGTGAATTTTCTTACACGCTTTTGGTGTTGAATTGTTGGTGTAAGCATGTATTGGAATATATTGGTGTGGATTGTTGAAGTTGTATGAAAATATGATTTGTTGTTGTCGAGTCATAGGTTCACACACTTTGATGTCCGATTTCATATCCATGTTGGTGACAAATACTATGTATTCAATTATTCGGGGTGATTATGATGTTCAGTTGGCATCAGGGGCGACAGCCTCGGAGGTGATTTGGTACCACACATGTCTAGGGTCGGTCTAGGCACATTGCATGTTAAGGACGAGTCGTAGTTGTTTATGTGCTCGATGTGAATTACTTGTTGGTGCATTTATGTGCTTGGTGATTTAGTTGCAATTGGTGAATCTTATACTTGTGCAAATATTGTTGATGATAATGCTCATTTATGATCGATGAATTATTAATGCATATTCAATCATGTTTATATTTTCTGATTATGATTGATGTGAAGCTAACCCCCAATGGTCTGTGGTGGACCGCCTATCTATTTATATGAATGGGTAGACGGCGTGCAGGATTAGTTGATTTGCATTGCTTGGTGAGTTGCTTGAGGATAGTGGGAGCTTCCTCCGTTTATTTTGCTTTGTCGTGTCTTAGAGAGGCTCTGATCTAGGATGGCATTTATTTTATGTTTTGGATTATTATCTGTTGTTGAGATTTGATTATGATCTAGTTGTATTTCCTTAGTTGATGACATGGCTATATTATTGAAGTGTATGGTGATATTCCGCTGTGATGTTTTATGTTGAGATATTCTATGCATGTCTATTGTGGATTATTCGAAGACAGTCTATTTCTTAATTATTTATTATAATTGCATGATTTATCGCTTTAATAGAAATAGGGCGTTACAGTATCTACCTTTTACCTTATGACAAGTGACAAGTTCCAACCAACGAGCAGCTTGCATCCATCCTTTTATTATATGCCAAGTGACAAGTTTTCAACCGACGAACAGTTGGCATCCACCATTTGCCTCTATCATATGAAAAGTAGTAGGTTCTAACAAATGAACGGCTTACAATTACTTTTTATCTTCTAACAGGTGTCATCCCTGGTATGTCTAGTCGAGAGACGTAACTAAGAAGTTTTGTCTTCATCAAGCTATCGTTCCAAACCAATGTGATAGTAGACAATCATTTTCCCCAGTGAAACTACACTATCCCCTAGCAGAGTCGGATCCCTTTCTTCAACGAACTTGGGTTATCATTTTGTTGTTTCTTTCCTAGTCAAATCACCTTTGTCGTCTTGCATTCATACTTACATCACGAGCAATCTTGGTATCTTAGGGTCAAAAATGGTGTACTCTGTATTTAAGTCTCTTCGGTCCGTTGAATCAAATATTTCATCTTCAAGTCTCCGCACGAAGAAACTTAAATAGGGGCATCTGTCATACCCCAATTTTTGACCTAAGATCCCATTTCATTTCTCTTTTGGCCCGGAATATTTTTTGCCTTTTTTAGAAAAAATTTGGCAGAGATATTTTAAAATACCTCATTTTTGGTTCATTTTTGTCCACCTTTTTAAGTCATTTTATTTTAGTCCTTTCTATTTTTTATTTTTTTATTATTATTTTTTTTATTTTCTTTTTTTATCTTGTCTTTTATTTTTTATTTTAAACTAATTAAAAAAAAAAGGGAAAACACAAAATGAAATTTTGTTAAAGAATGATCTGGAGCGTATACCAAAACGTTTTGGTCATACTACAAATAAAATTAAATGACATCATCAAAGTGACACCAAGATGACATCACATGCCAACTTTCTTCCATTTGCTTCAAACTTGATCTCCAAGCTACAATTTTGGCTTGAGCTCCAAGTGTCCCAACTTCTATAAATAAAATGAGTTTTGGAGAGAAAAGGGAGAGGAAAAAATGAAGAATCTTTTAGATAGAGAAAAAAATTAGCAACACACTACTACAAAGTTTTTTAGTCTTAGCATGTTTCTTTTCTTCATCATCAACAACACAACCACCACTTAAACCACCACAAAAACCACCATTAAAACCACAAAAAAATCATCACCTAAACCACCATTAAAACCACAAAAATGACCATTAAAACCACACAAAAAAACCCCCCACATAAACCACCACATAAAACCACAAAAAAATCACACAATCATCACTACAAATCAACAAAAAACCACCATAAATCAACACAAAAAAAACACCATCACTACAAACAACAAAACAACCCTCATCTTTTTTTTGTCTTTCTCTTATTCTTCCCATAAAAGGTATATCATCTTCCCTTTTCCTCTTTCTTCTTTCTTCTCCTTTTCTCTTCCTCCTTTCCTGTTTCCCCTTTCTCTCTCTCTTTTTCATTTATTTTACACTAAATACACACAACTTAATCCAAAGTGCTCTGGTCCTAAACTAACTTTTAATATTATATTGTTGTTTAATTTAATTATTCTTTTGAACAATCTGGTCCTTATTAATTAAATTAATCCAGAGTGATCTAGTCCTAACCAAATCTTAATATTATCTTGCAATTAAGTTAAATCACTCTCCAGAATAATCTAGTCGTAATTAATAATCAAATTAATCCAGAGTTCTCTGGTCCAAAATTTATCAGTGATATTGTTCTACTTTTTTTATCTTTATATTTCTCCAGAATATTCTAGTCCGTGTTAAAATAATGTCATAATTCAACTTAACATCATTTTTCTCATTCTGCTTATATAATCATATACTTTGGTGTATTAAAGTACAATTACAACGTTCTAACGTTTAAGTATAGTAATATCAATTACTTTGATTGCATAAGTAAATAACTCGCTATAAATCCATTAGTCAAAGCATTTGTGAACTGAGTTAACAGTTGAAAGCAATGAGTTAACATAATAACTGGTGTATATCTATTATTGATGTATTTCCTTGATCATATTATTGTGGGAATGTATTTATGTGCACTTCACAAACATTTAATGAAACGTGTGTCAAGCATTATAGTTATTTGACTGCATTCTCTCTTTTTTTTTGGTGATAACTGCTGCATTCTCTCTGAGCAAACAATGGCTACATGTCTCAGATTTAAATGGTTTTTGGCTATTGTTTAATAGTGATTCTATAAATTAACTAAAACTTAAAATTAACTTCATAATTTTTGTGTTTCTTCCTTTGTTTGAATTGATTGAAATTGAAAAGTAATTATTGTTATTGATTTTCTTTGAATGGATTAGGGATTCCGGAGGAAGAGCACAAGATGTTTTTGGTTGGATTGCAGAAAGTTTGAAAAGGTGATTGGAGAGGAATCTCAAGGAACTATGTGAAAACATGAACGCCTATGCAGGTTGCAAGTCATGCTCAGAAGTACTTTCTCCACCGAAGTAATCTCAATCGCCGTCGCCATAGGTCCAGTCTCTTTGATATCACCACCGACACGGTAATTTTTCTGGATATCTCTTTATAGAAACAGTAAAACACTTTTTTCCTAAATTTGTGTTCAATTAGTTACTAATCAATGGAGTAGTATTATGGTATTGCAAAAAGGGGATTTAATTTTCTCTGTATTTGTCAAGTTAAGGCCTTACCGGCATTGTTCAGTGGCAGGGCATCATGTTCACAAGTTGTCTCAGCGTTACTATGGCCTTTTCAAAATAATCAATGCAATTGGTGAGGTTGTGTTTGAGTTACAACTGCCCCCTACCAGCGAGACTCATCCCGTGTTCCATGTTTCAAAACTCAAGCATTATTCAGGAGATTCTACTCCGCCACTAGAACTGCCTCTGGATGATACGAATAACCAACCCATTATTCAACCTGTTGCTATTCTAAACTGGGAGCGTGGGGAAGACACATCTCAGACCAAAGTCTTGGTTCAATGGAGCGGTACCTTTCCAGAATGTGCGACTTGGAAATTATTCGAAGAGCTGAAGCTATGTTACCCTCATCTGAACCTTGAGGACAAGGTCCTTCTCGATGGGGGGAGGGATGTAATGGACCATGATGAAGAGGAGGGAGCTGATGAGTATGAGCCCAATTGGAACAAAGGGCCTTGCCTAAGAGCTAAGAGGAACCCGGTTAGGCCTAAGTGGATGAATGACTATGTCAAACCATAAAGGAATTAGGGTAGCAGCTTGCCTAGTCCATAAGAGTAATTTAGAATATGCTTTATGATTTTTTGTCCTTGTATGGACAGTTGTAGGATAAGGTCGTTGGAGGCAGTACAGTCCACAATTTTCACAGTATTGTGCTATATGTAATGAAGGGACATTGAAATAAAGGCAGTCATAAAAATTCAGAAAACACTAGAGTCTTCTCCACTCGCGGAGTAAAATTTCATTTATGCTCTTTTTTAATTTATGCTTTCCATTTGCATCCTTACATTTGGTGCTTTCATTGCTATGGCCTCAATCACCCCACCAGAATCCTTGAAACACTCAATCAACTTCTCGTTAACAAACGAAATTTCCAAGCAGACATGACAAATCTCACTACAGAGATGAACCAAATGCGAACACGTTTGGGTCCTCCTAGATTCAACAACGTTGCAGCAGACACACGGCAACCACACAATTTTTCCACCACTGCCATAAAACTCGACATACCCAAGTTCAATGGTACTGAAGCACTCAGCTGGATCTTTAAGATCAAACAATTTTTTTAACTTCATCACACTACAGAAGAACAACGTCTTAGTATTGCTTCCTTCTACATGGAAGGTGAAGCTCTCACCTGGTTCCAATGGATGCACTCAAATGGTTTACTTCACTCTTGAACTGCTTTCCTTCATGCTTTGGAGCTGCATTTCGCCCCCTCCTAGTATGAAGACCCAAAAGGTGAGCTTTCTAAACTGTGCCAAACTTCCATTGTTAAGGATTATCAGACCACCTTTGAATCCCTCGCTAACCACATCACTGGCCTATCCCCCCCCCCCCCCCCAATTCTCCCTAAGTTGTTTTATCTCTAGACTTAAACTGGAAATTCGGAAATTCGCCGAGAGGTTCAAGCTTTTCAACCTGCATCCTTATCACATGCAATCGACCTTGCCAAACTTCAAGAATCCAAACTTAATGACAAACCATATCAACCCTACAACCGTCGTACCGAACAACCCTTCTCCTCTGGTTCTTCTTCCAGATCCACAAAACATATCTCTTTAACCACCAAACCAACTACTCCCCAAACCAACACACAAACACCACCCAAAAAAACACCACAAATCAAACACCTTTCTCCAGCTGAACTACAAGCCCGTCGAGAAAAAGGGTTGTGTTACAATTGTGATGACCAATTTCAACCGGGTCATCGTTGTAAACGCCAGTTTTACCTCCTCATTGTGGAACCCGAAACACCAGACCCACAAACTGAAGCTTTGATCGAACTCATGCTTCCACCTGAACCTACACTAGATCCACAACCCGAACCCGAACCATCTGTTGAGCCCAAGCCACAAATCAGCTTGCATGCCTTAATGGGCCATAAAATTCCTCAAACACTTCGGGTTCAAGGCCGTATCAACAATCACCCACTCATGGTCTTAGTGGACAGTGGAAGTACTCATAATTTCATCCAGGATCGAATTGCTAGACAATTGGGTTTTCCTTTAAGCCCAACACAAGAGTTTCAAGTCCTTGTGGGTAATGGTGAAGAGTTTCAATGCACTTCTATGTGTAAACAAATCCCACTACAATTAGACACTCATGTTTTCTTTCTGGATTTATTTCTCTTACCCTTGAGTGGTGCTGAAACTGTTCTAGGTGTTCAGTGGTTGAAAACCCTCGGCCCCGTTTTGACAAACTATGATAATCTCACCATGTCTTTTTTCCATAGCAATCATATTATCCAACTCTCTGGTCAGCCCAAACCAATACCAGTTGAAGCTTCTTTTACACCAATTCAAAAGATTGGTAGCCACCGACTCTCTAGATACCGTCTTAGCCTGACAAATCTACCCCTCACCACCGGAATCTTCAACCAACCAGATAACACAACCTCCAGAAATTCAATCCCTAATCCACAAATATAACCACCTTTTTGCCGAACCTTCAAACCTTCCACCAAAACGACCAATAGACCATTGTATCCTTGTTATAATGGGCAGTAATCCGGTGAATGTCCGACCATATCGTTACCCTCATTTTCAGAAACAGGAAATTGAAAATCAAATTCAAACAATGTTGAGTCAAGGAATCATTCGCTCCAGCACAAGTGAATTTTCTTCTCCAGTTTTATTTGTACACAAGAAGGATGGCACGTGGAGATTTTGCGTTGTTTATAAGGCTTTGAATTCAATCACTATAAAAGACCGGTTTCCCATACCAGCAATTGATGAACTTTTAGATGAGCTTTATGGCACACGTTGATTCTCCAAACTGGATCTCCGCGCAGGATACCATCAAATTCGAATGAAAGAGTATGATATACACAAAACGAAATTTCACACCCATCAAGGCCACTATGAGTTCTTAGTCATGCCATTTGGACTAAGTAACACACCATCCACATTTCAAACTACAATGAACACGCTGTTTCAAACATACCTTCGACAATTTGTCATTGTATTCATTGATGACATCTTAGTCTACAACCGTACCTTACCAGACCATCTTCATCATTTGGAATTAGTTTTTGAAAGCTTGCTACAACAACAATTTCTGCTCAAGATGTCAAAGTGTAGTTTTGCTCAAAATTCCATTTCTTATCTGGGCCTTATTGTGTCATGTCAAGGAGTGGGTCCAGATCCTGAAAAAATTAAGGCCATGGTGGATTGGCCAACACCGACAACTGTCAAGCAGCTTCGAGGCTTCCTAGGTCTCACTGGTTTCTATAGAAAATTTGTTCAACACTATGCAAGCATTGCAGCGCCTCGGACAGAATTATTGCGTAAGGATGCCTTCAATTGGACACCCCAAGCTCAGATTGCTTTTGAAAATTTGAAGAAGGCCATGACTGAGGCTCCAGTGTTGGGTCTGCCCAATTTTGAAGAAACATTTGTGGTAGAAACAGATGCATCAGGCCAAGGCATGGGCATTGTTTTGTCTCAAGGGGGTCACCCTATCTGTTGCTACAGCAGGAAGTTTTGTCCCAAGTTTCTTACGGCTTCTACTTATGTTAGAGAATTATGTGCCATAACATCAGCCGTCAAGAAATGGCGTACCTATCTTCTAGGACGCAAATTTTTGATCTACACCAATCAAAACAAATGTTTATGACACAACTTATTCACACTCTAGAGCAACAATTCTACCTTGCCAAGTTACTAGGCTACTGCTACGAAATAGCCTACAAACCAGGAGCTCAGAACCGTGTTGCAGACACCCTGTCTCGTATACACACCCCTGCATCTCAATGTTTGCTAGTCACTGTGTAACAGCCCGATTTTTCGTTATTTTATTTTTATATGTGTTTGTGTATGATTATTTATCTTAGGTGTAATTTCTTGGGGTTTTCGTGTTAGAAGGGTATTTTGGTCTTTTGGTGAGCAAGGGTAATTTAGTAATTTTGGTTGAGGGTTATTTTTAGCGTTTTGAGTGAGAACCATTTATTTTATTAAGATTGTTAGCGAGTTGTGGTACTTAATTAAGAGCTGGTGTTTACTCATTATTTTTACCGTTAGTGAAATATAAACTAGTGGATTGGATTAATTAGAGTTTGAACCCATAAAACATTTTGAAAGTTAGGCCCATTAATAGTGTGACTATATAACCCATGTCTTAAGAGAAAACTAGGGTTAGAGCAATTCATTTCATAATATTAGAAAGAGGTAGAGAGAAAAGCTAGAGAAAGAGGAGAAAATGGTTAGAAGAGAAAAAGGATTGAAGGGCAAAAGGAATTGAAGATTTTAGGAGCTAAAGTGAGGCCAAGGCTAGGATTCTTGGAGATTGAGGTAAGGGGGATAGTATTCAACCATAATCCTTTTAATTTCCATCTCTTTTCTACCTATGTTCAAAAGTGCTTATTTGATAAGTGATTATTTGGTTAAGTGATTATTTGAGTTTTAATTGTAGAAATTCGTGCTTAGGTTTTGATGATATGTTCATGTATGTGAATTGAATGATAATTCTGTTGTTAATGTTAAATTTGCATGCCTAAATGTATATATATGGGTATATTTTGTTTTTGTGTGAAATTGATGAAGAATGAAGTTGTAGTTGTTGAATTGTGAATGATTTCATGATTATTTGTTGTTGTTGTTGTTGTTTTGGGATGTGTTGTTGATGAATTAATGCTTTGGGTATCCTTATTGATGGATTGGTGATGAGAATTGTTGTTGTTGTTGAAAGTTTGGTGAAACTTTGTGAGATTGTTGAATTATGATGAATCGATGTGTTAATTTTCAAGTTTTGTGAATCTTTGAGTGTCTTTTCATATATGACCTGTAAACATCTTTGGGAAGAGTTTTCGGCATTTGAAAGATCAAAATTTGGGATTTTGGGTGAAAAGGGTTTGAAACCCGAAACTTTTTGACATAACTGATGAGCGTTCGCTTGAGCGAGCGCTAAGCGAACAAGCCCAATAGGTTCTGGACACAGGTCGCTTGAGCGAGCCCCAAGCGAGCTTCAAGTGAGTGAGTCTATAAGCTATTGAAAGTTGGTCGCTTAAGCGAGCAACCCTTCGCTTAAGCGAGCAGCACCCTGTTCAACAATTATTCGTTTTTTGTTTCGTACACTTGGGGACCAATCCGGGCTTTCTAAAATGTTTCTTTTGACTTGTTTAATCACTGTTTATACATCTAATCCTATTGGAACATCATTTGAAATCAAATTGGACATGATTTTATGAAATGAACTTAACTTTTGGAAAATGTCCAAGAACGCCGATTTTTCCGAAACTTGTTTTTCTCAAGTGAATGATGTAGGGTTAAGTATGTATGTTGTTTATGTGATTACTAAAAATGGTCTAGATTTATTTCATTGAGAGTTAAATTGTTTTGCTTTGAAAATGGATTCTATTTGGAAAAGTGGCATTATGAGACGAACTTTGTGATTTGTGAGATTTCATAGTAATTGGTCGGTGAAACGCTCATGTACGTACACCTACATTCATATGTGATTAGTGTGCATGCATAGTTGAGGCAATTGAGTTGTTTTTCTTAGTTTTGGTTCAATAGCCTTAATTGTTTAAAGTTGTGAAATATATTATACGAACTTGGTTGAAAATATTCATTGGACCCGATTACCTTGAAAATCCTTTATGAATAGTTTGTTATGAATAAATAAATATGTATGAATGATTGATGGGTGTTGAAGATGATGTTTATCATAATGTGGTGTATTTTCTCCTTTACTTGAATTGTGAAAATTATATGAAGTTGTTGAACTACTATGGTGATGTTGTTGGCATTTATATATGTTATGTGCATATATGTTGTTGGTGAATTTTCTTACATGCTATTGGTGTTGAATTTTTAGTGAAAGCATGTACTCTTATAGCCGTTGAAATTGTGGTGAATATATGCATAGTTGATTGAGTCATATGTTCATGCATCACATGTTGAGTCAGATGTTTACATCCATATTGTCGTTAACCGAATACTTGTATCCGAATAGCCGTTGACAATGATGTTTAGTTGGCATCAGGGGTGACGACCTCGAAGGTGATTTCGTACCACACGTGTCTAGAGTTGGTCTAGGCACATTGCATGTTTAGGATGAGTCATAATTGTTTATGTGCTCGATGTGAATTACGTGTTGGTGTTGTTGTGTGCTTGGTGATTAGTTGCAATTGATGAATTTATACTTGTGCAAATATGGTTGATGATAATTTATGACGATGCTCATTTATGAACGATGAAATATTATGTTTATTTGATCCTGTTTATCTTTTCGATTATGATTGATGTGAAGCTAACCCCCAGTGGTCTGTGGTGGACCGCCTACCTATTTGTATGAATGGGTAGACGGCGTGCAGGATTAGTTGATTTGCATTGTTTGGTGAGTTGCTTGAGGATAGCGGGAGCTTCCTCCGTTTATTTCGCTTTCGTGTCTTAGATAGGCTCTGATCTAGGACAGCGTATCCTTTTATGTTGCTTGGATTATCTTTATGTTGTTGAGATTTTCCCTCATGTTGGGATTTGATTATTATATTGGATGTATTTATGAGATAATGACATGGCTACTTGAGGTGTATTATATATATTTCTGCTGTGATGTTTTTATTCCTGTTGAAATATTATGCATGTCTTTTGTGGATCATTCGAAGACGTGACGTCTATTTCTTAATTATTTATTATAATTGCATGATTTATCGCTTTAATAGAAATAGGGTGTTACACACTGTACCTCACTGGGACTTCTTAACTCAACTTTGTGACTCATTCAAACAGGATGAGGAATTGCAAGCTTTAATTCAAGGAATCTCTCATGACCCTGCAGTTTATCCCCACTTTGAAATCATCAATGACTTTGTTTTCTTTAAGGGTAAACTATACATCCCTTCTACTTCTCCTTTTAAGCAAACATTATTGGAGGAATTCCATGCTTCTCAAATTAGGGGACATAGTGGCATAAACAAGACATGGGGGCGCCTCAAAGAAAATGTGTATTGGCAGGGAATGAAAGCAAATCTTATAGCCTTTGTCAATAATTGTCAAACCTACCAAATTACGAAGCACTCTACACATGCTCCTTATGGCCTGCTTTAGCCGTTACCAATTCCACAAGGTGTGTGGGAAGATGTATCCTTGGACTTCATAACAGGGCTGCCTTCTTTCCAAAACAACACGTTCATTTTTGTGGTTGTAGATTGCTTCTCCAAAGTTGCTCACTTTGGCACCCTTCCAACTCATTTTAATGTTGTCAAAGTTGCTGATCTGTTTGCTAGGATGGTGTGCAAATTACACGGTATGCCCAAGATTATTGTTTCGGATAGAGATCCTATCTTCATTAGCAAATTCTAGCGTGAATTGTTTCACTTAAACGGTACCAAACTCAGGATGTCCACTGCTTATCATCCTCAAAGCGATGGCCAAACCGAGATCGTCAACAAGGCCTTACAACAATACCTTCGCTGCTTCGTTCATACCAAACCAAAAGACTGGGGTGATTACATTCATTGGGCAGAGTGGCACTATAACTCTTCTATCCACACTGCCACTGGCATCACTCCCTTTCAGGTTGTATATGGAAAACCACCTCCTTCTTTGCCCATGTATATTGCTGGAACGATCCACATAGAGGCGGTAGATTCAGAGCTCACCAACCGTACCGTCATTTTAGAGAAATTGAAGAAAAAGCTCGACAAAGCTCAGCAAACCATGAAGTTGTATGCTGACAAGCGACGTATTCCACACACATTTAAGAAAGGTGACTCTTTATTTGTGAACTTAAGGCCTTACCGGAAGAGTTCAGTGGCAGGGCATCGTGTTCACAAGTTGTCTCAGCGTTACTATGGCCCTTTCAAAATAATCAAAGCAATTGGTGAGGTTGCGTTTGAGTTAGAACTGCCCCCTACCAGCAAGATTCATCCCGTGTTCCATGTTTCAAAACTCAAGCATTGTTCAGGAGATTCTACTCTGCCACTAGAACTGCCTCTGGATGATAAGAATAACCAACCCATTATTCAACTTGTTTCTATTCTGAACTGGGAGTGTGGGGAAGCACATCTCAGACCAAAGTCTTGGTTCAATGGAGCGGTACCTTTCCAGAAGATGCGACTTGGGAATTATTCGAAGCGTTGAAGCTATGTCACCCTCATCTGAACCTTGAGGACAAGGTCCTTCTCGATGGGGTGAGGGATGTAATGGACCATGATGAAGAGGAGGGAGCTGATGAGTATGAGCCCAATTGGAACAAAGGGCCTCGCCTAAGAGCTAAGAGGAACCCGGTTAGGCCCAAGTGAATGAATGACTATGTCAAACCATAAAGGAATTAGGGTACCAGCTTGCCTAGTCAATAAGAGTAATTTAGAATATGCTTTATGCTTTTTTGTTCTTGTATGGACAATTGTAGGATAAGGCCATTGGAGGCAGTACAATCCACAGTTGTCACAGTATTGTGCTATATGTAATGAAGGGACACTAAAATAAAGGCAATCATAAATATTTAGAAAACACTAGCGTCTTCTCCACTCACGGAGTAAAATTTCATTTCTTCTCTTTTTTAATTTCTGCTTTCCATTTGCATCCTTACATATAACCTCACGTAACATTTATCTCCCTCAGACTATTCCCTTAATTTTTGTTTAACATCAAGAATATCAATAACCTTTCTTCTGTGGGTGTGTACTCTTCGTGGGACTTGAAGGTTGGGATAGGAAGAATAACATGCAAGGTAAGGGCTTTTTCCCCATACGTTTTTACTAAGTGTTAGGACTGTGTTATTAAATATTGGTAGCAATTCTTGTCTTTTGAAAAAAAAATGTATTTTCATTATAAAATTTAATCCCTTCTAAAAGTGATTATTCTTAATTATGTTTTATATGAAAGTTGTGTAGGATAATGTGGTGTGAATTGATATATTTTGTATTATTATGCTTTATATGTTTTTTTTGGTCTTGGAAAAGAAGTGCTACTTTTTGATGAGTTAAAGAAAAGAGAAAGATGAAAATGTGAGTTTGTGAAATGATTGACTTTTGGTTGTGTGTTTGATGATGCGTTAATATTTGACTGTAATTGCCTTAGTGGCGGGTTAATATTATATATCTGTGTGGTGCCTTAGTGGCGGGTTATAATTATACTATGTGTGGTGCCTTAGTGGCGGGTTTTAGTCTTCATCTTCATGATCATGCATTAATGCACCTGTGTGGATGCCTTAGTGGCGGGAATACAATTATATTCTGTGAGGATGCCTGTGTGGCGGGAATTATATCTGGATCATATAGTTATAAGAGCATGTATCTTGCGCATAATTGCATTGAGTCAGTTGTATATTTGTGATTTTATAATTGATTAAAATATTATAATGCAAATGAAATGTGTGTGAACTTTACTTAAAGAATATGACTTGAATGTATTTTTCTTAATTCTTTTTGATTGATAAGTTTTAATATTATCTATTTTATGACATTGTTCCTGGTGCTTTGAGTATGAACCAATTTGGATATGGAAATTGACCCTTACATTAATATAATGTTGTAGGTACCAAAGATGATATATGAAGTTTGGTGTGTGATGAAAGCGTACGCGGGGACAAAAATTGGGTTTTTATTGAATTGTAATTTTAGAAGTAATTTTGAAGGATATTAGTTTAAAAAATTTAATTAAATTATGTTAAGAATTTTGTATAGGTTTTGCTAAGACTTTATTATTGATGAAATAAATAAATAGTAGTGTTTTCGGAAAAAGAAAATGATTTAGGCGTAATGTCTTGGACCAAAATTCCGGGGCGTTACAGTAGTGTTTAAAGAAATTTTTTGAAATGTGTAGACACAAGAAACATAAATTATTACTGTATTTAAAATATAACAGTTGAATATTAAGTTGGGATTGTACGATATAATCTTGCTTTTGTCTACTACATTTACAATGTATATAACCCGTGCGGCAACATGGGTGAAAATTCTAGTGATATATGAAGAGGATAAAGATTTTAGGATGATATTTTTTTTTTATAATTTTAATTATACTCTTTGATGGAACAATGTGTAAAGATTGACCGAAAGAACAACAGAAAACTGTGTACAATTGAAGAAAATAGATTTAGGGTTTCTAGAGTTTCTAGTTTGAGAGAGAGAGAGAGAGAGGGAGAGAGAGAGTGAGAGAGAGAGAGAGGGAGAGAGAGAGAGGGGGAGAGAGAGAGAGAGAGGGAGAGAGAGAAGAAATAATCTTGTGAATTTTATTGATGGATTACACTAACTATTTACAAGTGCTATGAAGTATTTATACATCAAGTGATGTAACAAACGTGAAACAAACTCATAACAAACTCATAGCTTCATGTGAAGTAACTTGGGTTAGTTACTTCACATGCAAGTTTCTAAACAAACTACTGAACAAAGATAAGACTAATTCTAACTAAAGTTAATTACTAGTCGAGTACACCTCCTTAATTCATTTAGTTAGAAGCTTCAACCATTCCCAACTTCATCTTCAAGTAATCAAAGTTGCTTGACTTCAATGGTTTTGTGAGCAAGTCTGCTATCTGCTCATCTGTTTTGCAGTACTTTATCTCCAGCTTCCCATTGTTCACCTGATCTCTTAGGAAATGAAATTTGGTTTCAATATGCTTACTCCTACCATGTGCCACTGGATGCTTTGCCAAGTCTATAGCTGACTTGCTATCAATTCTTAGCTTCATCTTCTCATCCTTCACTAGTTGCAATTCCAATAGTAGCATGTTAATCCATTGAGCTTGACATGTTGTCATGGAAGCTGCAATGTACTCAGCCTCACAAGAAGATAATGCAACCACTGATTCCTTCTTACAACTCCATGAAAAAGCTACATTTCCAATCATGAACGCATAAGCTGCAGTGCTTTTTCTGTCATCCTTATCACTACTCCAATCAGAGTCTGAGCAACCTACTAGTTCACCACTTTGACTCTTAGAGTACTGAATACCATAGCTGTTTGTACCCTTCACATGTCTTAGAATCCTCTTAGTTACAACTAAGTGTGAGGTGGTAGGTTTCACCATGTATCTGCTGATTAAACCTACACCATATACAATGTCAGGTCTTGTATGGCAAAAATACCTCAATGAGCCCACCATTTGTTAAATAAGGTTGGATTCACTTCTTTCTCATCATTTTCCAAAGAAAATATGTGAGATTGCCTAGATTAGACATCTCAAACTTCTTCATCATGTTCTTCTTAAAATCCTTCATTTCTGCTTCATTGCTTCTAGTAACTATCATGTCATCCACATATAAGCATACAATAAGCTTATTAGTCTGTAGTAAATTCCATGCTCATTTACACACTTCATAAAACCTTGTTGAACAAGAAAACTGTCTATCTTCTTATTCCAAGCTCTTAGGGCTTGCTTTAATCCATACAGGTTTTTATCAAGTTTATACACATACTCTTGCTTCCCCTTTCTCTCAAATCCTGGTGGTTGATTCACATTTACCTATTCTTTTAACTCACCATTGAGAAATGTAGATTTTACATCTAACTGGTACATAGACCAATTATTTTTTAATGCTATAGCAACAATCAATCTGATTGTTTCCATCCTTGCTACTAGAGCATACACTTCATAATAATATTGACCATACTTATATAGGAAACCTCTTGCAACTAGCCTAGCCTTGTACTTTGTAACTTGACCATTTGGCTTCAGTTTTGTTTAGAAAACCCACTTAACATAAATACTCTTCTTATCAGTGTGTAATTGAACTAGTCTCCAAGTTTCATTCTTCTCTATAGAGTCTAGTTCTTCAAACATTGCTTTCTTCCAGTGCTTTTGATTAAGAGCATGCTCAAAAGACACTAATTCAACTTCAGCAAGCATTGCTAGTTGCACAAATTCACCTTCATTTGTGACTGCTTGATCAGGAAACCTCTCATAATCTCTCAACCTTGTTGGTGGTTGAGTATTCCTTGTTGGCCTATTAGCAATTTCTGCACCTCCTTCATCTATATTCTCAACAATTTCTTCTCGTGCTTCACTCTCAACTTCTTCTATCTTTGAGTGAGATTGATAGAAGTGACTGTCAAACTCATTAGATGCCTTGTCTTTCCAGTTCCAGCATTTTGATTCATTAAACTTCACATCTTTGTTGAACACTATTTTCATACTATTTGGATCATATAGTTTGTAGGCACCAGTTTATCCAACCATAATCATTACATAAGATTTATCATCTAGTTTTCTTCTCAGTTGATCAGGTACATGTAGGAAACACAATGAGCCAAGAATCTTCAAATGTTGAACACTTGGTTTTACTCCACACCATGCTTCTTCTGGTGTTTTGTCCTGCAGCTTCTTTGTGGGACTTCTATTTATGAGATATGCTGCAGTAGCAACTGCTTCTCCCCACAAGTAATGAGGCATCTGCTTTTCTTCAACATGCTTCTTATCATATTTACCAAGGTTCTATTCTTCCTCTCTGAGATTCCATTGCGTTGAGGTGTGTATGGTATCGTGACTTCATGATTTATGCCATTTCAGGACAAGAAAACATGATTTTAGCTTCAAATTTTAGCGTCGGCCACCGACACCTACGCTAATAAACCCAATTAGAGTTGGTCTGGCACACTCTATTTCATTTTCTTATTTCCCTTTATTTTTTAAAACTTTTAGAGTCGGCCCAGCGGAGACAAAAGGTTAGGGGACCCACGTTTACCTTTTCTGAACATATTTAGAGTCGGTTTGTCTGACTCTATTATTTTTATGGATAAAAATTTAATTTTATAAAATTATTATTACCTCTTTTTTCTCAAATAGGACCCACATACAATTTTTAGATCAGATATAGAGTTGGGTTAGCCGACTCTACTATATTTACCAACAAAGTTATTATATAATTTTTTTATTCAAGTCAACAAAATTTTACCCTAAATTTTTTCCCTCTCTTAACACAGTAAAAAAAACCCCAAAATCTTTTCCCTCTTTTTTTTCACACTTATTTACTAAAAAAATTAAATTAAGTCATTTATAAAAAAATCTCCACCACTCATCAAACCTTATCTACTCCTTTTCAATAGAATTCCCCTTCTTCCCTATCTATAATCACTTTTCACCCTTTTTTCAATATGACCGATTAAATTGCTTTTCACCTTCATCGCTCATCATAAACTCAAATCCTTCACCATGCTCTTCCAAAAACCTTCACGGATCTTTCCCCTTCCAGATTAACACTCAGCTTCAACACTTCATGCTTCTTTTCCGTCAATCAGCTTTATCTATCAACTTCTTCTTCAACCCTGAGCTGATTCATTCATCATACGTTCAGCTTATTTGAAAATCTCATTCAAATTCGTTCAACAAAGGTAACCCATCCCCAAATTAAGATTTTTCTAATAATTTATTAATTTTATACAATGTAAGTAATTACCTAAAATGATTTTTTTTGTTGCTGTTGTTTTCTTTTTTCCTTTTTGTGTTGTACAGTTGTTTTTACCTCTTTTTCGTTCATCATACCTATTTTTTTACCTTTTTAATTTTGTGTTGCTTTTTTTTTTTTTTTACCTAAAATTCTGGTTTCATGTGAATGATTTTACCCTATAAGAATGGTCGATATCACCAAGGATATTGTTAGAACTATTGCATGTCGTATATGTTTTAGGAATCTAATGTAGTTAATCTACTGCTACTTTCATGCTAGATTCAAACTTTCACATTCCTTGGTTTTATGGCTTGATGGCTATGTATACAAAAGGACACAAATATCTTACTCGTTCTTATGATATATTATGACTATATATTAAATCATCATGTATCAAAGTAACAAAATACTTTTAAGTTTGGCTGAAAATAGCCATAGTTCATTTTGAAGTTAATTACATTAGTTTACTATTCTTAATGAAATGGATTTAAAAAAAATCAAAATGTATTTTAAAGGTAAAATTCAAGAGACTTGTTTCTTTAGTTGGAAGCAACTACTTGATTGTTTTGCTATTACGAAAGAATTAAAATTTACAAGTAAATGCTACGCAATAATTATCAATTTTTCTTTTATTTTTTGCCCAAAGGCAACTACTTGAGCAGTTCTTTGATATAGATGTGTTGGCAATGTGATTTTTTCAAGTTCTAAACTTGAGTGAGGCTTTTGATCAAATTTGCAATAGTTGATTGTGATTTTGACATTCTCACTAGCAATCCAAAGTTTACACAATTTAAGTTTTAGTGTAACTTTATTTCTGGAAGTTATGGTAATCTTCATAAGTATCTTACTCCCAACAAGATGGAATATGCAATAGCTTGTTGATCTGGTTTGGTGCCTTTTTATAAGCTACATACTGATCTGGTGTTTTAGATCAGGGACTTCAATTTTAGTTTTGTGTTGCAGCTATAGTGGACTAGTGGTAGGTGGGGTGTACTTGTGTGCTACCTGGTGTAGTTGTTTCCTTGCCTTATGAATGGGTAGAGAGTTGGGGTTGTGGGTTTTGTGTACAAGTCTTTTCCTTTCCCGGCTTTGTATTGTTGCTTTGCTTTACTCACTGACCATTTCTTGTGTTGGTGTAGTTTTAATAAATTTTCCACTAAAAAAAAGGCAAATGTTTATAGTCTAGTCAATTGATGCATGTCACTCTAGGTAGGTAGTATTTTATTCGGATTGATTTTCTTTTCATAGTCTGTTTTTTCTCTATAGCAATTTTACAATTGTTACAGCACTTTTATACAATTTTATATAATTTTATAATAAACGCACCCAATTTTTGCTTCATGTCTTTTTGCTTGTTGTTTCAGATCTTGCTTTGCAGCACTCTTCAACTTTCGTCTTGTCCTCCGTCAATCTCTTCAACTCAAGTAATCTTCATTCATTCTCATAATATCCTTATAATCCAATGAAACATATATTCTGCATTTAAAAAAGAAAACAGATTAGAAAATGCACTCTGCTCATGTTTGTTCTAAATTTAATATTGGCAGGTTTGCTAAATCCCCAATTTTAGTTTGATTTCTATTTGTTCTAAACTTAATATTGGTTTGTATGCGTATGATTCAGGATTTAGTAGGATTTAAAATTTCACAATTTTTTAAAAAAGAAAACATATTAGAAAATGTAATCTGCTCATGTTTGTTCTATATTTAATATTGGCTGGTTTGCTAAATCCCCAATTTTTTAGAAAATGCAATATGCTCAATATGATCAAACTTTATAATTAGTCCTCTTCTCATATTTTTCCTAAAAATGATAAAATAGTTATGATTTTGGAACCTAGAATAACAGATATTCTCATCTTTTGACTGAACATGACATAATAGTTTAGAAGTGAGCTTCTGCTGGCTTAGTGACTAAAAAAAAACCACAAAGACAATCACTTTTTTTAGTGATTTGTACTTTTTTCTAACTTATTTTGTGGCTGACAAGTTAATTGTTTGCCGTATAGAAAATGGATTGTTCTTGGATGTACAATAGGGTAAATGCTAATAGCCACGGATTGAAAAAAAAGTATGTCCGTGGTGTTCAAAAATTGTGAAGAGGTCTTTGAAACAACCGATTTGTATATCTGAGGGAGGGATAAGGTGTCCGTGTACAAAATGCAAGTGTACCAATATATCTACACCAGTGAATGTTAGACTTCACTTGTACCAAAATGGATTTCAACCAGAATATTGGATTTGGACTGAACACGGAGAAGTGAAACCCAGTGTTGATGAGAGTGGTGGTTTGGGTAGTAACGACCATGTGCATCATGAAGACCAATTTGATGCGATGGATCAGATGTTGTATGATGTTTTTAGGCTTTATGAAGATGTCCCCCATGTGAATGCTAACATAGGAAATGAGATATTGGCCGAGGGTGAGTTACCTAATACAAATGCTAAACAGTTTTATGACAAGTTGATAACCTTCAACAAGCCCATCTACGAGGGGGCTACCGAGTCTAAGTTATCCATATCTGTCAAACTTCTGTCAATTATGGCTAACTGGCATGTTCCACAAAAAGCTATAGATTTTTTTGCACAAATGCTTAAAAATGTATGCCCAGTTAAAAAATGCTTTCCAAAGAATTGTTACGAAGCAACACAGTTGGTGTCTAAGTTAGGACTGAAGGTTGAGAAGATCGATTGCTGTAAGAAAGGTTGTATGTTATATTACAAGGATGATAGTAAGTTATCTGATTGCAAATTTTGTTCTGCTCCTAGGTTCTTTCCTCGTAGGATTGGTATGGGAAAGTACAAAGATGTCCCAACGAAGAGAATGTTTTATTTCCCTATCATTCCTAGATTACAAAGATTGTATGCATCAATCGGGTCTGCATCTAAAATGAGATGGCATAAGGAAAATAAAAACAATTCAAACCACCTTCGCCATCCGTCTGATCGAAAAGCATGGAAACACTTTGATGAAGTATATCCTCAATTTTCTAAGGAACCAAGAAATGTAAGGTTAGGTTTGTGTTCAGATGGATTTACTCCTTACATTCAAGCGTCTACTAGTCCGTATTCATATTGGCCGATAGTAGTTACCCCTTACAATCTTCCCCCTGAAATGTGCATGACAAAACCATACTTTTTTTTGGCTTGTCTCGTACCTGGACCTAACAACCCCAAAGAAAAGTTGGACGTCTACTTGCAACCATTGATTGATGATTTACAACAATTGTGGTCCAACGAAATTTTGACCTATGACATATCCACGAAACAAAACTTCATAATGAAAGTGTGCTTAATGTGGACAATTAATGATTTTCCGGCCTATGGTATGTTATCTGGATGGGGAACACAAGGTCGGTTGGCATGCCCTCATTGCATGGGAGACACAAAAGCTTTCTACTTGAAAAATGGCGGTAAGAATACTTGGTTTGGTTGTAATTGTCGTTTCTTGGCAGCTGATCACCCTTTCAGAAAAAGTAAAAGAAGTTTTACAAAAAATGAGGATGAGAAAAAAGGTCCACCTCACATTTCCACAGGGCAAGAGATATGGGAGGTAGTAAGTATCTTTCCAAAAATCTCAAGGTCATCATGGTTCCATGTATGAGATGTCTTTGGAGGCGGAGAGGGCAGCTAGAGTTAGAGCTGAGGAGAAGGCTGATATAGCTGAGAAGAAGGCTGGTGATGCATTAGCTCAATCTCAAGTGGCTATAGACCTAAACAAGCAAATGATGGTTGAAATAGCTGAATTAAAAAAATTTATTATGGAGCGCGACCGTCGTTCGGGTAACGGATCATGTAGTGCCACCTAGCCTCCTTCACATCCTCATTATGATGACAACTTGGACGACCAGTCATTGCATAGTGACTCTTGACTTTGGTTGTTTTAGACTAGTTTTTAGTACTAGAACGACTTTTTTTGGACGTGCTTATTTTGTTGGTAATATATTATGACATGAGCATGCTATTGTGATCGTAACTTTGATATTTTGTAGTTTTAGGCTCTTTTGCAGTATCACAACAGTAGTTTAAGTGTTACACTGAATGTGTTTTATGTTAGCACTATATTACTTTTTGTAGCTTACTTGTTGTGCTAACTGGTTTATTGGCACTACGGGCAAACATGATATTAACTGAAATATTTAGCAGATTTGTTGTATTGTTCTGCAAAAGAGAGTATGAAATGAAATGTTTTGTTGAACAGGGTTTAAAAAAAAAAAAAACTAGCGTCGGTAATACCCACTCTAAAAGTTTATTTTGACTTTTTTATGATTGGCTTTAGCATCCGTTAGACGGACTCTACTAAATAACCTTGACTTTTTGAATTTGACTTTAGAGTCGGTCCTACTGACTCTAAGATTTAGTTGACTTTTGGTTGACTGTAGAGTCGGATGGCCAACTCTATTCGAATTGGTGGACTGACTTAAAGTTGACTTTTGCGTTAGTATAGCCGAATCTAAATTGGAAAAAATAGCGTCGGACTGGCTAACTCTAAATGATTTTGTTGACTTTTTTATTTTGAATTTAATAGCCTCGGCCTAGCGAAGAGTCGGTTTTAAACTCGGCTACGCCGACTCTATATTAGCCTCAGATGAAGAACAGCCGACTCTACCCAGTAACTTCGAATTTTTTAGCCTGCCCCCGACGCTAATTCAATGTTAGCATCGGCTTTTGCCTTGTTAAAGTGGGTTTCTGGCCGACTCTAAAACGTTGTTTTCTTTTGTGTTTGATGAGCAAAAATCATTGAACTCAGTGGAAGTATACTCACCTCCTCCATTAGTTCTTAGTCTGCTAATCATTTCACCAATTTAATTTTGAACTAGCAGTCTAAACTTCTTAAACACACCAAATACATCACTTTTCTTAGCCAACAAGTAAATCCATAACTTTATAGTAAATTCATCTATGAATGTTACAAAGTAGCTATTTCCTCCTACTGATTTCACTTCAAAAGGTCCACATACATCTGAGTGAATTACTTTTGCATTGTATAAATATCTGGCTTGCTTTCTAGTGCAACACATATCACACTTCATTAAGAAAGTTTATCTTTGGTAAACCTTGCACCATTTTCTTCTCACTAAGCATATTCAAGTCCCTGAAATTGATATGCTCATATATATGATGCCACAACTAGTTTTCACTCTTAGTCTCTGATAGCAAGCATTGATCTTCAATCATACGGATATTGATTCTGAAAGTTCTTTGCTTTGACAATTGAGCTTTCAAAATCAATCTATTCTTACTATCAAAAACCTTCAAAGCTTGTGCTTCCATCTTCATAGTGTATCCCTTTTGCAGTAGTTGACCAATACTGATGAGATTGCTCTTCATGTTTGGTACATACAGCACATCAGTGATGCAAGCTTTCTTGCCATCCTTCCTATGAATCAGTACTTTCCCAATTCCAGCTGCACAAACTATGCTATTGTCTGCAAAGCTTATCTTTCTATTAACTGAATCATCTAATTCAGAGAACCAAGATTTCTTGTCTGTCATATGGTTTGAACACCTCGTGTCCAAGTACCATTCATCACTTCTTTCTTCTTCCTCTTTGATTGTTGCCATCAAGAGTACTTCATCAGAGTCTGAGTCCTCATCTTGAGCAAACTAAGCTTCATCTTTGCTCCTTCGGACCCTCTTTGATGTGCATTCAGATGCATAATGTCCCCACTTCTGACAGTTATAGCCCTGAATATCTTTCTTCTTCTTCTGATCATGCTTTGCATCTTCTTTCTTATTTCTTTCTTGATTCTTGCTAGAATCTTCACCATCTTTGTTAGAATAATCAATGGTTTCTTCCCTTTTTTGAAATTTCCTTTCTTCACATATTGAGCCTGCAATGTTTGATCAGAAGATACACTTTTACCTTTTTCTATAATCCTATAAGTCAACCTCAATTTATGTGCTTCAAGACTTGCTTATAATTCTTCAATCTTCATAGAATCGAAATCCTTAGATTCCTTCAACACTACAAAAAAACGCGTGTTTTCCGGCGGCTAAAAAATGTATGTTCCGACGGTTTTAGCCGCCACTATGTACAATTCTGGCGTTTTAAAAACTGCCAAAATTTCGCCCGCCACAATGTTTAAAGCGGCAGTTTTTACGTAGCTGCCATGTTGTCCGCCGTTTTATACTTGGCTTAAAGTGGCGGTTATTTAATTGTATATAGCGGCAGTTTCAAACGCCATTATTTACAAAATTGTGACAAAGCCAATAAGTGTTCTTTACTATTATTGCATACCAAACACCATTCAAGTGTCAGCATAGTTTTCATTAAAGACAATCATCATTATAAGTCTAAACTAAGAGGTTTCTCTCCAAGTATCTTTATTATTGCACCATTCAAGTGTCTGCTATTTGGAGTTGAAAGTGTCAATTATTTATATTTAGTCATTGTAATAGAAGAATGAATCTCAAGGTTGATTAAAAAATGTAACTTCAAAGTGTCTTTAATTTCTATAACTTTCCATTTCTAAGATTGACTATTGAAATTTCTCTTGGTCTGTGTAAAGGGTTAGGATAATAAGGGAGTTGATTATTAGTTCGTCAATGTTTCCACTATCAATTTAATATGCTACTCCTCGTTCAATATTCTTTGGACTGAACAAAAATAATTTACAAAGTGTGTGTTGCTTGCTAGGTAATATCTGTACAATGATATCCAAATCCATGAAATCCAATTCCATGAAACACAACTGCAGGTCTTAATCATGTCATCTTTGTTTAATAATATTGAGAGCTTTAAAACTTCAAATAATTAATTTATTAAACTAATTGCTATCTATGTTTTGTGTACTAGCAATTTAGCAGCAAACCTCCTCACATAACAGTAGATCAAGATAAATCCATCATTTTTTTAAGGAATAAATTCATCATATTATTAAAACTTGTATTAAAAAAATTTCATTATTCCTGATTTGGTTTTTAAGAAACAAAACTCAAACAAAACAAGAAATTTAAATAACTCATATCCTCACCAAATAACAGTGATGGGTTGCAGCTCTAGATCCTCCTAATTTGACAGCAAACCTCCTCAAATAACAGTAGATCCACTTGTTTCTTTCACAAACCTCAGTTTTTCTACCAGCAAAACACAAGCAAAAAAAATATCAAAAACAAAAACGAAAACAAATTCACAACAGCAGTAAATCTTCAATAATATTAACCAACTAAAATCAAGAATAATACAAAGATGAGGGTTTGGGTATTTCAGATTAAGAAAATTTCATACTCATCATGTCAAGAGAAGAGTTCGATAGGGACCATAGATGAAATAATACAAAGATGGAATGTGATGGGTTTGGGTTTGGGTGTTTGAGGGTTTGAGGGAATCGATTTTGAAATCGATTTGGGTGTTTGCTGAAATCGATTCTGAAATCGGTCGAAGATTATGAATATAGAGTGTTGAGCGAATCGAAGATTGAAGTAAGGAATCGAAGTTGAAAAAGATGGTTTGCAGATTCAGGAATCAAAGATTGAAGGAAGGAATCGAAGTTGAGCTTTCTGTGAAAAGATTAGGTTTTGGTAGGGATGGTTTGGAAGCTTGGAGAAGGTTTGGAAAAAAGATTGAAGTTTTGTTATATAATATTTTATGTTGAGAAAAGAAGAAAAAAGAAAAACATGGAGGGATTTTCTAAAAAATTGGAAGAAAAAAAAAAAGAGGGAAGTTAGTGCGCCAAATGATGTGGGGCTGGAAAAATTAAAAAAGTTAATAGCGGCAGTCTAAAATGCCACAATATACCAGATAAATTGTGCCATAATATTTTGTAAATACCGGCAGTCGAAACCGCCGTAATATACCGTAAAAAGCGGTGGTCACAGAAACTGCCGCAATACACTGGATATAGTGGCGGTTAAACGGGACCGCCAATAAAAAACCGCCAGAATCAACGCGTTTTTTTGCAGTGCAAGGCAACCACTATGTGATCAAATCTTGGTGTTAAGGTTCTAAGAACCTTTTAAACCTTCATCACATCAGTGATATTTTCTCCATTCCTTGTCATCTGATTTGTAAGATTGATCACCTTATCAAAATATTGACCAACTGATTCTTCCTCTTCCATTGTCAATACTTCATACTGTCTTCTCAAAGCTTGAAGTCTAACCTTCTTCAATTTACCATCTCCAGAATACAATTTCTCCAATGCATCCCATGTCTCCTTTGCACTTTCATAATGCATGATCTTCTCAAAGATTTCATTGCTTACACTCTGATGCATCAAGAACATGGCTTTCCCATCTTTCTTCTTCAATTCTTTATGTGCTGCTTGTTGTACATCGGTTGCATTCGCTGCCAGTGCTGGTATACCTTCATTCACGACTTCCAGTACATCCTGGAACCTGAAGATTACCTTCATCTTTACAATCCATTGATCAAAGTTCTTCCCCTCGAAAACTGGTAGATGCGCAGGAATATTGTTGTTGTGAGTTACCATTCTTCACGAATTCTCTAACAACAATGAACGAACCAAACTATGTTATACCAATTTGATGGAACAATGTCTAAAGATTGAATGAAAGAACAACACAAAACTGTGTACAATTGAAGAAAATAAATTTAGGGTTTCTAGTTTGATAGAGAGAGAATCTTGTGAATTTTATTGATGAATTAAACTAACTATTTACAAGTGATGTAACAAACAACTGAAACAAACTCATAGCTTCACTTGCAACTAACTAGAGTTAGTTACTTCACATGCAAGTTTCTAAACAAACTACTAAACAGAGATAAGACTAATTGTAACTAAAGTGAAACCCTAATCCAATACTCTTAAATATTTGTACTAATTTTAATCAAAATTTCATATAAAATACCTTATATTCGGGTTAGAGCGTTTAAAAAAGCGAAAAACTAGCACGTAGTATAGATAAACCTTATTTAACCCTCTATATAAGCAAAGTTTATTCGTGTGAATACAAATGGTACTCAAATCATTACAAACAAAGTGCTCAAAAACTTTGAGTATACAGTAAAGGATCGCTAATTCCGACATCGAAAAAAATCAGATTTTTATTTCAACCCATGTCTATCGATAAACTTTTTATAAGACCTGTCACCTTCAAAATATGCACCTCCTTAATTTCTATTGGGATATTGTTTTGCTCCAGTCAAATGCACTAATTAGTGGCTACCCATTTTAATTACATCATTCCCTTCTTGCATGGTACAAAGGCAATTAATTGAGTTAGATGATGTGCAAAATCGTGCACTCCCTGCTCCATTTCTTTATGAGCAAATAGTCACTTTAGTCCCTGGTTCTGCACCTCGCTGTTACATAGGTCCCTGACTCAGGATTAATACAAACAAGTCCCTGACTCTACACTTCCGTTATCACTTTAGTCCCTACCGTTAAAAAAACTGTTAAGTGATGATGTGGCACGCTGACAAGGAGTATGACGTGTCACATGGACTAAAATGAAAGTAAAAAATGGTCACTTTGGTCCCTGAATCGAAAATCAATATCCTCAATTTACTGTTAGATCCCTGACTGTGTATACTTACTGTCAGTTAGGTCCCTGAATCGAAAATCAATATCATCAACTTACTGTTAAGTCCCTCACTGTGTATACTTACTATCAGTTAGGTCCCTGACAGAAAAAATGAAATTTCACTAAGATCATTAGCAAGTTGTTAGTTTAACATGCTACTTACTAACAACACTAAGGTATCTGTGCTAAATACCAAAATATTTTTAGAACACTTATAAAAATGATTCCATAGTTTAATAACAAATGTTTCCATAACATAACTATTAAGTCATTAATGTCAACCATAGAGTAATCAAAAGATTGCATCATATTTGAGCATATAATTCAACAAGTCATTACAAAATGATTCAACAAAATATTAAACAAAATATTGCACCACAATTGTGCTTATAATTTAGCAATTTCGATACATAAATAAACTAACAAACATCACATAGTTGGCCTCGGACCCCTTGGAGTAAATCTTGTAGTTGGCATGAAAGATATAAGCATTTGTTGTTCATTCAGACATGCATTTGGATTTTGACCCCTAATAGGTGGTGGCCTAACTCCAACCGGTGCTGGATCAAAAGTTCCTTGTCTAATTCCTATTGGTTGTGGTCCTTGCACGTTCACATCAAATAATTGCTCTTGTGTTTGTGGGGCAGATTGTGACAAATCTAAAGTATCTTGTTCTCCTCTACCCTCATTGTTGGGAGGTGGTGGTGGTGGAAAATATGGATACCGATTCCAAGAGATATTCAATTATCTAACTAGTTTCATGATAGAAAAAAGATGTGGTGGCATATTGTTCAGATACTCTAAAAAAACTATTTCTGATATAAGGGAATACAGAGTTTCACTACTTGAGAATAACACATGAAATCCATAACAGAATAACACATGAAATTATGGACATGTATTTTTAAAAGAAATATCTCATATCTCATAAATCATATCTCATATCTGAGCAATCTCATGATCATTAAGTCAATACACATCTATTTATAACCATGAACATTGAATATACAAGTCAGAATTGTCTATAATATACTTAATTCATTAAGACCTTTAATGCAGGTACTACAATGCAACCAATAAGCATTAGTGAATGGTTAAGACCTCTACTTTATATTTCTAATCTTAACTCTTTTTTTCACTAAACCTGCAAACAAACTTAAATCATGATAGAATAGATAAACAAGGTAGTTCTCCAATTAGGAGCATAACTTAAATAATGATAGAATAGATATTGATTTTTTCTGTCAGGGACCTAACTGGCAGTAAGTATACACAGTCAGGGACCTAACAGTAAGTTGATGATATTGATTTTCGATTTAGGGACCTAACTGACAGTAAGTATACACAGTCAGGGATCTAATAGTAAATTGAGGATATTGATTTTCAATTCAGGGACCAAAATGACCATTTTTTACTTTCACTTTAGTCCCAGTGACACGTCATACTCCTTGTCAGCGTGCCACATCATCACTTAACAGATTTTTTTAACGGTAGGGACTAAAGTGATAACGGAAGTGTAGAGTCAGGGACTTGTTTGTGTTTAATTCTGAGTCAGGGACCTATGTGACAGCGAGGTGCAGAGCCAGGGACTAAAATGACTATTTGCTCATTTTTTTATCTATCCATTTGCCAATAAATTTGCACAAAATATATGCAATAACAAGCCCTCCATTATTATATCTTGTGGCACAAATATTAGGTCAAGGAAAACCACTAGCGACAAGATCTGCGTATACCCAATCCCTCAAAGACCAATTATCACCACACAAATAGTCATGTGTTTTTGGTGGTGTCACAAATAATCATGTATTCCTCATATATAGTTTTCAGCAGGATGGAGGCCTACCTAATTTATAAGCTTTGAAAAAAAAAAGAACTATACGGTCCTTGCCATACATATGATTAATTAGGTGATAATGATTAGGAGCATAGATTCTTGCTGTACTTATACTAAAAAATAACGGACGTGAATATCAGCAAAAGAAGCAAAATAAATTTTAGGTTTTCTTTATTTACAAAGTTGCTTGAACAGACTCATAATCAATAAAATGAAAATAATAATCTATATAGAATTTTGCTCAGACTTTATGGACCTCCACAAGTTGACCATGATTGAGTCATTCAAGTTAACCGGTCTTTAAATCGAATATCAAATTTTTAAAAAGAAAATTTACTTTTGCTATTTGATGGTTATCTAATCCCGGAGACACTCACTAACATTCCCTTATTTTTATACCTTAATTATATCTTTTTAAATTTAATATTTTAGCTACGATATTTTATGTGATTTTTTTGTTCAATAGAATATATCATCGTCGATTTAATCTAATTTTTACAAAAATGTATGATGTATCAATCATCTTCCTTCATCTGTGTCTAATATGTGTCCAATCTTTTAATAACTTGTATTATAAACTTATGGTTGGTTCTAATCTTCTCAAGAGAAATGTATGATGTATCAACCATATTTTCGTTGAGAGGATTATGACCAACCATAAGTTAATAATACAGGTTATAGGTTTAATTACAATAAGTTGGTTTCCTAAAAAAAATTTACTATAAATTGGTTCAAGTCATAATAGATTTGGGCCCTCAATCCAATATTGTGGTAAAAAAAAAGGTACTTTTTATACTTTTAATTAATAGATAGTAAATATATACCACCACATGAATAGTCATAAATTTGATATGGCTAAGGAAAGTAGTTTGGGGTGAGCAATGTGCAATGAGCAATTGGCAAACAGCATCTTCACTCAAAGATCCCTTTCGTCATTTTGTGTTCACATAGATCTACTTTTTGTGCTTTGAGATTCCTAATTAGACCCTTTTCACACCTAACCCTTTGACACTCTTCCACTACTATAACGGCTGCTGCCTTGCCTTCAAAAATTCTAACCACAAACTCGTGGAAATGTGAGTACCAACAACAAAATGTCAACAAAAAAAAATGTTGATTTATTACATATGCTTTAGTACATGTACATTAATTTGTGTTGAACCTAACTTAATCTCTACAAAATCGGTTTGCAACCTGATAATTGTTCGGTATAAACACAAGTTTATGTCATGTTTTATTCATTCAATGTAATCTAACCTTTTCTTGTTACTCTTTAGTCAACTATATTACTTAAGATACTTTTTTTTATCTTCAATAAATTAGAGTCATTAGACATGATACGTGCAAATTAGAATTGAATATTTAAGTCCACCAAATAAAAATAATAAAAACAAGTGATGGGGTTCAATTAGTTAAAAAATTTCACCTAAAGACGATTCTTTGGTTCAATCAATTAACAACCCCATGAAGCATCCACAACCCCAACTTCAGATTTTTTAAAGCTCACTTCTCTTAAAATCGAAGGGTTAACAAAATAATAAAAATATAACCAATTTCATGGAGTAGGCTTTAGAGATTCCTAAACTAGGATGCTTACCAAAAGATGAATTTGTGCATATTACACAACTACTTGCTTTCCGTGGTGAGTTTACTAGTAGGAATATTTAGAGACTAAAATGATTTAAGTAACTATCATTATCATGAGGCAAAAACCAAGTGCAGCCACCACTTCTAGCATGGGCTCCACTTTCCCACTAATTTCCACCTAATAAAATAAAGGAAACACCACCTTCCTCTATAAACTAAATCAAATCTGACTCATTCTTTATTCCCTTTGATAAAAAATTTTTTGACTCATTCTCATCACATGTATGCATTTCATTTTTCCTCTCCTATATAATACCCAACCCTCCCCTACATTTAAAAGAAACTTCTCACTTTGTGCATAACCAAAACAATTGTCAAACTTTTTAGGCAAAAGACAACACTCAAGTTAAAAAGGATAAAAAAGAAATTGCTAAACCAAAAATGGGAAACTGCTTGAAGAATCAATCATCAACCAAATATGCGACTGACGACGATGACTGGGATTTCCAGGCATCCGAAGGCGATTGCACGTCAAAAAGCAATGGTGCCGCTGCCAAAACGACAGCCGAGGTGAAGATCAAGATTACAAAGAAGCAGTTAGAAGAGTTGTTATGCAAAGTGGACATAAGGGAGTTGAGGGTGGAGCAAGTTTTAGCCCAATTGATGAACCATAGTAATGGCTACGAATCACTTCAAAGATCTTGGAGACCTGCACTTCAGAGCATCCCTGAAGCTGATTGAGCTTGAATTAGATTAGTTTAGGTATATGAAGTTGATGAAGATAAGTATTGGCCTATTAGGTCAATCTTGCTTTTTCATTTCATTGAAAAAAAATAGGGAATTTGAGAATTTGTATTGCACTTTGTAGGAAAACTAAATAGTTATTACATTCTCTTATTCTTTATACATACAAAAAGAAATAGGATATTCATGAAAATGATATAATTAGAACCACTCTTATATGTTATGCACCAAATATGAATCACACGAACCTTCATTGTTGGACATGATATTAGTAAACAAATTTAGTATTCAACAATAAACGTATTTTCTAGAACGCCTAATTGCACAATGTCAAAGTTATTGTTGATGATCTATTTATAGAGTGAACAAATTTCTACCAAAATCATTCTAGAGCGTTCATATACAATGTAAATAACATTAAAATGATGCATATTTATTGAATAGATGAACTTTGGATGTGTAATTTGTATATTTGGGGAGAGAAAAGATGAATTTTGAACTTGAATTTGAAATCATATTGAATCTCATGTCATAAAAGCTCGTTAAATGTCATTTATATATGACACAACTATGGATGATAATTTTGGATGGTAGTGTAACTTTGTAGTGGCAACTAGTAGGGAATGCTCCGACAAGTGCAATTAGGACTGCATGTTGAGTTTGTCTGCTTGGGTGAAGGAGCCAACTTGGACTCACCCACCACTTTCAAATGCGCTATAACGTAAACTTCAATTAATTATGGTAGTCGTAAATTAAAATAGTAGGTCGGCCATAGGCCCATAACACTAATATATAGGGCCGTTTTTGAGATTTTAGTGGCCTAGGACAAATCTATAATTTGGGTCATAACCTAATTTTAATAAGAATTCTGCTCTCCGCCCTGCACTTTTCGCTCGCGCTCTACAGCTATTCCGAAAATACCCCTGCGTTAATTAATTAACGCAAGTGCAAAAAAACAGGACTTAGTTTTTACACATGCATAACTTAAGTCACGCTACGTGAGTTAACTCACGCAGAAATTAACACATGCGTGAGTTTACTCACGCTGGTTTTCAAAATTTCAAAATTGATAATTAACTCAACTTTGGAAGAGAGGTGATCTCCATGATAATTGTTAATGCAACCTGCTTTCTGATGTGACGTATGTCCAAATACCTCTGTTTTAATTCCATATCCGGTTAAAGAAGTGGTTGATTTAGAGCCCATACATGCAATGCTCGTAATCAAAATAGTAGCAGTGTGGAGCATTTGTGATTTGATTTTTTTGGGACAACAAGATAACATTAAAGGCACAAAATCCAAAATAAACAGATAACCATAGATTTTCTTCCCCCACGTCTGGTTAATTATCAACTTTTGAAATTTTGAAAACCAGCGTGAGTTAACTCACGCAGGTGTTAATTCCTGCGTGAGTTAACTCACGTAGCGTGACTTAAGTCACGCATGTGTAAAAACTAAGTTTAATTTTTTTTACACTTGCGTTAGTTAACTAGTGCAGGGGTATTTTGGGCAAGGTTGCAGGGCATGAGCGAAAAGTGCAGGGCGGAGAGCAAAATTCTTTTAATAAATATATATAAACATCATGAAAATTGTTCTTCTCCCATTTAGAATTACCCATTCCTAAAAAAAAAAAAAAAACCGAACGTGAGTTAACTTACTTAGGTGTATATTTTCAACGTGAGTTAGACATTTTTTCATCGTGAGTTAACTCAATTAGCACTGGAATGAAGAAAAACAAATGGGAATAGAGCAATTATCAAACATTAAACTTGATACAAAAAACTAAACAACTTTTTTTAAGGTCTAATAGACCCCTAAAAAAATTTGGGTGTCCAAATTTCGTACTTATTTTTTGGAGCGTAAGACGGCCGCCCTCTTCGCCTGCCTCAAATACGGCTCTGCTAACATAATGCTCCTTAATTCCCATCACATTATAATTATGTATGGATTTAATTAACTTATACTCTAAGCATAAACATGTCAAGTTTAACCCAAATACATCTCTACTTTCTGTTAATACTACTAGCATTTTGCTACCGGGAATGTGATACTTGTTAAAAGTTAAAAAAAATGAACTAAAGATAAAAAAAATACTTATGCCTTATTACTATATTTTTTAAGGGACTGGATTTAATCCTTTAAATACAGTTAAAATAAGGCTATTAGTACTAATTTAAGAATAATAATCAGCAACTATAAATTACTTAAAAACAAAAGGAACTCACACTAGCCTTCCATTACCACATGTCGTGGTCAAGGAAAACCACTAGCTACCATCTTCATTTGTGTTAGTAGCTACCCAATCATTTAAAGACCAATGAACACCACACAAATCATCCATAGTTTTCAGAAGGATGCCTACCTAGTATATAAGCTTTGAAAATAATAGTTTTGTCCATACATAATTAGGTGATGATGATTAGGGAGCACATATTCTTGCTGTAGTTATAGTACTATAAAATTATCGACGTGGTGATCAAAATCACCAAGAAGCAAATAAAAGTTCACTCATCTTTTATGGTAGAATCAAATAAAAGTTACTCATCTTTTATGGACTTGGTGATCAATTGCACCGATTAACTAACAAAGTGGTGATCAATATCACCGATTACCCATCTTATTACATAATTGACTCTTCATATATTTTATAGTACATAAAACATGTTCAACATCTACAGTTGTTACCGACAGAATTAAAGCTAACTTCATATAAACTGATACTCCACATCATACTAAAAGAGATTATTGCAAATATCTACCTTGAACTAACTCATTATAAGAAACTAACTATCTTGATTCATTATATCGTTCTACATAAAATCATTATAGAAGTAATTGCCATGCACTAATTCATTATATCAACTAGCCCGTCTTACATGCCCTACTTGTCAGAGCATTCCTAAAATTTAATATAAAATCCTGTTTATATTTTACATGTGTTACCACAACAAAAAATGATATTTTGGGGGAAAAAGAATGGGTGCATATGCATTGAGAAATACAAAAATAAAAAAATAAAATAATGCGTGTGCATTTAGAAAGCAACTGTTAAGAATTTATATACATGGTCTCATTCAGTTAAAGCCCGAAAACAAATGTCACGCCCTAACCTTAAACAAGCCTATAAATCTCATCGCCGAAACTACAATTTCCTTCACTGGTAGCGCCGTAGTTCTACATTGATGTGCTATCTCGTGTTTTTATGTTCTAATTTGTGGTGCTAGGGTGTTTTTGTTTTTGTTTTGGAAGAAGCATGGTTTTAGCTTGTTACGTAACCCAGTGATGAGATCTCCTAAAAATTGATTGGATACCGTATGCATGATTTATAATCGGTGACGATTCACGAATGGATATCCCATTACACAACAGATTGGGTACTCGTTTGTTTGGTTTTATGGGATAGATTTCTTGTTCGGAACTAGATTGTATTTGTGATTTGAAACGGGTCTCTTTAAAGGTATTTCTCTTACATTTTTTTTTAATCTCTTTTATGATGCTTTACTGAATATAATTTAGGGTTACAACTACTAGATGTCACACCTTTGGACAAATTTTTTATCTAATTTGTGTATAGACCAACAAAATTGTAATATTAATATATTATTGCCTAACACTAGTAGATGTCACACCTTTGGACAAAGTTTTGTTCCTTGTTACATTGCAGTGTGTGACACGTGTTGTAACACCCCGTTTTCCCAGCATAAAAATTTCTTTAAAATAAATAATCAGAGTGAACACATAACGGAGCGTCACATTCTTTAAAACATCTCAAGTAATGGATAAATAATAATTTATTCCTTTAGGAAAATAGTCATTTAAAAATATTCAAACATTGAAGCGGAAATCATTAAAATCATCACAAAAGTTTCTGGCACGCAGACACAACCGACACAAGGCGGCAATTCCAACAGAAATGGTGAGATTTCACATTCAATAATAATAAGCATATAATACAAACAAAATGCATTTAACAACTTAATTCAACTTCATTTAATAATGTTATCTCACATAATTATTCATTTACTACTTCACTTATCATCATAGACATCGTCATTAACTAATAATAGTCCTTCATATAAAGTTTCATCAACAACTCAAGATTAAATAACAATGACACAACTTCAACTTAACAATGCAACTTAGACTTCTTATTCATCTTAGACCATCTCGACAAAATGCAACTACGACCTCTTAATCATGCAAGTGGTACCAACCAGGGCATCAAGCCCTCAACGTATAAGCGTAAATAGGCTCACAGGGCATCAAGCCCTCAACTTACAGGGCATCAAGCCCTCAACATAATATGTATAAATATACATTACTGGGCATCAAGCCCTCAACTTAAATGAGTATGCATGGACTCAACGTCTTACAACTTAAACAACTTAGACATCTCATATGACTCCAATAATTTGGATCAACATCTTACAATTTAAACAACTTAGACCAACATTAACATCCTAATCACGACAGCAAGGCAGCACCATTAAATAATATGCAGCAAGTCAACATCAACAATAATCACCCAGTATAACCATTACAACTTCATATGAACATCTTTCACAATATATTAATCTGTCACATAATTCCAACTCTAAATCATCAATTAACTTCACTAAACAATGCACATTAAACCCTCGTGTTTATAGCTATACTAGTTTCTACTTATTGATTTTTTTATAACCCTATGACATCTTGACAACAAGTTCAGTCCTAACAGTCCTAATACAATTAAAGGTAAGCTCATGATATAATATTCTTAATTCGTCACATAACTTCATAAATTCATATAAAATTATTCGCAAGGTGTTTTTGTGTCAAACCAACGCCATTGGAAGGACAATTCAACTATCTACAACTTTCGCGTTTACAACTAAGGCCAATTCTATACCGATCAATACCAGTTTTTATTTCAAATTCAGGTACAGAAACTGAAATTTCACTATGACCTACGTGTAGTAATTTGACGATAACTTAAGTTCTAAGAATGATTTTGAAGTCCAACCAAATCCATTAGAAAGCTAACATTTTTATCTACAACTTTTGTGTTTACACCTAAGACAAATTCTGTACCTATCAGTACCAGTTTTTATTTCAAATTCAGGTACAAAAGTGGAAGCGAAAAGTTGTGCTGAAATCTCATGAAAATTACTGTGACCTACGTGTAGTATTTTGACCATAACTTAAGTTCTAAAAATTTTTTTTAAGTCAAACCAAAACCATTAAAAAGCTAACACAATTATCTACAACTTTCATGTTTACACCAAAACCCAGTTCAAAACACAAACGTGTGAAAAAGGCGCAAGAACATGAAACAGGAGACGCTGTCACTGTGCAGCTCTCGGGAAAAGTGACATTTTCCACCCAAAAACTTCGTTTTAACTCCGATTTTCACCAAACTTGACCCTATAGTTCACTCTTACATAACCTAACTTAATACAACACAAAACACAGCAATCCAACTCCAATTCATGCACAATTCATTAGCTTTATTCATCATCAATTATTCTTTTTACCAACAACCCTATTCTTTCTAAACTCTATCATTCTCAACAATTCTGACACCAATCATTAAAGAATAATCAAGCAGCATTCCATACATTAAAATTAACAGTAACAACACACAATTCATCAGTTTTCATGAGAATTCACAAATTAAACCCTAAACTCATTTCTACCTATTTTCTCATGAACCACTAATCAAACATGAAGAATTAAGCCCTTAATTAGAGAAGTGAAACCCCACCCTTACCTTAGTATTGATGATCGGCGGTCTCTCTCCCTCTTGGTTCTCTCTTCTCTTGTTTTCTCCCTTTTTCTCCAAAAGCAGTTTCACGTAAAAACTTTTCTAAACCTAGTTTCCTCCTTATATCTTTCATCAATCCACTTTATCTTATTTTCTCTATTTTCACTAACCTCTTCTAAATTTCAAAACAGCCCCACATCTCAATATTTATATTATTTTCAAATCTTATTCTAGTAAATAATAAAATAAGTCTTTAAATAAAATATCAACACATCACATAATCGTATAAAATCACATAAATCATCAAAGTGGACTCTAAACTCTATAAAATAATTAAATAATTAAAGAGGGTGTTACACGTGCCATGTGGCCGGAATACTCTCTGACTTTTTAAATGAAATTTCGATAGAAAGATATTTTAAAATACCTCATTTTTTAGTTCCGATTCGGGCCCACTTCACACTTTTATTATTATTAGTCCTTTTAATTTTTTTTTAATTCATTTCCATCTTTTATTGATTTTGTTATTATCCATTATTTTAATTTATTTCATTTTTTAAAATTTGTAGTTTATTCGTATTTATCACTTTTTTATTTAATTTTATTTTTAGTTATAGATAAATCCAAAATAGTCCAATAGGTCACAAAAATGTCCAGGTGCACACCACTTTCAAAGACACACTTTCAAAGCCGATCACCTTTTCCTTCTCCCTAAGCCAAGGAACACAATTTTTTAAAACAAACCCTAATCCCAGTCGCAATTTTTAAAACCCAGTTTTTATCCATTTTATTTTGTCAATCTCTTTCGAAACCTTATGCTGCCGTATTATATATTTTAGCAACCCTCGTTCCATCCTCAATTCCAATTTGTTTGTTTTAAATTCATTCACCGTTGTATGCCATATTCTCTAGTACAATTATTATTAATTACCTATGCAATTTTCTGGTGCAGTATTATATGTATATATTCTCCATGTGTCATGCGCTGCTTTCAATTCCATGGTTGCGGTGCTTTCAATTAGAGTGTTCAATAGTTTTTTTATTCTTCTTTTATTTATTTATATGATATGTTTATTTCTTCTGCCATTTAAATTCTATGTTAATTCCAATTCGGTGGATTCCAATTCTTGTTATTTTCATTGTCGTGCCAAGTCAATCCCAATCCCTATTAATCTATATTCATGTTATGTATCGATTCCAATTGATTACTTGGGTTGCGTTTTAATTTTGATCAAAGAATCTGCACATGTGAAGCGATGCTTATTGTATCAATTCCAATTGTCTATATATTTTCATTTGTTGCTGCATTTTAGATTTCTTGTTGTCCATTCAATGAATTGCTTGAATTTTCCATTGCTGTAGCTACTCATTTTTTAAGTTTCCATCTTTTCACAGCTTGCTGCATTTCACTTTTGGATTCCTTTCGTGCCTATTACTACTATGCAACATAGCTTGTTGTAGGTGTTTGCCGTGGCCGTTCCATTTCAATTGCAAGGCCGGGGCTGCTCTCCAAAGTTAAAGAGATTCCATCGAGAACTTATGGCCCCCTTTGCATTTCTTCATTTAATTTCTTCTTCATGCATTTTTATTTTCTCTTGCATTTTATCTTTCTTTTCTCATGCATTTTTATTAGTTTATATTTATTATTCTGCATTTGTATTATTTATTCATGCATATTCTTTTTTCTTCTTTCGTCGTTTATTTTATTGCATGGAACTTAGAATGTAAATTAGGCCTAATGTAAATAATTTATATTTTCTTGTCATTTATTTTTTCGCAGATTTTAGAATGTATTAATAGGTTTAATGTAATAGTTTTAGGGGTGTGTGTGTGTGTGTGTGTGTGCGCATGTGTGCGTGCGTGTGTGCCCTTATTTTCTTTATTGCTTTATGTATATATGCGAAAACATTTAGGTTAGGTTAAAAGGACCTTGTGGTGATCCAACGTCACCATGAAGTTCTCACGCTTTATTTTTATTACTACGTTATTATTCTTAGGTTTTAGTCATTATTCAAAAACAACATAAAACAACAAAACATTCACATAATCCAAAAATCACAAAAAAAAAACATTTTCAAAATAAACCTCGATCCACAAATCGAGTGATTCCTTTTTCTATTTCTTTCTTAATCAAATATCAATCAATTTAATTTCACTTTGAGTACATTTTCCTTTAATATAAAAAATACAAACAAATTCTCTTTGCCATTTGGCTTTTCATTTTAAAATCTTTTTCAAAAACTAATAAAAAATACAAAACCAATCAAACGGAAATTTTTACCCCGAGCTACGAGGTTCTGATCCCTCACGAGTACGTAGGCAAAGGATCTAGTCCTTCCGAATCAATAAAAAAATGTAGATAATAGGCTTATTTCTTTTCTTTAATCACTATTCTTATGTTACTACGAATCAATAGTCCTTCTTTTAACTGAAAAATAAGCAAGTTATAGCACAAAAAGTAAAATAAAGTCGAAAGGTTACTACGAACATAAGGGGTGCTAACACATTCCCCTTATGTAACCAACCCCCGGACCCCTTCTAAATTAAATAATTTTTTCAAAGTCGTGAAATAATTTAGTGAGTCAAAAGCTAATCAAATAGCTTTGATCTCCAAAAAATGACGCGACACAGTGCTATCTCGTGTTTTTATGTTCCTATTTTTATGTTCTAGCTAGGGTTTTTGCTTTTTTTTTTTGAAGAAGCACGACTCTACCAAAAATTGATTGGACACCGTATGCATGATTTATAATCTGTGACGATTCAAGAATGGATATCCCAATACACAACAAATTGGTACTCGTTTGTTGGTTTATCGGATAGATTTCTTGTTCGGAACTGGATTGTAGTTGTGATTTAAAACGGGTCTCTCTAAGGGTATTTCTCTTACATTTTTTTTAATCTCTTTTATGATGCTTTACTGAATATAATATAGGGTTACAACTACTAGATGTCACACCTTTGAACAAATTTTTATCTAATTTGTGTATAGACCAACAAAATTGTAATATTAATATATTATTGCCTAACACTAGTAGATGTCACACCTTTGGACAAAGTTTTGTTTCCTTGTTACATTGCACTGCTATCTAGTGTTTTTATGTTCTACCTAGGGTTTTTGCTTTTTTTTTTTTTTGAAGAAGCACGACTTTTGCTTTTTACATAACCCAGTGATGAGATCTCCAAAAAATTGATTAGATACCGTATGCATGATTTATAATCTGTGACGATTCAAGAGTGGATATCCCAATACACAACAGATTGGTACTAGTTTGTTGTTTTATCGGATTATTTCTTGTTTGGAACTGGATTGTATTTGTGATATGAAACGGGTCTCTTTGAGGGTATTTCTCTTAACACTACAACATTTTTCGCTTTAGGCAACGACTGAAAATTATGGCTGGAACCCCAATAACCGTGGCCTAAACATTTACGCCACGATTTTCAGGCGTGGTATATACGGCCGTTGCCTGTTCATTTATGCCACGGTTTTCGTGCTTTAAGCCACGGATCGTACAATCCGTTGCATAATTCATTAAAACCCATGGTTTTCCATCTCCTTTTAAGCCACGGTTTCAGTTTTGCAATGAATGAAAAGCATGGCGGCTACATGAAAAGGCCACGGATATTTAGAAGCAATGTGTTTTAACCGTCGCTAAAAATGAATAAACCAGCCACGGTTTTGAATAGACAACCAATATGACTTTGCCTGTAGATTAAAAAGTCGTTGCCTATAGTGTATAAAACCGTGCCCTATTGTTTTACAACTATATATAGTTACATCGTTACATATATTTTTCATAGATTGGTCTGGAATCAAATTATGCAATATTATCAATTAGATACATCTAATAAATTGTTCATATACCTTCTAAGTACTTGACAATAATATTTTAATACATTTATACATTCAAAAGATTAAAATCTAAAAGATTAATAACTTGAAGTGTACCAAACTTTAAGGTAGATCGACTTTCAAAATACATCAAAGTGTTATAACTTATAGTTAACATTATCTCATTACAAAAAGCAAAACATGATCTTCCATCTTCCCATACTTGAATCAAGGTTGGTCTTCATCATCAAAATCTTCAATTAGGTCAACATCAAGAGCATCATCTTGGAGCTCATTTTCTGGATCATCATCATGATCATCTTGAAGGTCTTCATCATCTTGAGGATCAACATCTTTATCATTATCTTTGTTTCCAACCTAAAGATATGAAAGTAGTAATAACAAAGTTAAATAATCATCAACCACCTGTAATAGCATGCTCCTTTCACAATTAGACAACAAAAAACGGAAGATGTCAACCCGAAAACCAAATGGCATCGAATAATGAGGCCGAAGTATATTTACTATAACCAAGCATACCCCTGCCTCACTACCAATCAACCAAAAAACTGCTCAAAAACCGCCACGCCAGTAGCCAAACAAGGCAGAACACAAGGAAAAAACCATCAAAAACCAGCACCAAGACACAGACACTACCTAGCAAGCCACAACAAAGGATTCCAGCACCATTCGAAAAAAAGTCAGGACGGGGTGTGCGCCCTCTCCAACATCCAACCAAAATAGTTGAAACAACAAAATCAATATAGTGTTTGGATATTAAAGTTGGACAACAAAATCTAACATATTTACTTATATTTACTTTAAATATAGTTGAATATCATCATTCAATTATAACTTAGAAAGTTGAAACAACAACAACAACAACAACCAAGTCTTATCCCACTAAGTGGGGTCGGCTAAGAAAGTTGAAACAACAAAAGCACAACTTTGATTAATTTATACCTTTTGTTGAGTAGGAGCGTAGTTTGATGTCGATGAATGTGGTGTTGGACTATCACCATCGTGCAAAACATGTCTCAACATAATATCTACTTCTTCTTCACTTAAATGTGGATTCTGTTGCATGTACATGTTTTTCAAAAGTGATTCCATTGCTCCCATCTTATGTGACATTTTAGCAATTTGACCATCATATTGTTTTTTGATTAAAGAAATTTCAGCATTTTTCTTTAATAATGATGGTGTGGCAGTTCTTCCAAAACACCGCACTCTACCAGACCTTTCTTTCCCTAACAATGTTTCAAAAGTTTGTTCCCCAGCTTCAGCCGAAGTTTTAAGCGATTCTTCAAGTTTATCCTAATATCAAACATAGATAGATTAAATTGTTGGTAGTTGGTGGCTGAACATATCATATGATGGAAACTAACTACCCAACATATGCATCTAAGACAAAGCATAATATAATTATATTGAAATTCTGTAAAACACTTGTAACAATCACAAATTAAAACCCAAACTCTAAAACATTAACAAGCAAAATTTAACTTACAATTGCACTTTGTGTTTCTCCATCCAATTCTTTTCCTTTTAGGCCTTTTCGAGTTACAATGAACATCTCAACTTTGGTTACTTCTTCTCCACCCTTCTTTTCCCGCTACATTAGTAATCATATATATTGAAAATAAAAAATACTAGTTAATAAGAGAGAGATGAAATGATAAAAATATAATAAAAATGACATACTAGTTAGTGAAGCTCATAAATCAAACAGAAATAAACCTGATTATGCATCAAAATAAAATAAAGATTAATTTTACAATCTAAAGATTTCATTTAAAATATAATGAGAAAGATATTGTTTGAACATAAAGATCTCATTTACAATTTAATCAAAAGATAACTCATGTTACATCAAAAGGTAACTCATTGTTATAACAAAATATAATTTAAAAGTATTCTCAAAGGACTAGTCTTCATCAGAATCATCTTCATCTCCTGTTTCTTCCATAGCAACCGGAGGTATCTCATCAATTGTTCCAGGTATATCTTCCCTTACCCAATTCAATTCACCATCAAACGGATCACTTTGATAAGCATCTTGGACCATTAAATCTGATGGGTCCCCCATGCTAAATAAATCTCTAGGAACTGTTTGCATAGCATAATGCCTATTTGCATCAAGTGGATCTTGGACATAGAAACACTGTTGGACTTGAGAAGGTAGCACAAAAGAATCATTTTGGCAGCACTTTTTGTTGAAATACACACATGTTGCATATTTTTCTTCTTCAACCTCAAACCAATCACATTTAAACAACACAAATTTAAACTGATCATAATAGTCTAACTCAATTATATCACTAATTGCTCCATAGTATGTGACAACTTCTGTCTTAGGATTTTCATCCTTAGTGCTTGCAAAACTTGGAGTCAATGAAACCAAAGTTACACCCGAATTTTGAGTTTTACATCTTGATTCTCGTTTCATAGTATGGAATCTATATCCATTAATGATGTAACCAGACAACCTTTTTGCTATATCGCATGGACCTCTTGAGAAATGTTTCAGCTGAATTGATACATCTTCTTTTAGGGCTCAAGTTTTAAATCATTCACTAAAATCTTGGCTTTGGGTTTTGGCCTTGATCCACTTTGGTCCTTTGGTTTGGCTATGAACAATATCATCATGCTCCCTACAAAGATAACTTATTATCTATTAAGAAAAAAAACTACCTAGAAAAAACACTATGCTCCCTAGAAAGATAACAACATGTGTGTGTGTGTGTGTGTGTGTATATATATATATATATATATATATATATATATATATATATATATATATATATATGTGAGTACAAGAACAATTGAACCATTATGATACCTGATGTATGTGTCAACTTCATCACAATTGAACAAGAGGTATCGATGGGCTTGGGATTTTGTAGTTGAATCTAGAAAAAATGGTTTGCCATTTTTCTTCCCTCCTAAAGGACGACCAATACATGAAAAGTAATCGGATAAATCCACATCACATAAATCACTGATATCATAATTTCGACTTTTTCTATTCAGCCTTGTGTCTACACTCTTATGCACATATCTTGAGCATAATGTCACTGCTTCTTCAGCCACATACGCCTCGGCAATACAACCTTCAGGATGAGCTCTGTTGCGGACATACCTTTTAAGTTTACATAAGTTTCTTTCTATGGGATACATCCAACGGAATTGAACAGGACCACCTAATCTAACTTCATTTACCAAATGAATAGGCAAGTGAACCATTATGTCAAAAAAACTAGGAGGGAAAATCATCTCCATTTGACAAAGAATTTTTACAATCTCTGCTTCTAAGAAATCCAAATCTTTGACTTGAATAACTTTTTTACATAGAGATCGAAAAAATAACCCAAGGCGAATTAAAGGTTCAGCCACCGTATTGGGTAAGGTGCTTCTTATTGCCACTTGTAATAAGTAATGTAACATGAAATGTGCGTCATGACTCTTATACCCAAATATTTTCTTATTACTAACTTGAACACAGTTTGAAATGTTTGATGCAGTCCCATCTGGTAACTTTGCAGCCTTCAAAACATCACAAAAAATAGTCTTCTCGTGTGCACTCAAAGAAAAACATGATTTAGCAAACTCTGCACGACCTCCACCAATCTCTCTTGGATGAAGTTTCTTTCTAATTCCCATATCTTGCAAATCATATCGAGCCTTAATGTGATCTTTTGTCTTCCCGGATATGTCTAAAAGAGTACCAATAATACTATCACATATATTTTTTTCTATGTGCATCACATCAAGATTATGACGTAATGTATTTTTAGCCTAATATGGTAACTCAAAAAATATTGATTTCTTCTTGAATGGCCCATCAATTTTCTTCTTTCTCTTCTTGCCAAAGTTATTCTTAAAACCTTTTAATTTTTTTGCAATTTCTGTCCCTTTTAACCCACGAGGTGCTGACCTAAGTTCTTCTTTTCCATTAAAGGACCTTTTATTAGACCTCCAAGCATGGTTCATTGGTAAAAATCTACGATGACCCATGTATATTGTCTTGCGACTGTTTTTCAAGTAGATTGAGTTACTTTTGCAATTACAACACGCACATGCAAACTTTCCTTTGGTGCTCAAACCCGATAACATAGCATACCCGGGATAGTCACTGATAGTCCATAAGAGTGCTGCACGAACTTTAAATGATTGATTCTTTGAGGCATCATATGTATCTACTCCTAATTCCCACAACTCCTTTAACTCTTCAATCAATGGTTGAAGATACACGTCAATGTCGTTACCCGGTGAATCCTTCCCAGGTATCAACAATGACAACATTGTATATTCAGATTTCATGGATAGCCAAGGTGGATAGTTGTATACTACCATCATGACAGGCCATGTGCTATATGATGTGCTCATGGTTCTGAATGGGTTGAATCCGTCACTCGATAAGCCAAGTCTTATGTTACGAGTTTCAGAAGCAAATTCAGAATGAAGTATATCAAAGTCCTTCCATGCTTGGCCATCAGCCGGATGCCGCAACTTTCCATCCCTAGAGCGTTCTTCATCATGCCACCTCATTGCAGCGGCCGTCTTTGAACACATAAATAGCCTTTAAAGTCGAGGAATCAATGGAAAATGTCTCAAAACCTTTGCAGGGACATTATAATCATTCTTTACTTGCTCAGGAGACTCGCCTTCTACTTGAGGGAACACCTTCCATCGTGAAGCTTTACAAATATTGCAAAAATCATCATTCTCATGATCTTTCCAAAATAACATGCAATCATTTGGACATGCATGAATTTTTTTGTAATCAAGACCCAAATCAACAATCATCTTCTTTGTTTTGTTAAAAGATTCAGGAATATTTAAATTTGGAATCACTTCCTTCAATAATTCTAAAAGGGAAGTGAATGATACATTGCTCCACCCATGCAAGCACTTCAGCAAGTAGAGTCGAATTATGAAAGATAAAGTAGAGAATCCTTCGCATCCTGGATATAGTTCTTGTTTTGCCTCGTTAATTAAATTGTAGAACTTTCTAGCATCCTCATTGAGACCCTCGTTGTTCCCTTCTTCTATCACATTTCTGAACCTGTCATATAGTAAGCCACCAATGTCATCGTGATCATTTGTGTCCTCATCAGTTTCCATAAGCGATGGCATATCCTCTCCGTGGTTTACCCAAACATCATATCCTTTTACAAAACCTGCAACAATTAAATGATCGCGAACCACGTTCCTTCTTGCCCATTTACCATTTGCACAGTCAGCACAAGGACAAGAAATTTCACGCTCTTGAGGTTTTCCTTTGGTATACGCAAAATGCAAAAATGACTTTACACCTTTTCTATACTTCTTCCAATGTCTTGGGAGTTTAGTCCACTCTTTGTCCATCTTTAACTAATCTAATTCATAAAAATTGTAACTATAATATACTATACGAAGATATATTGTAATTATAATATGCTATTCGAGAGCACATGTTTACATACACAGAGTCTTAAAAAGAAGGCTCTTGAAACATATGGATAACTTTATTGAAGATTAGAATAGTGGTCACCGCTTACCTTAGAAGAAAAGCGTGCGTTGAGAAGAATAAAAAACAGGAGACACAAGCACCCGAGAAGAACGACGTCACCGGAACGAAAATTGCAGACTTGACTGTGAAAATTAACCTGTGAAAATTGAATGTTAAAAGGGGGTCAGCAAGGAAAAAAATGGTTAAATAAACTAACTACTGAAAGATCAAAAACTATATGTACTTAACATAGACATAAACTAAGTAACTTACTTAAATTGTAAACAAATGTTTGGTCAATAAGTCTTCATTCTTTGAATCTTTACCACCTTTTTGCATATATACTTCATATATCTCTTATATTTACCCATTAATTATTCAAAATAAAGTGAAATGTAGTAAAATATATGTAAACAAAACTTAAATAAAAGTATTAATTTATTTAATAAACAAATATTAGAAACACCATAAAATATTGAATTATACCATGTACTTAACAAGGTTTCGTCAACATAACTCCACATATTTTTTTTCTTTTCAATTTTGTTCTTTACACAGCTCCAACAAGAATAATTGTGTCCAACTATACACTAATAGATTGAAGAGAATAATCATTATCACTATATATAAGCATTATAAACAAGCAAATAAACAAAGTGTCTGATCAACAAACTACAAAGACCATCCAACAAAATGCTAGTGTGGTCCCTAAATCAAATCAAACAACGATAGAAGGTACCAACATAACTTCACGGATTGAAACAATTGAAAAACTATGATACATACGTGAGACAGACCGAGATGAGATCAATCCCCAAATATGCAATCCTCTTAAACGTGAAGCCAAAATACTCATTGATCGTATTTTAGTCCCAAATTAGAAAACCATTTAATCCAACAACCCTTTAATCAAAACCATAAAAAAACCATTTAAAAAAAATCAACCCAACAACCCTTTAATCAAAACCTTAAAAAACTCAATTAACAATCATAAAACCCCAAATTAGTCCCAAATTAAAAAACCCTAAGAGTTAAATTTGAGAGAGAGAGAGAGAGATACCTGGACTCATGGTGATTCAAGAGATGGCTGAGATTAGTGAAGATTCATGAATGGAGGGTGAAGAACGAGATTTTGAGGGAGTGGAGACGAGAGTTCGAGCTGTGTGAGTGAAGAGTGAATGGGTCACGTTTCTCTGAAGTGTTATGTACTTTCTTTCTTAATGTTATTATTATTATTATTAAATATAATATAAAAATAGAGAGAGGGTCTTAAGAAAAAAAATAAAAAAAAACTAAAAAAAGGAGGGAGATTTCGCGGGCAATGAAATAGTTTAGGCCATGGATTGCAAAAACTAACAGCCACAGTTTTTTAGAGTGCCTTAAAATATATAAAATCCATGGCCAAATGAAGTATAGGCCAGGGTTTACAACTCGCATCTTTTTAAATAAGCAAAGGCGACGGATTTTGATTCAAGTTTAAATATTGACGAATAAAGGTCATTGCCTATAGGGAATTGGCCACGGCTGTGTTATTTCCACGCCTAAAGAACCGTGGTTAAAATGAATAGGCAACGGATTTCTTTAAGGTATTAAACAAAATATCGAAACTTGTCAACGCCAGAAAATCCGTCGCCTATACACCCATAAGGTCACGGGTTTTCGACCGTTGCCTAAACTTTCGTTGCCTAAGGTCAAAAATGTTGTAGTGTAAATTTATTTAATCTCTTTTATGATGCTTTACCGAATATAATTTAGGGTTACGACTACTAGATGACACACCTTTGGACAAATTTTTTTCTCATTTCTGTATAGACCAAAAAATTTGTAATATTAATTTATTGTTGCCTAACACTACTAGATGTCACACCTTTGGACAAATTTTGTTTCCTTGTTACACAATGGCAGCCCCACTGATTCAAATTTTGCCTAACTTTGTCTTTATTTCCTTGTTACACAACGGCATCCCCACCGACTCAAATTTTGCCTAACATGCATTCCAAACAGAGAGACAAAGAATACTTCTTCTTGATATGTCAAAATCACCTGATCGGTATCTGCTTGGCATAGTTTGCCCTTATAGTTCCGGGGTTAACACTACCGTATAGGATTGTAACTACTCATGTTATATTTTCAATGATATACAATGTATTTGTTTTTTTTAAGAGCTATATAATGTATTTGTTCTTTTCATCATCAATAAATTTTACCTTGTTGAAATCAAATATCTGAATGTGTTACGTATTGGTCTACACTATCTTCACTATTCACTAACATTTATGCAACAGAATTTGGAACAATTACACCTAACACTGTTGGCTGTAGATTGGCTACAAATTAGCTACTGAATTAACACGTAACTTTTTTAAGTGTTACAAGTAAAACCCTCCGATGTTACTGAAATCATTTGGTAACATGGACTTTACCAAACATTTATCAAATATTACTAAATCTAAATGGTAACCTTTTTTTGTATTAACTTACATTTTTCATGTGTTACTAAGTCTCATATGTTGCAGTGTTTGTGCATCTTATATAAATCAAATCAAATATGATAAAGATAAGGAAATTGTTTTTGGGTGAGATATGTGCAAGTGACTGTGAATGACTAATGGCCAAATAGTATCTTCACTCAAAGATCCCTTTCGCTAGTTTGTGTTCACACGGATAGATCTATTTTGTCTTGAGATTCTTAATTAGACCCTTTCACACACTAACGTAACCATTTGACACTATTTCCACTAAAAACTCTTGAAGATGTGAGTACCGACAGCAAAATGTCTTTTCTTAAAAAAATATTAATTCTAAAGAGATAGATTATAAATTCCAAAAAAAAAAGACAGCAAAATGTCAAATTAATAGCTCATGCTATATGTGGAAAATGTGTACTCTCTTTGGCCTTCATGTATTAATATTAATTATAGACCACGTATAACATTTATTTAATAAATATAAAGTATAAAAGTTGTTTACAATGAAGACAAGAGGGAGGAGTAGTACCCTAGAAATTTGATGTACTACCTCCCTCTTTAATTATAAGACAAACAATTTAAAAAATTTGTTTGTTTTTATCTACAAATTTTCAAATGAATTTTATTTTTTAAAATTTATCATTTATTAATACCATCAATTGTCTTGATTATTTTTTAAAATTGTCTTAGAATATGAAAATTGACATTGAAGGCATGGAAGTAGCAAATTTCAGACAAATTTATTAATACCCGTAATTTTAGTTACATGTTCTTATTAAAAGGAACGAAAATAGTATTTCTTAAGATAAAATTAATTTCAAACTTAAATTCACTTTAAGAAAATCATTTTAAAATAACTGTTTTACTTTTTTTTTTCACTCTAGAAAAACGCGAATTAGAGACGGATTTTAGGGAGTTCAATGATCAGCTACGAAGCGTCTGTTGAGTTCAATGAAGAAACAGTGAATGAGTTGGCACAAGAAGGTGTTGTAGTCATGCGTGAAATTGATGACATATTCAGGTTATCAAAGTATCATGAAGTGGGTTTCAAGCTTTTAGTGAAGTAGTTTGTGACGAAGTTGAATGCCTTCATATTGTGATGGAATTGTGCTATGGGGAACGACTGAATTATTTAGTAAGAAGTGATGTTAGTCATCATGTATTGTCATGACATGGGAGTTGTCCACAAAGTTACCAAGTCTGAGAAGTTCAAGGTTCCAAGATTTGAAGAGGTAGTTGTGGGTTATGTTTTTGCTAGTAACAATATCTGTGATTATGCTAGTGCTGCTAAACAGAGTGAAGTATTCATGAAGCAAAGAGGTTCGATGGGAATGGAAGCATTGGCCAATTTGAATTAAGGTGTTGTGTGTTGTAATCAATTTAGCCAATTGTAATAATTTACTTGCAGTGAAAGTAAGAAATGTCTTCAGAATGTTGAGCACAAAACATTCTGTAGTGACTGTTAGTTTTAACTGTTTGTTAGTCAGTTGTTAAACACAGTTGTATCTTAAATCGTTGTATATCATGTGAAAAATATATAGTGAATAGAGAGTGTAAAGTAAAATAGTGTATCATATGAGGAAAGTGAATTCATCATTCATTGTAAAGTGAGAATCACAAGTGAAACGATCAATTTTATTCAACAATTTTGCTCTCTCTTTCTCTCTCCTTTCTAAACTTGCTTTTCTTCTTCTTCCAAAAACAGCAAAGAGATCTTGGAGGAACGATGTATCGGAGTGGGACCTTAGTTGTGGGAGAACCTTCATTGTGTGAGATGCGCGGTTGGTGGAGAAGTTGATGTATATTTTATGTATATCTCGTACACATTAGAGTCATTAGACATGACCGTCAAATGATTATGCTCAAGTAATTAATAGGTTTTAATTAAAGACATATTAGGATGAATCCATACTTAAATTCTAACTAGATTATTTTTTTATGAAACTTTATTTATCTTTCGATCGAATTTCAAATCACTAAAGTTGATCTCTTCCCCTAAAAGCCAAAGATGTCATTAAACATAATATGAGAAAAATTAGGATTGAATACTGCACTTGATTTTATCGTACAATTTTGTACAAACTAGTATACATACTAACAGCCCAATTTATGTATCATCCACACGCATACTACACTACTACTACTACTAGTTTTCCGTGGTGAGTTTAGGATTTATCTAAAGTTTTTGGACTAAAATGATTTGTCTATCATTGTCATGAGACAAAACCCAAAGAACAGCTACCATTTCCAGCATGGGCTCCACTCTCCCACTACTTTCCACCTAAGGAAATAAATAAAGGAAACAACCACCTTCCCTCCATCAAATAAATGAAGTATTGACTTATTCTCCATTCCATGCATCTTCATTTTTTCTCTCCTATATATCACCCAACTCTCTCCAATCTTTAAAAGAAATATCTCTCTCTCTCTCTCTCTCTGGTCTCTAAATCTCTCTGTGCATAACCAAAACAACACTAGATTTTTTTTCTTTTTAGGCAAAAAACAACACTCGATTAAACAGGTTTATATATAATTGCAAAAACAAAAATGGGAAACTGCTTGAAGCACCAATCATCAACAAAATATGCGACTGAGGACAATGATGTGTGGGATTTTTCACCATCCGAGGGTAACTCTGCGGGGAAAAGCAACGGTGCTGCTTCCAAAACAACAACTACTGAGGTGAAGATAAAGATCACAAAGAAGCAGTTAGAAGAGCTGCTGAGCAAAGTGGACAAAAGGGAGTTGAGAGTGGAACAAGTTTTGGCCCAATTGATGAACCATAGTAATGGCTACGAATCACTTCAGAGATCTTGGAGACCTGCACTTCAGAGCATCCCTGAAGTTGATTCAACTTGATTCTGATTAGAATTATGTATATGAAGTTGATGATGGCTAGTATTGACCAATTGGGTCAATCATGCTTTTTGCTCATTGAAAAAGAAAATATTGATGATTCAGGATGGGGTATTTGGAAAACAATATTGTCCATTTGAGGTGGTTTATGACATTCATCCCCTTCGGCTTATTCCAGCACTCATCAATAACTAACGCACCTATGCCAAATAGAGAGAAAACGAAGTTGCCAACATTTCGAAGGTCGTAGACCATATAAAGCTATTGTCGTGGTCATGGTTTATTTGTGCAGAAGGAAGAAATAAGAATCTCTATTTTTCAAATTGGTGGATTTGAGTATGAAGGATTTTATTTTGTCACTGCAAATCAATGCTAAGTTGAAAGAGGAGACGGCCATTTTGTTGGAATTATCAACAATGGTTAGTGCTTTTATTGTATCAAATGGTGTTGAATTTAAGAGGAGTGGCTTGAACTGGAGTTGCATCAAGTGTTGCAGGATTTGTCTCTGTAAGTTGCAGATCGTGTGGCAGGAAATATTTGCTAGTGAAGGTTGTATTTTAATTGTGTTCTAATTAGTTGGTGATTTGATCATGTTTTAGTATATTTCTTTAGCAACTATGCATATCTTGTGCTAGTGTGCTATTAATTTGTAGGACCGTGAGGATAATTAGACATTTGCTTTATTAGTGTACTCATACCAAGTCTATACTTTGAATGTTTGTCACTTAAAAGATATTTGTCTCCTATAAGTCTGATACATTAAATTTTGGCTTAATTACTGATGTGTCCCTTAAATTATTTGTTGGTTACATTTTAGTCTCAAGTTATTAACGTTACAATTTAGTCCCTTTAAGTCATCTTCCGTCAACCAAATAAATCTCCACCGTCAAAACCGTTAACCCAATGTCTAAGGGGGATATACATTGCAAGTTGTCACGTCACCGTTCACATGTGCCTATTTAACGTTTTGGCAAATGACCGACAATGAGGATTTATTTGGCTAACTGATACTAACTTAAAGGACCAAATTGCAACGTTAATAACTTATGGGACCAAAATGTAACCAACAAATAACTTAAGGGATCAAATCATTAATTAAGCCTTAATTTTTGCTTCTCAATTCTCTTGCAAACTTTGCCATGCAAAATTTTGATTTCATCTTAAAGATGAAGAAAATTTTGACTCGAGGTTTGAGTCTCTTCCAATCCGAGGAGAACGATGAAATATGAAATTTTCAAGAAATGTACATTTATGGAACTTCCAAGAAACAATACATAAATATGGTGTTATCAGTAGAATAGATAGATTTTTGTTATCAGAAGGCACGATAAGAGAATGGAAGGTGGCTGGTCAGTGGGTGGGAGATAGATATATTTCAGATCATTGTCCAATTTGTTAAAGTCCGAAGGATAATTAGAGACCTATGGTCTTTCGCTTTAAAAATTGTTGGAGAGAGCATTCTGCTTTTTTGTCATTTGTTGATAATTGTTGGAACTCATTTCTTGTTAATGGAAAGGGTGCCTATGTCTTGAAGTAAAGCTAAAACTGTTAAAGGAAAATTTGAGAGTCTGAAACAAATAAATGTTTGGATGGTTAGACTTGTCAATCGAAGACAATGTCAAGGAGCTAAATTTGATGAATAAAACAATTGAAGGAGGAGTTTTGGAGGATGTGGGTAAAAAAATGGAAGTCGATGAATGTTTTTGGTAAAAACGTAGATTTAAAGAGAGTTTGATTAGACATAATGGGTTAGAGAAGTGGATCTAAAACAATTTTTTTTTCAGGCACGTTTACATGTCCTTTGAAGACAAACTGGATAAGAATATGATATGATAGTGACTGAGTAAACTCTTATCCTATCGTGTGTTTAGTACACACATGATAAGAGAAAAGACATCATTGTTTTATCTTATCAGTTGACAGAAAAATGAAATAGCTCTGCAAAAGAAAAGGTGAAATTGGTGCGCTAATTGAAGAAAAGGGGAATTCAATTATCTTATCGATTGACAGAAATATTGAATAATGATAAACAAACCGAACCAAAAGAAAACAAATGGAAGGTTGAAAACACTATGCGATAAAGAGTGGGAGGAGAATAAACGCAGCAGCGAACGAGAGAGAAGGAGATGAGAGGCAAGACCTATGTCAATTGAAGTTGCAAAGAAGGAACGAAATGTGAATGGGCTGGAAGTGTGTTTACATTGTAATGCAAAGAACTTACTTCCTTCCTGATCACATTGTAATTTCTCCTTTATAAACTCTATTTACTTCTATTGATTTATGCAAACGTGTTTTTATTCATTATAATTTCAATTTTTGTTTTTGTGTTTAAGGTCATTATAAGCTGAACCTCTTTTGCGGTTGAGGAATGAGGAGGTTAAAAATATGTTTGCATGTTAAGTTTGTTAGAAACTTTATGCTTCTTTTAAACAAGTTTTTAAAATGTTAATATTATAACAGGATTAACTTTATTTTATTACCAACTTCCCTGCACTCGGAAGAGGATAGGAATGAGACTACTTTCTTAATATAAGATATGTTTTTCTGATCGAAAAATATATTAATCTTGAAAAGTTGTTTGAATGTTTATATAAATTATTTTCATAGAAAAAGACTTAACCTCTCTAACGAAAAAAGGAAAAGATTTGACCATTCTAATGTTACGTGTTATTTTAGTAGTTGAGAACCGTAGAAATGTAGTATCACTAAGTTATTCATGATGGTTGTGTTGATAAACTCCCAAGACAATGAGGTCACGAGGAAGTAACTCAAAGTTGCAACATCCTATTATGGGCAAACCTCTATTTTAACCAAGTCATATTACATAACCACTCTTTTACCTCCGAGATCTAAAACCATTTTCCCTATTTTTTTAATTTACTAAATTTTTTTTTTGTTGAAGCGTTGAATGATTTATTTTATTTTCACACAAAAAAATTATATGTTTAGAAAGAAGTTGAAAATAATAACTCCACAATTATTGTGCATACGATCTCCTTATACTATAACTTGAGGCAATTTATACATGCACTTAACTCTATGTGTATAGAACATTAACAAAAAATGCACCAATTGTTCTCTAGCACCTAAGGAATAGAATTGATTTGTATGGAGTTAACATAAAACACGCACTTTCATATTTCTCATATTTTCAGATAGAGCAAATAGTGTACTTAAAAATTGTTTTTATTGGTCTTCAAAAAATGATATAATTTTGATGGATTATACTTCAATGTGTATTCTAGATTATTTTAATAGAAATAGATTAGGTTTTACTGAATTTAGATTTTGTTAATGTTGTTGTTGATTATATTGACGGGTTCTCTTCCTTGTTGATGCACTTGTTTCCTCTTTAATATTTTCTCAATGGTAAATTTTATCCCATTGATTTTTCACGACTAAGATTTTCATTAGGCAGATGTTGAGTTCCATTGATTTTATACCTTTACTCTGATCCCTCCATGATCCTTTGTATATTTATTTTAACCTTGAGAGTATTTCTTGACTTTTGGAGTTGATAGGTGATGGCTAACGGGTGTTAACAAAGTTACATGTATTGGTTTGTTGTCTTAGCAAACTTTTTCGAGTTTTTTTATTTTATAAAAAAAAATTCTCTTACTTGATTTGTCCGGATTTATGTGGAAGTAGATTTGGACAAGAAACTCATTCCAAAGTCCATTTGAGTAATTTAGGTTTGTTCTTAATCTTGAATATGAAGAATTATATATATATATATATATATATATATATATATATATATATATATATATATATATATATATATATATATTGTGCCTTTTATTATTTGTGGGAAATATGGCCACAAGGCTGGAACTTGTCTAGACATCAAGCTTTTTGACAAGGTCCCAATTTTTTATCATGTGAGGGTTTTTTCGCCTAAGGAGATGAAGCCTGCTGCAAGATATGCAAGTTTGTATACAATATTTATTTTGGAATTGCAACAATCGGTTGACCTGAATCCTATGGTGAAAATCTCGTTGGTTCATGAGGAAATTTTGAATACCAATCAGGAAGACATTCCATCAAATTTTGTTCTCTAGATCAATGGCGAAAGACATAATAGGATGAAGCAGTTAGTTGGTACATTTCAACCATAATTTCAGGAGCGAAAAAGTCGTGTAGATACGAAAGGAATAAAATATGAGATAAATGCAATTAAATTTACTAATATTTGTGAGGTCATTATACATAAAGATTCTAGGAATGGAGGTTCACATGTTGCATAACAAATTCCACCAGGTGAGGGAGTCACATCAAAGCTCCGTGAGTTGAAAGAGAATGAGAGTTTGAAAATCTATGAAATGCGTCTTAACTCTCAATCTAGGGTTTTTAATAAATTACGAGGTAGAGCTCCTTTGTTTGGGTTGATTTAAGACATACAGAACATGTTATGTGTGGAGGAAAGATTGGTTCCATTGTTTTTTTTTCTTCTCAAGTAGCCTAATGGCTGAAGCTCATATATTTTAAATATGGAGAAGTGGGGTGTTAAGGGTTCAAACCCCTGCCCCTGTATAAATTATGCAATGTCCCTACTGACTGAACTAAGCATATGAAAACAGAGTGATTCCATTGTTAAAAGGTGTCAATCATGAATCATTTCATGTACATTTACATGTCGCAGGTTTGGTGGAGAATCAAGCAAAGAAACAAATAGATGATCAACAAGGTAAAATATTTTTCTGATATACATGTCGATGGTTGTTGAAGTGTTGTAGTGAAGGACAACAACTTGACTCATGAATGTCGGAAAAACACCATTATTTGAGGATCTTTATTTATTGGCAAATGCTAACTTGTGCTCTTAAAGGGCACATGTTAAAGAACTTATTATAGAAATATACGTATCAAAAGCCGGGCATTCAACTTCTTAAAAGTTAACATATTATGTTTTCCAATGTAAAGTTAATTTTTTAATATTTGCTGTATTTATATTAATGCATACTAATTGTTTATTAATAATTTAAATTTTTGAAAGGGTATTGGATCCCAGCAGGTACAGACCTCATACACAATAGCCATCAATTTAATTTTCACGTTCTGCATCATATGTTTCTTAGTATAAGCTATAAAAGTTCAAAGTCAAGTAAAATATGGCAATTCAAAATTGGCACATTGACAAAGAATGAAAAACAATCACCTGAAAAAGCGTTTCGGTACAATTTGAACATTGTGACGATATTGATCTTCTTCTTTTTTTTCTTTCTTTTTTATATTGATCTAGATAACGATCAGCGTATAATAGAGGAAAAAATGGTATGTTATTAATAATGATCCATAAAACTGAATTTCAACATTTATATCAATTGCAATTATCTACCCAAAAAAAAACGACTACTTTGTTATTTCATATTTCCGTTGTTAATCTTTAGTCACATATGCATTGTGCTCAAAAAAATAAAAAAAAAGTCACATATCCATTGAATAATTGTAGAACATTGAGTCCCGTAAGTGTAGCTCAGTTGGTAGCTATCAGAAATAATTTATGCAGGGGCTAGGGTTCGAACCCCAGATCCCCACTTCTTCACACATATTGTGTGTGAATCTAGTCACTAAACTACTTAAAAAAAATATTATAGAACATTGAATTTCTTGAATTTTACATGGACTGCTTGACTAGAATTATTAAGATTCAAAATAGCTAAATCACCTTTGAAAGCTGAAGCAACATGTTCTAGAGTAGTATTATGCATGACCTATTTTCCAACATAATTTTATTACTTCATTGAATTAGTCAAATCGTATCTTAATGAATTTTAATTAAAAAAATATACGTCCCACTCAAAGCTGAATTCTTAGTTACTTTTCTTTTTGAGAGAAGCTCAATTCTTAGCTTCTAATAAGTATTATTTATTAATAAAATCAACATTTTTAATTTCTTACCATGTAATAGGTGTGTTGGACAGGTCATGAGTTTTTTTCTCTTGAAGGAATGGGTCATCATGAGTTATGACTTTTTTTTCTTGACAAGTTATGAGTTATGACTTATGACGTATATATTGGTGTTAAGGCCATGTCTTTAAGAATGATTCCTTATAAGGAGGTTGTATTGGAAGAACTGTCATACAATCTTTCGGCATTTTTGAATTTTGAGTAACTTCTTCTTTGGGTTATATATACGAGGATGTATATTATGAGAATGAATATCGTATATGAGAATGATGAGAATAATTATCAACCATCAGATCAAAAATAAATGGCTGCGATTAAAAAATCTCATTTTAATAACAACGTGTCTTTCTTTACTCAATTATTTCAACTGAATCCTTTTCATCTTCTTCCACCATGTAAATCAACATGATCGTGAATCCCTCTTCAAACGTTACTGATTCCCCTTTCTCATCTTTCTTACTAAATTTTCAAAACGTTTGTGCAATTGAAGCGGGAAGTTTCAAACGTTTGTGCAATTGATTTTCAAAACCTTTTTTCAAAACTAAAAACCTTTTTTCAAAAAAACTTATCTCTTTGAGAGATCCGTTTTTAGGATTTTGTTACTATTTTCGGGTAACTTTATTTCTAAAAACACCAAGTTGTTTGTGTATGCATTTGAGAAGTGGTAAATCTATGGCTCGCGCCAATTCTAACTCTTCACAATCATCTTCACAAGCACCATCTTTACAAGCGACTACTCCGTCAAGAGATTTAAATGTGTCTACCGCCGTGGGGGAAACCATGGCTATGCTAGTTTCGACGAAAATGGGAGTAACCGCTCCCTCAACCGTTTCGACTTCCACACCAATGACACGACCAGAAATGGGAACATTTGTGCCCCCATTCACTACTGGTGTTCCTTTGTCCACCAGTGTCCTAAGTTCTCCTCTTCCTTCAGTCAGGCTCAGGCTTGATGATCGAAATGTAAGTATGCAAAACCTTTCTAGGGAACAACCGTATGGTATGCCAACTTCGATGATGGCGAACATACAAAATAGTGCGTCTGTATTTGCACACCAAGCAAATCCTTTCACAATTCACAACGCACATAGTCCTTCTAGTTCTAGCGTTTTTGGTCGAAACTCTCTACCCGCCTTAACTACTGATTCGATGAGATCGTTAAGGCAACAAATGGATAAGAGTAATCAGGAAATGGTTAATTTGTTAACACAATAAATTGGTATAGTGTTTAATCCTTTGATACAGGACACAAACTGGAGTTACCATGCCCTAGCCACACAAATGGAGAGAATAACAGATTTCTTTGCCCCTCCACAACCTATTCATCAACCGATTCCACAAGTACAAAACCCACAACTGTTACGGTTGATCGAACTAATGGTTCAGAGGCCACAACTTGTGCCTCAACCCCAACTTGTCGAACCAGTCGTTCAAGTCCAACCTGAAGTGGTCTTAGTAAATAGGAATCATTATGCAAATGAAGTTGTTAGAAATGTCCAACAACAAAACATAGGAGTACATAACAATATAGCCAATTTAGTCAAAAACATAATGGCTCAAAATGGTTTAAATATTGGTCTACATAGGCCAAATTTTGTTTCTCCTTTGTCGGATTTGGTATTGCAATCTGAACTTCCTAGGGGTTACAAAATTCCTAAGTTTACTAAGTTTGCAGGAGATACCAGTGAGTCCATCGTCGAACATATTTCATGATATTTGACAGAGGCAGGAGATCTAGCAAATGATGAGAATTTAAGGTTGAAATACTTCCCAAATTCTCTAACAAAGAATGCCTTTACGTGGTTTACCACACTTGCACCACATTCGATTCAACATTGGACTCAATTAAACAGGCTATTCCATGAACAATTTTACATGGGCCAGTCTAAGATAAGTCTAAAAGAATTGGCGAGTGTCAAGAGAAAACTTTCCGAATCAATTGATGATTATCTCAATAGATTCAGACTGTTAAATGCAAGATGTTTCACTCAAGTGCTTGAACATGAGAGATATGGCCCAATTGGCCGATAGAGTTCGACATGTCGAAAGACTAAGGGCTGAAAAAGCCAAAACTCTGAAGTATCACCAGAAAGAAAAGGTTTCTAATGTTGAGTCAAACGAAAGCGACCAAGAATTCGACATAGCCATAATTATTATTTGGGACATAACACCTCACGTTGTTCCCTTTTCAGGGATCTGGTTCATAAAGGTCTCATTGAAGGCAGGCTAAAGTTTAGAGACAAGTTAAAGTCTTAGATGCAAGTAGACTCTGATCCTTTGAAGGATGTGGATATGATGTACACTGAGATTGCAGGTTGCAACATGGTCGAAGCTATTGTTGATACCGTCGAAAAGTTAACTGTCGAAGCAGAGGTAGAAACGAAAGTTGATGTTGCAGAATGCCAAATGGTGGACATTACCAAGGAACCACAAACCGTCAAAGAGACTATCACCAAGCTCCATTCGACGAGAAATTGAAGGCAGCCTACCCTACAACTGAAGAAAAATTGATTGATTTCCTCAATCGATGCAAACTGAAGAATGAGGTAATGCTATGCCCTAGATGTAGTGTTGTATTCGACAAAGAGGCCACTAAAAGCCTCGAAAGTGTCATTCCAAAATCTAAGAAAAGAGGAAAATGGTCTGGTGATCATATACCAAAGTTCTCTTTTACTAAGAGTTATATCCCTTTCATCAATAACTCTTCGACCACAAATTTTGTTAGTAAAAATGGTCAAGGAAAAGTTTTTGTTCCCCATGCTAATGCACCTGCTCAAAGGTGGGTTCGTTCGACTCATAAAAACGTGCAGCATGGAAGGAATAATATAGTGAAAGGAAGCACCAGTACTGTTGTTAATAAAAATGGTGCTAACTCTGATTCGAAAGGATAAAAAAACTATGCTTACAACAACAATTACAAAGGGAAGAACCTTACGACAAGGACTTAATGGAGAAGGTTTCATAGGTCCAAGAAACATGTTGTTGCAAGCTTCGAAGATGAAACTGTCGACCCAAAGGGTAAACAGGAAATGGTCGAAGCATTTAGAAGACCAGTGAAAGAGAGTTTGTCTCTCCCTCCCGTCAAAGGGAATCCTAACGAAGATGATGGATTGGATTCAGAGATCATCGATTCTTATCCGGACTTCGATGTCATATGAAATGTGGTGTCTATTTTGCCAGCTAAATATGATATGGTATCTGAAGTCGACGATTCAGAGGAAGATTTCGACATCAAAGACATGGAGAAATACTGACCCATGTGTTACTAGGTAACGAATGATGGCTGTGAAAGTGAACAAAAAGCCATATTTGATAAGCCTGGTAGCTCTATGAAAAACCATCTCAAACGATTGTTCATTCAAGCCAAAGTTGATGAAATTGGTATCAAAAAAGTGTTGGTTGATGGTGGTGTTGCTGTAAATTTGATGCCTCAATTCTTACTCAAGAGGATTGGTAAGCCTGACAAAGAGTTGAAGCCTCACAACATAACTATATCGAATTATGAAGGAAAAGCTGGTCATTTCCTTGGCGCTCTCCAAGTGAATCTAACTGTGGGAATTGTGGTGAGATAAACTTTGTTCATGGTAGTCACATCGAAGGCCAACTTCAACTTGCTATTAGGAAGAGAATGGATTCATGGGATAGGTGTTGTTCCCTCATTCATTCATCAAAGAATCTCGATCTGGAGAGATGATGGTACAATCGAAAACATTGAGGCTGACCAAAGCTATTTTCTTGCTAAAGCCAATCAGATTACAAGAAAGACTTTCGACAAGAGTTTAGAAAATATTGCTCCATGTTCATCTGCAGAGTCTATTTGCACTGACCAAGTAGAGGTAAGTTTTGTAAGGCTTCACCCAACTCATGGTTTTATGTGGGAAAGGGAGACTCCCGACACATAACCTAATATGGAGGATTTGAATTCCCTAACCTTAGGGAATGACGAAGATCACATATGAACAAAGTGCTTGAAACAAAATTACGGCTTAATAAGCCGAAAGTGAAATCAAGAAAGCCCTAGAGTCTAGATTGTAACAAAAGATGGTTAAAAAAAGCATTTAGTATAGATGCTATCGTAACAACTTAGAGAAAAGCCTTAGAAAATAATGGTTGATTGGCCATGAAATTGACTGTATCTTTGACAAGGAGTTTATATGATTCCTTATTAAAATCCAAATGGTGAAATTTGTCACTAGTTTCCTTGAGATCCAAAGTTTTGGGATGGGAACCAGAGGGAGTAATAGAAGTCAAAATTGATGTAATTCTGATTCAATTCCTCTCGACAAAAATTGTCAATGACAACTTGTGGGGGCAAGAAGTTATATTTTTTTATTTTTTTAGATTTTTGTTATGAATTTTGGTTTGTTTGCAAGCTTTGTTGCAAATTTTACTATCTTGAAATTTTTTGCCATTTACAATTTGTCAAGAGAACTAGTTTCTTTTGATAACGTGTTTGAAATAAAAGGCACATATTGGAAAATATAAGCCTGTTGTGTGAAAACAAGAGTAGCACAAAAATAAGAATTTTGATGGACACAAACATACGGCTTTGTTTTAGCAAAGCAATGCAAACATTGCCGAAATAGTATAAAATTGGACATTGTTATGTTATAAGATAACTAGATTGATGACCCGTGCGCCGCACGGGTCTTATGAGCTAAAACCATTTCAAAATTTACCATTCACTTTCTTTAATTTTGCAATTTTTTGACAAAATTTACCATTCTTTTTTAATGTGTGAAATAATCAAATAAAAAAAAAATCTGGATCGATCATATTTGCTGTAAGTGCATTAATATATGGATAGGTGCTTCAATTACCCTTATTCTAGCATTTACATGGGTACCATAAACAATTGTTCCCTTCATCAAAGATAAATTTGTATTACTTTCAAGGGGTATGTTTGAAGAGAAAAAAATCAAAACACATATTACGTTTAAAAAAATAGGGACTTATATTTAAGTATGCAATTTATAATAAAAAAAGCTTATAATTAGAGATAGATGGACAAAACATAAGCTAAATCACATTACCATTTTTTTCTATGGGTTTAATGTGTTTACTGTTTAGCTATCTATATTTTTTTTTACAATGCTATCTAATTATAATGAAATGCAAAAAAAGTTATATGTCTGAATTCTAGCTTCAATGTGATAATTTAATTCATGATTTTAGTTATCATGATACCGCCATGTATATACCATATTGATGTAGTAAATGTAGTCACATAACTAATGCATTTCAAGTGGGTTTCCTCCAAGAAAATAAAAAGGATTTCAAATGGGTTATTTATTTGTGCAATCAAAGTGATTGATATTACTATACTCAAACTTAAAAACATCAAAATCTCTAATATCACGTTTGATCTTGCTTGTTCAACTTAAAGCTCTTTTGTAAGGCTTTTACTTCATCAAAACTCAGTCTTCTTTTCATCTCCAACATTAAGCTACCATGTTCATTGCGTTATTATCTTGCTCCAAGCCATTTTACATTAGTGGAAACTATCACCTTGATATCGTGCTTCATTACTCCGATTCACACCTACATTGGTAAGGAATAAAACCAATTGGAAATTTTGAATCAAACATGAAGCATAACTTAATTGTTAAACCAGATGGCTTGTAAAAGAAACACAAAGTTGGACTTAGTCATCCTTTCAAATTTAATTTTATTATCAATATGCAATTAGACGAAACCTAAACTGTCAAAAAGACTAAAACCTCCAACACAAACCTCGTTAACTTCAATAAGGTCCTCAATCTACATCCCTCCTAGTGTTGAGAAGATCATTGCTCAAAGGAACAAAATTATGTCCAGATATACTACTAACACCATGTGTCACACGAATTTCTGCATTTCGCATCCTAATAGAATATAGAAAAACATCCATCAGAAAATACATGCGATTCATTTGTTATAAAAATATGAAAATCTAAAGACACGGTTTTCAGTTCTTACTTAGATTTGTAATCAGCAAATTCAGGATAATCCCCGTTAATGATCAAATTTGTTCCAAAAAAGGAATTTGAAACTCCCATCATACCTTTCCAACAAAATGACACATGATCAGTGGTATGAAAACCTAATTTTTTTTTTATAAATAATAAACAATATAAACTAACTCAGATCAATCTATACCCAAGTATTTCCGTTGCTTGCAGTACTGCATTAAGATAGCTGGCGTTGACATGTCATGGCCCTCCATATACTGCAAGAACTTATCAAGAGATTTTTTGCCATTTACAATTTGTCAAGAGAACTAGTTTCTTTTGATAACGTGTTTGAAATAAAAGGCACATATTGGAAAATATAAGCCTGTTGTGTGAAAACAAGAGTAGCACAAAAATAAGAATTTTGATGGACACAAACATACGGCTTTGTTTTAGCAAAGCAATGCAAACATTGCCGAAATAGTATAAAATTGGACATTGTTATGTTATAAGATAATGCATAACAACACCAAACAATAGGAAAACAAAGACATAAAGGAGTCGAAATGGCAATTTTTCTTCATTAAAGTAAAACCATCTAATGGGCCAAAGTACAAAATGTCGAACACAGTTTACAGTTACTAGTGTTTCGACACACCAAAAAGGTTTTTTGGTCTTAAACGAAGCTAAAACCTTGCATCTTCTAAAAAGCGAAATGAACGAGGAACCAAGAAATTTTGACATCTAGGCGACATAGAAAGCAGAGGTCTGTTGTCGAATACTCTTCAGCATCTCTGGGAAGAGGCCAAAAGATGTTAGGTATTCTCCCATGGCCCTTACAGGTCCCCTTAGAATTGCAAGTAAATCAACGTTTCACGCTTGGCGGCAAAGACCTCGTCCAGCAGTGCCCCCTAAAGAAAGGTATGTCATTGATGTTCGTTAAGGCTCGTCCACATTCAGCGAGTTGTTTAGGATTGAAAAGATCCATGAAGACAGGAAGAACTTCATTCATGGAAAAACCATCTTTAGCCAGCACCTTCAATGTGAGGTCGAAATACTTAGCGCTATCAGACCCATGAGCAGCTGCCTCCCTGAGAATGAGATTTATTTCCCCTAAGTTAGTATTGTCTCGCTGGAGCATTTGGGCCGCAGATTCCACATTATACATCCCATGCCCACTTTGAGATATCTGACCCATGAGCTTGCACTTTCTTCGCTAGGGGAATGATCAGTAAGGTACCACAACCAGCTGCGGGGTAAGACCCTAAAAACTGCTTTTTCATGAGTAAGTTGCTGATAGAAAGGGAAATCAGTCTCAAACCAAAGAAGATTTTCAGCCCCAAACGCCGCTAACTTCTTGATGATCATGAGCAATACATCTCTTGGAAGGTTATCCATCATTGAGGAGATAATTTTAACTCGAAGGGATGGAGAGTGTGTGAAGAAGTGGAGTTTAAGAGCAAAAGCAACTTTACAACTGAACTTTATAAGCAAGGGAAGCAAGTGGGAATCTTTCATCTACTGCAAATCAAGAAATGTCGAGTAATGTGGTAGTTCATGGAGTTAGTGGAATCGGAGATTCACGAGAAGAATGAATTGATGAGTAGGGGGCACCATAATGGAAGAATCGGGAAAACCGCACTAAATCTGAGGGCAAATGGTTTTGTGGACGCGTGGCAGCCAAAAAGAGATAATAGGACACCACTAACTATTTAACTACCGAAGTGGTGGCCCACAAGATTTTGAAGTCATGGGTTGTGAGAGGGAACGTGAAAAGACTACTCTCATGAGATCGTGATCACTATGACGTCATGTTTGTCTTTAAAAATGCCAATCTTCTCATTCTAAAATGTTTTCAGTAAAAAAATGGCATTTTGGGGGGAAATTTGTTAGCCTGCAATTTCGACAGGCTCATTTAATAAGGTCAATATTTAGTTGACTTTTATCTTTGCGGGAATCAAAGGCTGTCTCATTCCAAATCGAGGGTTTCGACGAGACACAAACCTAGCGTGAAGAATTAAGAGTTTAACAGAACAAGGCCAAAGGCGCGATGCCGTCAAAGTCAAGCAAAGGCAATCGAAGCGGGAAGTTTCAAATTCAAGCCAAAGGAGGTTTCTTTAAGTGGAAACGTGGGGACAAGCGGTTGTCCAAGATGGAGGAAGTGTTGATCATGGGTTTAGGCTTTTTCTAGTTATTTTCTTTATGTATAAATAAGAGTTTCCTAGTCGGAAAACGGGTCGCAAATTATTTATAGAAATTCTACAACACTCAAACTACCGGCGCATAGGAAAATGAGTTATAGAGAATGTATGTAAAATGATTTGTCGTACCACTTTACTTTTAATGAAATGCATTTTATCTTTCCTTTAAGTTTATGCATTTAAACTTTTACCTTTTTGCATGTATCCTTAAACCTGTCGAGAGACAATGCCCTTTTTTACTCTAAAATCGTCTTGCCCTCTAGGCCTGAGTGCACTTCGTGGCCTTTTTTTCAAACTGTTTTCCTCGAAACCTTTGCACAACATGTCCTGGGATTTCTAGTTCGGTCCCGCTTGTAATAATCAGAACTAGCTCGTACTTTGCCGAAAACACGGGTAAACAGGGACAAGTACAAAGTTTTCGTTATTAAAATTCCATTTTAACTTCTTCAAAACAAATATCAATCAAAATCAACTAAAGAGTTATTAATTACTCCCTCCATATTTTTATAAGCATCCATTATCTACTACTAATTAGCAGTAAACTTGACAACAAAAGCCGTACCTGCAAGTATTTGCCGAACTCAACCTGATTTGACGGATTTTCTCGCTTTGATCGTGTTTAGGTATGAGTTTGAGTTTTCTCCTATTTCAAAACGTGAGTATGGGACATGTAACAAAGATATTCGTACCCACCTCAAACACATACCCTAATCCATCTCAAATCCTTTTATATAAATATAAACTCAAATTTTAAATCATTTCACTCACATACTCAGAGTGTTTGACAACACTCAATCACTTCTCCAAGTTCTCTTTTCTCTTTATATAAATTTTAAATGGCATAATGATCTGGTTTGTACTTGTTTTTGTCCTTTTGATAATTTGGAATTATTAGTTAAATTAGAACATTGATATTTTGGCTATATATTGATATACCATGTTATTTGGTTTGATAATAGGGATATTATAAAATATGTAATTCATATTTGAAGGAGGAATCAAATTAATATTCGGTAAAGGAAATGTTAAAGTGAGCATATTGTTGGATAATGCATTACAACATTACTCTTAGAGCCAAATGCAGGGATTGGATGGGACAGAGATACCAGAACCCATCAGAGACAAGGATGAAATTCAATTTCTCACCCCTATTGGATATGGGTAAGGTAACAGGTAAGTACATGAGAGTCAAAGATAGAGATGTGTAAGATAAATCCCGTTCCCACCCCGTACCATTTTTATTCCTAAGTGAAAATGTTTAAAATGTAATATTAAGAAATTTACTTAAATATTTGTTCATTTTAAAAAACACTCACAAGTATAGAAAACATTACATAATAAACTTGTGGGATAACTGTAACATCCAAATTTGAGTATTAATAATTTAAAACTTTTTTATCTTAAATAAAATTTTACGTTTGAAGTTTCAACTTAAAAACGTCAATATAATTTAATTACCTTTAATCACTTTTTTACAAGCAATGCGTAAATGACACTTTCTAAAATAAAATGAATGAATAAACTCTAAATTAGTCTCTGATTGTGATCAGACATTTGATGATACTTTAAACTGACTTATAACTGAAAAAGTAGAATCAACGTGGGGTGAGATATTGACTATCTCTGAGCTTCCCAAGTGGGAGAAAACACAACATTGCCATTGAACAAGATTATTAATGAAAATATAAATATAGATGAAAGTTTCAAATACGATCAATTAGAAATTCATTAGTTAATTAAATTCGAAATAATATATATAGACACACACACACAACTATTTGTTTAGGTCACCAAACGTGGGAAGACTCTGATAACCTACGCTATTCTCATAAATTATTTGGTAAAGTGGAGATAGATTAACTCAAATAAACAATTTTACGTTTACCCCTTCTTACACGCTCTGTTATAGACAGAAAATTCAACTAGATAGGGCAATCCCATATTCTCACTTAATCCTAAACATTCAACTAAACATTTTTATAAATAAGAGCAAAATAGCTTGTAAAAAAATTCACATCAACATCAATGGAACATTTAACATTTAGAGGACAAGAAAGACAAGTCTAACTTCCCTTATTATTCTCTTTAGTTCAACCATTCTAATTCTTACCATTCTAATCATATCAATTCACATGTACTTAAATCATAATTCTTATTTCAACATGATTCATCATTTCAAAATTTGTTACAACAATAATGTAAGCTAACTGGATTGTACTTATTAATTGAACTCTAAAAAAATCCACAAATATATATAACACAGTATCGTAAGTTCAATAATGATGTCAAAGTAGTGCAATTTGGCACAAAAAATACATACAAACAATTAATCTCAACTATC